>OY856186.1:86508646-86517757 GCA_963693315.1 Diogma glabrata | reverse complement strand
ATATATATATATATATATATATATATATATATATATATATATATATATATATATATACATATATATAAATTTTTTTTTTTTTTTTTTTTCGTCTCCGCTTATCATATATAGTCGTTTGGCACAAAAATTTTTCCGAAATTCGCAGATGAAGCCCATTGCAATAGGTAGATTTTTATATGAAATCTACCTAAAATGTGACTGGGAAAAAAGAGACGTTTTTTGTGTTGGAACAGCTAATGTTATCCATGAACCTCTTGTCCCAGCAGATAAAGTATTGCTACCACCACTTCATATTAAATTGGGTCTTTTCAAAAATTTTGTAAGAGTATTTTCTGTAGATGGACCAGCTTTTAATACCTTAAGATCTACATTTCCACGACTCAGTGCTAGCAAAGTTAAAGAAGGTATTGTATACAAATAAAATAAATGATTTTAAAAAATGTATTTACAATATGTTTTTTTTTAATTTTATAGGTATGTTTAATGGTCCAGACATTTGAGGATTGATGAAAAATAATCATTTTGATAATTCTTTGGATCAAAATCAATTAATTGCATGGAATGCAATAAAAGACGTAATCGAAAATGTTCTTGGTAAAAAACGAGAAGCAGATAGTTCACAAAGAATTAAACGTCTCTTGCAAGCCTTTGAGGAACTTGGTGGGCATATGTCTTTAAAAATTCATTTTCTCCATCTCCATATGGATTGGTTTGAAAACCAACTTTCCACCGAATCGGATGAGCAAGGTGAACGTTTTCACCAAGTAGCTTTAACCATGGAAACTAGGTACAGAGGAAAGAAACTAGATTCTATGTTAGGTGATTTATGCTAGTGGTTAAAGAGAACCACCGATGAAGAGGATACTGACGAAGAGCAAGAACCAGAAACATACACAGATCCACAACCTACTGCTTCTGGAGCTTTTGCTACTTCAAACATGCAAATTACCAGTGATAGTGATGATGACTAAGCGGATCCAAAATGATATAATAGATATAAGATATAATAAGTTGTAATAGTTTTAAATAAAAAAGTTGTTTTTGTAATAAAAAAAACGTTTTTTCCCGTATAAAACTCATTTTTTTCCATAAAAATAGCATTTTTGTAATAGTAACGTACTAAAAATAATCAAATGTACTTCGTAATATCATGAGAAATATATTTTACAATGAAGCCAACATCAAAAATTGATTTTTGGGTCTCAAAAAAAGAATTACACCGTTTTTCTATGAAAATCTACAAAAAATAGCACAATTTGCAATTTGTATGACAGCGCCATCTAGCGTGAGTTTAAGGTAAAAATAAATATCAAAAATGGATTCCTCGACCCCAAAAACATTAAGATACCACAACTTTCCAGTAAAATAATAATAATAATCCTTTATTGACTTTAAATTTTATAATACAGTTGTATACATTTAATAATTTATTGAGATCAGCTTTTAATAGTAAGCTTTACAGCAGATGAAATTAATTATTATCAGTATTGCAAAAAAATAAATGAAAAAGAATGTTTATAAAATTCAAATGCAGCTCAGTCTGCTTAGTAACTAATAAAAAACTTATATTTACCTAACCTACTTAAATCTAAACTTAAAAGCTACGTTGCAAAAATTAAGCGGTGGTAAAGCTAATTGCGTTTATTAATTCATTTTCAATATAATTTAATTTATTTATGTATCTATCCTTAGCTTCTCTAGCAACTACATTGACAAGCTTTATATTTAATTCGTTGTGCAGTCTTAAAGTGCTATAACGTCTAGGGCGTTTATATATAGTTTTTAGAAATTTGTTTTGAATGATTTGAAATTTCTTTTTATGACACAAAGCAATATCCCACCAAATTGGCGCACCATAAAGTATGATATTAAGAATCACACACTTGTAAATTAGTGTCTTATTATGACTATTCAGTTTACTATTTCTGTTGAGTAGAGGATATAGACTTTTGAACAGTGTATTACATTTTTGTTGTATTTGAGTGACGTGTGTCTTAAATGTTAATGATTTATCCAAATAAATTCCTAAATATTTAGTTGAAGGTTTCCATTCCAAAGAAGAGTTTTGAATCAGAAAAGGTTGTTGTGGAAGTTTACGGGATGCTCTGCACCTAGTAAAATAAATAGCTTCACATTTTGATATGTTAATACTAAGTTTCCAGTTTTCAAAAAATTCGAGAATCTTAGTGAGGTACAATTGAAGCTTATTGATAATAGATACCGCCAGCTCATCTGACACAAATATTGCAGTGTCATCAGCAAATAATGATAATTTACATTCACTATCTCTTGGAATATCATTGATGAATAAACAAAAAAGCAAAGGACTCAATACAGCACCTTGAGGAACCCCAGCTGGAATACTAAGTATAGAGGACATGGAATCAAAAATCTGGACAAAAAATGTTCTATCAGTTAAGAACGATTTTATGATTTTAATTAAAAATATTGGAAATCCATATATAAATAATTTATAGCAGACTACTGTGTCTTGCCAAACTTTATCAAAGGCTCGTTCAAGGTCTAATAATATCATTCCAGTAGATTTTAGCGAAGATCTATTAGATTTAATATGATTGACTACACGATGGATTTGATGAACAGTAGAGTGCCCAGATCTAAAACCAAATTGCTCGTTTATAATTATTTGATTGTCAGTTATGAACTCTTCCATTCTTCTTTTGATAATATGCTCAAAGAGTTTTCCCAATGTACAAAGAAGACTAATAGGTCTGTAGCTAGTAGCAAGAGTAGGGTCTTTGCCAGGCTTTAAAACAGGAGTAATTTTAGCTTTTTTCCATTGAATTGGGAAATAGCCTAGCTTCAAGCAGCACTCGAATATTATCTTAAGAAAATGGATTCCACTTTCAGGAAGATTTTTAAGTAAAATAAATGGAATATTATCTACACCTGGAGCTTTGAGCCTTGGAAGGAATTTCAAAATATCAGAAATTTCAGAAGGGTGAATTTCAGAAATTGTAGCATTGTTATCCAAATTATTGAAATTAGTGCAAAAATCATTAACTTGTTCTTCAATTACAATATTGGAGTTTGGAATTTGATAAGCGTCAAGGAAGACATCAGCCAATGCTTGTGCTTTTTCTGTATTTAAGAAAATTCGATTTCCAGTGTTGGGAGTAAATAATGGTGGAATGGACTTGCGATGGTTTTTAAAATGTTTAGTTGTTTTCCAGAAGCTTTTTGAACCATTATCCAAGCATTCAAGCTTCGTTTGCCATTTTTGATTAAAAAGAATATTTATATGATATTTAATAATTCTATTTAACAAGTTTATTGAGGTTTTAATGTGAGCAAGGCGACTTCTGAGGTAAGATCTTCTAAGCGAATTACGGTGTCTGATAAAACTTATCACTTGATCAGATAATAACAATTTATCAGTTGGAAGAACAGGCACAAGCGGTATGGATAGCTCACGAGCTGAAGAAATGGATGCTGTCAAAAAATCGACTGCAACGTTAACATCTGAAATACATAGTATGAATTGAACTTAAATTGAAATTTTCAATTTCAGATGAAATATGATTCTGATAAATGCTCCAATTAGCATTTTTATAGTTGAAGTATTTACGATGGCAATGATCTACTTGATTATTAAATACTATTGAACAGAGGACTGGCAGATGATCGGAGCAGAGTGCTTGAATAGTGTTAACTTCGGATATCAACTGTGGGTTGTTTGTTAAAAATATATCAATAATACTAGGGACTCCAGCAGGACTATAGTGGGTAGGATCTTGGGGAGCAATAACAACACAATCAGAGTTAATAGAATAATCATATAAAGTTCGACCACCGCGGTTAGTTCTAGGACAAAACCAGTTAGGATGCTTACAATTTAAATCACCACCAATTAGGTAAGGAATATTACCACTACAAATTTTTATAAAATCATTTCTGAGATGCTCAGAATTCGAATATGAACAATATACAGAAAATATTTTAAGTTGATTACTATCACTACTTATTATATTAATACCCAGGGATTCTATACAATTTAATTTAAGGTCAGGAAGAAGCGAATGTTTAATGCAATCTTTTATAAGAATACCAACACCACCCCTGCGAAGATTTTCTCTATCATTACGATAAAAGCGAAAATTAGGAATCGAAAATGAAATAGAAGGCTTTAAATGCGTTTCACTAATAAGTAATATATCAATATTAAAATTATCTAAAAACTGAATTACCTCAAATTTTTTATTTTTTATACCGTACGCGTTCCACACACAAATTTTTAAAGAATTATGGATAACAGACATATTTAATAGCAATATTAGCCATAACATCAAATTGTTCTTCTTTGGAATGGCAACCCCGAAGTCCTGAAACAAGTTCTTTGAGAATTTGTAATAACTCATGTGGTGCAAACAAATCATTTGTGCTATCTGAATTAATATTAATTGAATTTTCATGATTGATTGCATTTGTTTGAACCACTGTACTGAACTGCATTTTTTTGTTAACAAAATTATTATTACAATTATTATTAAAATTTTTATTGTTGTTTTGATGAGGTATTGAAGAAATAATAGGAAAGTCCTGTTGTTGAAATGAAAACGTTGGTTGATTTGAAGGTCGACTCAACTTATTTTTTAGATTCAGATGATTTTTTATTTGAATGTATTTTTCTCTTTCTGGACAAATTATAGAGTTAGATGTATGATTTCCACTACAATTACAGCAAACATGTTTAGTAATATCGTTTTGCAAAGGACACTCCATATCATCGATATGTTCATCTCCACCACAGAAATTACATTTTGGCTTCATGTAGCATGCGTTCGCTCCATGACCATACATTTTACATTTATAACATTCAAGAGGACCTTTGCTGGTGGATCGACAAATCTCCCATCTGCACACTGTGTTATTAACAAATCTAATATTTTTTAGTTGGTTCAGAGACATTGATCCCTTTTTGAAAGCAACAAAATAAAGGGCATCTTCACTGTTTCGACGATATTTTTTAGGAATAGTTTTCCAAACATTAACTGGACTCAGCCCACTATTCTCAAGGCTTTTCTTAACTTCATTTGTATCCATATCATGGAGCCCGCATAGTACAAATTTAACAAAACGGTTTTCCTCAAGCATATATGAGAACATACCATTGTCATGTTCTTTTAATTTAGTAAAAATTTTGTTATAGTCTGATAGGCTATATGTAAGTATTTTTATGCCAATTGACATGATTTGTATATTATATTTTGAAATATTTAGTTCCTTCATAGTTTTATGAATCTCCGTTGAGGAAGATTTTGTAATTATTGGAGGAATTTTTTCTACCTGTTTTCTAGCATTTTCACCAGACGGAGAACTAGTTTGCGGTTTTTTGGCATATTTTGATAAATTAACGTTAGGTGGTAAACCTGCATACCTGTTTACTGTTGGGATATCACTCATTTTAATGCCTTGACTCATCTGCTTAATGCTGCTGAGCGAGCTCCTAGGGAGGCTACGCATCTGGCGACTTATAGTTCTTTTATTTGTGAGCATCCACACACAATAATCACAAAACAATCAATTTATATTTCAATGTTTAACTTTAATTTAATTTGAATTTATAACTAACAACAAATCCAAACAAAAAATAAAACACAGTTAGAAATTTTAATATTAATATTGAAAAATTTGATTATAGCTTGATAATTTGATGTTTACTTCGCAAACACCGAATATCGAATGTTTCCAGGAAAATAAAAATAAATAAGCATTATCTTATCAAATTTTTAATGATTTTTTCTTGTAAAGCAGCATTCCAAAATCCAAAATCACCAACTTCAAATGCCTGTAAAAAAAATCTCGCACTGAACTAATAAAAACCCTTGAGGGTTTTGTTATGGATAATGTCAACTTTCATTTGCATTTGGTTTCATCCCATTCGGATTTTGGTTGTTGCACTGTGGAATTATAACAATTACACTTAATGCGTGCCAGCGTGCAGTAACATTTTTTGATATACGTCATCAGAACGAATTTGAGCTACCTTCAGAACAGATTCATTAAGTGCTCAAATATATTGCTCAAGGCAAATGAAATTGGTACTGAGTTTCTTTTATGTGTATGTATATTCTCATAATCGTATTATTTGTATGTATAAGTTAGACAAACCAATATTTTTACTCATATTAAAGATCCAATGTTGTGAAAACGCATCTATGCGTACATATTGCTGTTTTCGATAATTTAGAATCGCGATTTCTCAGGAATGGTTATTCTTAGGAAAAAAGTCTCATAACAATTTTTGTAGATAACTTTGATCTACAAGTTTGACTGACTTGTTTTTATGATAAAACTTACCGTTTACCGATAAAATTAAAAAAAACGATATTTTGTACCTTTGACCTTAAATAACTTTTTTAGCAGACATGGGATCGATGGGGACTTTTGACATTTTATTTGTAATAGCACTCTCAAGATATGTACCAATTTTCAGTTCTAAGCGAATTATTGCAAACTGAAATGCCTATTTTGACCGAACTATACTGTATTTGGGAATGTTATATTTTTTTATCTTATTCGCTCAAAGAACGTTTTAAGCTCTGTTTATTATACATCAAAATTCGTTCTTTTAGGTAGATTTCATATAAAAATCTACCTATTGGTATGTGCTTCATCTCGGAATTTCGGAAGAATTTTGGTGCCAAACGACTATATATGATAAGCGGAGACGGAAAATTAAAATGAAAACAAAATGTATATATATATATATATATATAAGATTTGATATTTGGCTTGTATATATTATATAAATAATAAAATTTTTTGGGTAAAGCCAATAAATAAAACAATAATTATGATTGTTTATCCAACAATTGTTTCGGTTTATTCAAAAAACCATCTTCAAGGATAATATATATTACAAAAAAAAATAATAATTCTTATACAAAAAAAAAACAATCAAGTAATAATGTTACAACAATGACGTTAAAATCACAAAAAAGTAGTTATTTTAAAAAAAAATTTTGACATTAAAATAAAAACGCTAACTATAATCAGAAATAATAATAGAAAAACAAACAATTATACAATGAAAAAATTGTAACATAAAATAGAAATAATACGAATAATAATAGTTATTAGTAGCAAAAAAAAAATTTTTTTTAAATTCCTAATACAAAATTATAGCTGTTGTTTAAAAAAGCGGTATCCGTTTGTATGTTCATACAATTAGGGTGCTGTTTAATACGGATCATTTCAAAAATCCTTCGTTTATTTAAATTTTTCTTGCTTCTTCTATTTAAGTTTTTTTGCGTCGTTGTTATGTTGTTTTACACGTTTACCTAGATATTGTGTTGTTTGGCCAATGTATGCTTTTCCACATCCACAATCAGCTTGATAAACTAAATTTGATTGAAGATTTAAAGGTATTTTGTCTTTTAATTTTGAAAAGATGGTGTTATATAAAGTGTTATTGGCTGTTCCTACGACTTCAAAATTGAATTTTTTCAACATTTGTTTTAGTTGTTCAAAAAGACTTTTAACATAAGTTAAAGTCATGTAAATTTTATTGTTGATCTGAACAGATGCCTCACCCAAAATTGTTTTTTCCTTTCCATAAATTTGCTGATTTATTAATTTCCGTATAAAATTTTGTGGATAATTGTTTTTAACAAGAGTTTCAAAATAGTATATTAAGAAACTAGTTTTATAATCGACGATTTTATCGCACGCAATCTGTTTAGAAAACGACCCGCGCAGCGGGGAGTTTTCTAAAGGATAAGTGCGATAAAACGTCTTATGAAACGAGTTTTTTATACTATTTTTTCTATTTTGCATTTTTTGTCTTGAATTTTTTGTGTTTTAAAAAATATTTTTTATGTTTTAATGTTTTAAAGAAAATTTCTAAAAATTTCAATTCAAAATAGTAAGCTCTGCGTTTCATCATATTTCTATATATTTTTTTGTTACAAAACTAGCTTTCATAAAATGTGTATTTTATTAAAATAAATAAATAGTCAATTTGATATTTTGTTATTATTACTAATTATTTTAATTAATTAAAATATTTAACACTAATTTAGATTATTTTTTAATAATAAGATTAGTTAATAAGAATAATTTTATTTATATAATTATTCGTTTTAACTTTCACTGACGTTTGTATGACCAATGTGACCAACCTTGAAAAACCAAACTTTGCGTATCTTAATGAAGGCCATTTCGATACGCATTTGGGTATCGAAATGACTTTATTTTAGACGCAAAATAGAAAAAGTAATTTAAAATTTTTACTATGAAATTGTGAATCCGATAAGCTTACAATTTTTTGGACCATCAAGGTAACTGTATTTCTTTTATAAGATTGGGGTAGCCATGAATTATAATTTAAATATCGACCAGACCATGTTTTTTTGTGGAACCAATCTGTTACTAACTTCCCATTACTTAAACGGTGTACGACCAGATCCAAAAAAGGTAAACAGCAATCAATCTCTGTTTCCAAAGTAAACTGTATCTTATTATTAAAACTGTTAAATTTATTAAGAAAGTCTTGAATTTTGTTTTTTGGAAAAGCAGTAAAAATGTCATCAACATATCTAAAGAAAAAGGGTGGTTTGATCTCCATATCTTTTAAAACCGTTTCTTCAATATACTCCATAACTAAATTGGCACAAGAAGGGCTAACATGTTGATGACATTTTTACTGCTTTTCCAAAAAACAAAATTCAAGACTTTCTTAATAAATTTAACAGTTTTAATAATAAGATACAGTTTAGCAAAACTGTCAAAATTGTATGAGCAAAACGAATTATTATCAATTTCTGAATCATATACCATATTATATATTTCAAATATTAAAATATGAATGTCTCTCGGATTGGCTAGAGAACTTCCATTTGTTTTACTTTTGGCGTACTGTTTTCAAGAGTTTTTACTTAATGTTGAGTTGATAGGGCTATAACGTAAAGTTGTTGAAAACGTTTATCACTAAGTCAAATACGATATCAAATGACAGATTGGTAGCTTAGTTAGAGCACTTCAAAACATTTTATTGTATATACGGACATTGTGTTATATACAATAAAATTTTCTACGTGATATTTTGTGGGTGATTTTAGGATGTGATATTTTTTCGCGTGTGATTTT
>OY856186.1:86478646-86503646 GCA_963693315.1 Diogma glabrata | reverse complement strand
GTTCTTTCCATTATTCATTAGTATTTTACCCTCAGATATTCATTGTATTGCTGTGTTGATCTCCCATGTTACTTTGCAGCTGCCTTGATTTCCAAAAACTAGTGGTTTTATGCATTCATCCTTAAATTCTTTTAGATCTGTATGTTTTTGGACAAAATTGTTGTAGTTGATGGTGGTGTATAGCTTCTGTCTGTTTTTGATGAGGTATTGTGGGTAACTTTCGATAATGCTGTTGTTTACAACTAGTGAAGTAAGTCTTATTGTTGTTGATATAAAATTTTCCAATTTTGGTACCTCTAATATGTATAATAGTGTTTCCTCACATATAGCAATTTGGGTGTTATGAATTTTAATGCTTCGTCTGGAATTGTTATATTTACTCCTTGTTCAGTCAAAAGATTTTTTAGAACAATGATTTCTTTTAACGAAAGAACTTTGTTGCTTGGCAGTGCTATTTTGGTTCTTACTATTGCATCTTGGATGTCCTCAATAATTGCATCGATGGTTTCAATTTGCATAATTGCTGTCATAATTTCTAACTCGCTCAGAACTATTTTATTGGCTATCGATGTGTTGGTTAAGACTGCATTTATTGTTTTTGTTAGTAGCTGAATTCTTTTGTTGATCTGCTCATTGACTTGGTATTGCTGATTGTTTTCATTTATTAGACCATTCATTGTAGCATTGACTAACCTTAAGTCGTCTGCATCTGGACTTCCAGCTAACCATTTCCATCCTGATCCCAATGCATCCCATCTTCGTTGTCGGAGACGTTTTGGTGGTTTTATTTGTAGTAAGTTGTTATGTAACCTTTTACATTTTTCCTTAACTATTGTATACAAATCAAGTTCATTCTTATCTATCTTATCAACTATATTTTTCATCATTAATTCTATGGTAGTTTCTAGGTTTGTTATATTAATTGGGTGTGTGACCCTTATGATCCCTGTTTGAATTTTACATTCGTTTATTTTTTCTAACACTATTGGATCTTCATGCAAATTTTTTATTTCCAATTTTTGTGTATTGATACAATTAAATATAGTCAAAATTAATAACTTTTTTAAAGTAACCATGTTTCAAAATAATAAGTAAAAACTTCAGTATACAATACTACAATACAATATTTCAATTCAATATTCTTTTTAACTTTAGATTTAATTTTATTTATTATTGATGATAATATTATCGATTGATAAAACTGTTTTCTAAAATTTCTAATATTAATTAATTTTTATGCAATAAAAATTTCTAATGAGAATTTCTTTTATTTCGAATTTTGCTTTTATTTTTCTTGTTTTTATTAACATGGATAAGAATAGTAAAATTTGTTTGTAAAATTTGTAAAATCAGTTTTGGATAATTAACATAAATAGATATTCAAATAAAAATTAAATAAAAAATTAATTAATTAAATAAAATCAATTAAATAAAAATTCATAGTAAAAATTTCTGAAATGAAAAGTAAAAATCAAAATTAGTATTTCTTTAATCTTTTAATTTTATTTTTGTTTCTTTTTATGTTCCTAGTTGTTTTAAAAGTTTTGTAGTTTACATGTTTAATTTTGGTTTCCAGCCCTCTTGGCTGAGATTTTGTTCTGATGTTTGGTTTAAGATAAACCAATTGATCATCATGTAATCTAGGAGGATCTTCTTTTTTGTTATTTTGCCTCTCTATTCTGTTTATAACTTTTTCTAAATTAGTATTAACCGTTTTAAAAATTTGTGTGGCTTGTTCCTGTATTTCTGCCGGGTTTATTAAGTTATTTTGATTAAAAATAATCTCGTTCGGTGTGAAACCGGTTGACGAGTGTACCGAGTTATTATACAAAGCTACTGATAACTCTATCGCTGTTTGAATACTCGAGTTTGGCGATTTATTACGGTTTGTATTGAAAATTTCTATAATAGTTGAATGTGTTTTCTCAACTTGACCATTTTATTCCGATGATGATGCGTACTCCAATCGGATATTAAGATTGCTTAAGTATTCTTTGAATTGTAATGACTGGAAAGTTGTCTCATGATCTGAGAAAATAACGTTAGGAATTCCGAATTGTGTGAAATACCTCGTTAGAGCTGTAGTTGTATCCAATAGATTTTTAGTTTCGATTGGAATCATTTGTAAATGTTTAGAAAATGAGTCAACAACGGACAAAAAATTTGTTTTGTTGATATTAAAAATATCTATGTGCACTCGTTCTAATGGTTTTTTAGTGCTCGGTCGCGGAGATATTTTTATATTATACGGTTTTCGGTCGTATTTATGAACATTTGGTCGTATTTATGAACATATGTTACGTGCATTGATATGTCGTTTGATCACACTACTCATTTTAGGAAAAAAGTAGGATCGTTTGATCTGATTTACTACTTCATTTACCCCTCGATGGGCTCTTTCGTGCTCTTTAACTACGATTGCATTTTGATGCTCTTCATTTTTAACATCTTCGACCTTTTCTGTAGCGAAAACGAAATGGCCGTTTTGTGAGAAATTTTCTCGAAATACTTTCTGGATTGTCTGGTACAATTGTTCAGGTGCCAGGATTGCTGTTTGTTTACCGTTATGAAACTATTTTATGAAATTTGTAATATCTTCTTTTTGAAATGATTTTTTCGAAATAATTACTCGTTTATAGTTTGGAAATATGTCTTCCAAAATTACCGTGTCTAGATTTGAAATTTTGAAAAATAATTGGTTCCTATAATAACGACCTGCGAAGTGGATGAAATAATCATCGGATGTATCCGCAGAATGAATAGTGTCTATGTCACTATCCCTATTTGGCAGGTTTTCTATTTCAGATTCACGTGGAGTGTTATCTGTTCCTATATTTATATTCACCTCGTTATCTACTGTAGGCATTCTGCTTAACGCATCTGCTACTACATTATCTCTGCCTTCTTTGTAGACAACGTTATAATCGTAGTTCTCCAATTCAAGTCTCCATCTTAAGATTTTTGAATTTTTTTCGGATGATTTAATGAAGGTAAGTGGTTTATGGTCTGTTACTAACGTAAATTTGTTACCGTACAGGTATGGTTGATATTTCTTGACAGCCCATATTATAGCTAAAGCTTCTTTCTCGTTTGTTGCGTAGTTGATCTTGGTAGCGTTTAGTGTTCTTGAAGCGAACGCAATAGGTTTTTCTATATTGTTCTGGATTTGAGAGAGGACTGCACCTAGCGCAGAATCTGATGCATCCGTGGTTGGAATAAATTCTTTAGTAAAATCGGGATATGCTAAAATTTGATCTGTAGCTAAAATTCTTTTTAAGTTTTCGAAAGCTCTTATATATTCGACGTCTTTTGTGTTGACAACTTGATCTTTCTTTAAAAACTTTGACATGGGCTTGGCAATTTTTGAGTAATCTTTTATGAATCTTCTGTAATAACCTGAGAGTCCTAAAAACTGTTTAATTTGTTTAGCAGTTTTTGGTAATGGCCATTCTAGAATTTTCTGAATTTTATCGGTGTTAGGTTTAACTCCATCTTGTGTGATTATATGACCAAGAAACTCTGTTTCTCTCTTTAGTAATTCACATTTATCCAATTGAATTTTAAGATTGAAATGCGATAATCATTCGAGAACAGTGTTAAGGTTTTGTATATGGTTATCTAAGCTATATCTAACAATAATAATATCATCAAGATATACATGGCATATATTTCCTATTAGGTTTTGCAATACATTATTCATCGCTTGCTGAAAAGTTGCCGGACCGTTCTTTAAGCCAAAAGGCATTCTGTTGAACTCAAAATGTCCCTTGTCTGTTGAAAAAGCTGTTTTTTCTTGAGATTTTGGGTCTAAAGGAATTTGATGAAAGCCTGATTTTAGATCTAAGGTTGAAAAATATACAGATTTTCCGAGACTGTTTAGAATTTTTTCTATTTGTGGGATTGGAAATTTATCATCTACTGTCTTTTCATTTAGTTTACGGTAGTCGATGACAACTCTTACTTTCCGTTTGCCCGAAGCATCTTGTTTTTTCTGAACGACCCAAATTGGTGCCGAATGAGGACTTTTAGAATTTCGAACAATATCACTATCTAGCATTTCTTGTATTTGTTCTTCAATATCTTGTTTAAAGTGCTATGGGTATCGATAGGTTTTAGTATAAACAGGATTTTCATCTTTTGTGACTATTTGTGCTTTACTATTGTTGCTGATGAAAGCTTTTCGTCTTGTTTTAACAATACCGCTTGATTTTTATAAACTGTTTCGACTAAGATGCTCTTTTCTTTTGGATTTAAGTGTTCTGTTCGAATTAGGTTTTCGATAGTATTTCTATCAATTATGTGGTTTCTACATGGAATTGGTTGAAAAGTTTCGAAATTATTAACCTGTAATTTCAATTTTGGTAATATTTCCGGTGAATTTGGACTATTTGTTAGTACTCTAACAGTTGTTTTAAATTTATCGGCTTTATATAAACCAGGTTGTATAACTATATCATTGTTCAAATTTTGAAATTCTGGTACGAACCAGTCTCCGTTTTCAGAAGTATTTAATGTTATTATGTGATTGTAGAAGTTTTCTTCTGGGTAGTATCGATCGAATTTATAAATAAAATTGTTTAATGAAATTGAACTTAGATTATAATCAATTTTTGCATTCATTTTCGCCATTGATTCTGAACCCAAGATTCCATCGAAATTCCTTATGAAAATTTAATTCAAAGTAAGTTTGTAATGGTTGTTCATTACCTAAGAGATTAATTTTGAATATTTTATCAACTTTGTGAGTTCTAAAAATGTTTTTAACTATTATTTTGTTAATTTGATTTTTTGAAATTTTTAATAAATTTTGAGGCATTATGCCTGGTTTAATAATATTCTTATTAGCACCAGTATCTATAAGAAGTGTTACAATGCGTTTTAACTGTTCGCTGTTACATCTTAAATATGGAAGGAAATTTAATCTTCCGTGTCGGAGTTCATGTCTAATGGAAAATTTCCGACATTTTCTTCTTGGTTTTCGACTAGATAGTCGTGGCAATGGCACGAGGTGGCAATGACTCTTCCTCCTCTTTTATTTCGTGATTATTTATAATCTTCTTATTAAAAGTATTTCTTGACCTCATAGATAGGTCTACGTCCATAGGAATTGGCCTATCTTTTACCGAATTACTTTGTTTTTTTTCGTATGTTGAGTGCAATTGATTATTTCTTTGTTGAAATACATTAGGTTTATTTGGGAATATAACACCTGAATTATGTTTTATTGGGATATGTTGGGATAACTGCTGGTTTGTTCTCCTTGAGTTATTCGAAATTAACTCATTGCAGTTAAATTTGCATAGGAAACCATACGCTTCTTCTATATTTTTTGGTTTCGCTGCTTGTGCAAATCCAAAATATGGTTTTCTAAGCCATGATATAAATGCGGCTAATGCATCTTCATCAATGAATGCATTAATGGCATGCCAGGCATTATTGTATGTTTGCTTTTGTTTAGATAAAGATTTTATGTTAAGCATTATTTCTTTAATTTTATTAAAATATCCGTGGATACTTAAATTTTCGGTTTGTTTTGTCGCCCAAAGTTGCGACTTATAGAAAGAAAGTTCTTGCCGGTCACCCAAGGCTTCCTGCAGAATTTCTTTTGTTTCCCTAAAGGTTTTAGGATTGCCAGCCAGACAAAGTATGTCTTTGGCTTTTCCTTCTATTTTGTTATTAATTGCTTGCAAATACAAGCTATATTGTTGTACGGATACGAGTGGCTCGAAAACACTAAGTGTATCATCGACGGTCTTGATCCATGATGTTAATTGTTTTCGATTTCCATCGAATTTCGGAATTGACTTTATTGGATCTGGAATCCTAAATAAGTCTAGAACGTTTACCATATTATTAACTACATGTTCTTGTTCATGTGTTACTGGTGGTTGTTCCATTTTTTGATTAAGGTATGCCAATAATGGTCATGTTCACCTTGTTTTTGGGTTATATTTTGTAATTGTAAACCAATTGCTTTAATTTGTTCTACAACTTGTTGATCCATTTCTAAGTTTGAGTTGGCTTCTCTTGAATCTTCGTCAATATTTCTCTTTTGATCAAAGATTTTTGCCAATTTTTTTCTCATATACTATAAATTTGGATCTAATTGTTCTATCTCTATCTTATAGTAGTGGATAGTAGACAGGTCGGCGTCTATCTTGTAGTGCGCTCGTTTGTCTAAATAGGTAACACAATTCTAATTCAATTTATTTACGCGTATTTATGAAAATATGCCTATCTTGTGGTACACTTTTTCGCGGAAATTTGAAATTTAATTAATTTAATTAATTATAATTTAATTAATTATGAAAATATGCCTATCTTGTAGTACACTTTTTCGCGGAAATTTGAAATTTAATTAACCGTTAACACACGTATTATTATTTTAAAAAAAATCTGAATTTTTTGTTTAAAAAAAATATGTTTAAAGATTTCACTAAATAAAAATTAAATTTAAAATTGCTTACCTGGTCGTGCTGAGCTGGTCCTAAGTGAAGTTTATGATGCAATGTGGTGGAACCTCAAATCCTCTCAGCGCTTTCCTCTTGGGTAAACTTCAGCCAGAGATGTCAAAAAAATTTAATTTTCTTGACGGGTTCACTTCGGAGTTGGTTTTAATTTGCAAACACTATACTACACTACACTATATTATTCACTTAACCGCACGGCTGCGCCAGTTATGATTCAAGATCAAATAAAACATAAAAAAAATATTTTATTTTATTAAATTTTATTCGAACTGAATACAACAGAGTTTAAACATTAACTAAAAACTAAATTTTAAAAATCTTAGAACTAAAGGTACAAAACAATCACTCAGCATTTTCTATCATACGATGTTTTATAATATGTTTTATGATATATGATTCTTCTATCATGTTGTTACATGTTATGTCTGGTTGATAGCATTACATTATATTTCTAGTTATGCTATTTTGCATTGATAGCACTTTTCGTGAGAAAGCAGTTTTGTTATATGGCTTGATGATACTATGGGATTATAACTATATATATATATATATATATATATATATATATATATATATATATATATATATATATATATATATATATATATATATATATATATATATATATATATATATATATATATATATATATATATATATATATATATATATATATATATATATATATATATATATATATATATATATATATATATAACGATATGAGATATAACGGAATTTGGACGCACTCTCACGGTCGCATTTTTCGACCTACACCAAAAGAATTTTTTTGTGTATTTCGGCAAATAATGTCTTGGACTAGTTCGTGAACCGGCCATATCCGGGTACCAGTTAAGCGGCTAGAACCTAAAATGTCGAATAATCTAAGGCGCTATAACTTCCGTTTGAATCATAATATTTTAATAAAATTTATAAATATTGAATATTTGAACATATTTCTATCATTTTTATCCAAATGACAACTTTGACGTTCCAGGTTCCTGCAATCTCAGCTGTTTTAAAAATTTGCCAATCTTTTTTGTCCTTGATCTAGCTGAAAATGGCCAAGCTCACATTTGAAAACTTTTTTACACAAAGTTACAATATAAATCTTTCCAAAATTTAAAAAAAAAATAGTTCAGGTCTAAAGGTTAAGGCCCCAGGTCTGTTGAAATGAAAACAAACGCAAAAGCCAATGATTTCATCATGTTTGAGTTTATGTTATTTAAATTCATCTTAACTTTTAAGACAATTTTTAAACTATAGCTTCACAAAATTCCAGCTTTCTAACCCAAAAGTTTTCATTTTTATAAGCAATATAATGCACCTATTATAGACAAATCTCAAGCCATTTAATACCATAGGAAAATTAGCATATGCTCTTTTGTTTATATTTTTATTTTTTTTTCACTAAGTAAACTATGTATTTGAAAAAAGATTAAATGAGAACAAAAAAATACAACACAAAGATGATTTTAAATTAAAATTGTTTAATAATGTTTTATTATAAATTATGTGTGATGGTATAATGGTAGTTGTCACGTAGTTCTTTTGATCTTTGTTGTACGTTTATTTGATCTTTGGTGGATTTAATATGTTATGACTAATTTTAACCAAATTAAACAAAACTGTTCCGAAATTGCATAAAGTAGTTTCGGTTAATGTATTAAATGTCTTTTGTGAAATTTGTTGGATAATTCCGTTTCTATTAAGTTTTTTGATTTTAACTAATTTGATACATTGATTCTACTTGTATGCATATCTGTCTGATCAAGTAATCTACCTTTTTCTAGCGGATATACCTGCCGCTGGACTTTTTTTATTGGTTTCCTTAAAATTTATTTCGTTCATCCCTGTAGTTTTAAATTAAATTATGTATGTAAGTGTGAGCAAGATATAACCTGCACTTTCACCTATCTTTATCTAGCATGCAATATATCGTAAAGTTCGCATTAAAATCTTAAACAATTTATTGGTCTGTAGCTGTAGCATGAAATCAGTTTATAGTATCTTGTCATCGGGCGTTAACATAAGTGTGTGCTAGTCCATAATTTAATATTTGGAAATTAGTAAAAGCCAAGTACTCTAAAAGTAACCGATCTCTGCAATTGGGATTAGTTACTTTCCAGCCCATTTCGTGTAAATTTGTACCACAACCAACTATGCTCTTTATATTTTGGGGCATAAATTCTGGCGTTGGCAGATGACTAAACAAAGGTTAAATCATACGAGGAGTGCTGTCAAAAGACGCATATCAATTTTTTGCTGGGAAAGTATTATTATATATTATGCGTTTATCTGAACCAATTTTACACAAAATATGTATCTTAGTTTTTCATGTTGAAACCGGATACCCCACTCCTGAATTATATTTTTTTTTGTGCACTTATTTTTATTTTTAGACAATTTCTTTCCTTCGTATGTTTGTATCTTCCATTTGGAAGTGTCCAAGTCAATTTGACATCCGAAATCCTCCAAAAATGTCGTCTTAGATTGTCTTTGAACTAAAATATCGATTTCCCCATATGGGACAAAACCTGACATTGCCTCCAGTTCAATGAGAAGTTATTAGAACATCAAAAATAAAGTTTTTCTTCATGACAACTATTCAAACGTAAGCAGACTTTCTGTATGTTTCAGGATATCTTCAAACAGTGTTGGGTCAAATTGCATAAATCATGGCTGATTATTGAACAACACTCGAGAATTTCACAAGGTCTCTCTCGTCTGTCCGTAGCCTAGCTTTAGGCACATATGTTTCGATCCATCTTTATCATCGACCTCGATTGAACTATTTAGAAACTATCACCCAAAACCTTTGTGGTTTTGTGATTTAATATTTTTCGTTGGATAGTACCTCGGTCTTTTTTAATACGATTTAAAACACAATCAAACCACCTTCAATACGATTTGAACCTTAGGATGTTGACTATAATAGAAACATTCCCATCCCATGAATTCACACAAATGTTGTGTCTAGAAATTAAATGCAAAAATCTCCAAATAATGTAAATCAGTTTCACAATAAGGAGTCTAATGGAAGTAGAGAAATTCAACTTGAAGTAAATTAAATAAGTGATGATGCAGTTTCAACTCGGTGACGTATTTGATAGCGTGTATCGAACATATTGCATTGATGACTGATAAGAAAGGTTCGAATCCATCCGAAACACGTTAAGGAGAAATGGATTTTTTTCTGAAACCACTCTAAAGTGAAGTGCTGCATTTAGTTTATAACTAGTTTCAGTACAATTTTGAATATATCCTGTCGATGATGGTCTTATAGTTTCGATGGGTGAATCCATAGTGATAGGTTATTTAATTGCATACAACAATTAACTGAAATCCAAATCAAATTCTTTCGAGATGATTTACTAATCTACAGAAATAAATTTATGCACAATAAAACATCTTTAATTTCTGTTATATATCTTTAATTTCTCACAAATATCATTACTTATATAAATTAAAATAATAAAATTAATCTACTTGCATATTATATTAGTGTTATGTTTATATCTTTAATGAATTTATAACATTTGGAATCCAACAAAAACCGAAAAAAATATTGCTAGAGTTGAAATGGCAATGGAAGTGGCTGAATTACAATTATCTGTACTACAAATGTCACAACTAACAGTAGTTCCTCCTTCAACAGATACCGAATTGCACGTTGCTATATCTGGGGTTTGTAATCCAATACATCCTCGATTTATTCTCTGGATATTGCTAATACTATAGACATATCTAAAACAGCGATGATTCGCTGCTGCTTCTTGTACGGCTGAGCGGCGTGGACGTAAAACAGAATAAAATGTATCTAGAAAAGCGAAAAAAAAAATGTTTACATCAGTTAGAATAAGATGGTTTACAATGTTAATATAATCGTGTCATAAAATTTATATTGTTTGGTTGATATTGAAAGGAATTTAAAATGTACCGTGATTAGGATTAATTGAAGATGAAATTGGAGGCGGCGGCGGCGTTGGTCTTGCAGACGTGTCTACTGTTATCGGCGCCGCTGTTGTTATCGTCGTATCATCTGTTATTGACGAATATTCTGATCCAGACGCATCTTCTGATGGAGTGGTAACTTCTATTTCCGTTATATCAGCTGTTTCTGATGTTGGGTTTTCTGTTGGACCACTCTCTTCAGTGTCTTCAGTTTCGGTTGTTGATGGTTCTATAGGTGGATCAATTTGCGAACATATTAGTGAAGGATTTTCGCTAGCATTTGTGCAATCAGTGCAAACAATACATCTCAGCTGAGTTTGTCCTAAAATCATATAAAATTGATTGAGTCAAATTTTCATTTACATATCTATGGATACAATTAATACTGAAGTAATAACACAAGTTTATATCATGTTATAGCATTTAGTTTTAAGTAAAATGTTATATATGTTTTGCTTCTTCAGGTTCAAATCTTTTCGAAAAAATTTAGTATATGCGTATAAATTTTGACATTAGAATGTGACTTTCGTTATGGGGAATATAATGTATATATATGGTGAACACATAGATTAAACGTATATATAGTGAAAACAATTTATTCTCTTCAAAACAAAATTATCTTTGGAATCATTTTTTATATTGTCATTTTTTTTAGTGCGCAGTTAGTTTGAAATCCAAGATCTAAGCCAAGGATTAGCGAAAACCAATAATTTTCCAGAAGTTTCAGGAGTAGAGCATTTGGAAAATATTGGGTTCTTTTACAAACTTGAATTCCAAATTTTCTATTAAAACCTGGATGTCATAGTAAATATTTATGGTGCTCAGGCAATGATAGTTTTAGGCGTCCTATAATGAAATCAATAATTTTTTCAGACGACCTTTTAGAATTTTTTAAGAAATTCGTTTTCTTGATAAAAGAACTAACTAAATTTGTTTTTAACTTTTAAACGACTGTTTAACGACTAAACGATTCTCATCTTACTTCCCAAAATTTTCAGTGCGTTTATTTTGTCAAGAAAACAATCTAATACACCATTTTTGATGATGAACTGTATATTGAAGATCAAATTTGCTCAAATTAACTTTCATCCACTACCTCCATCAAATTGTATTTAAATTTGAATTATTTTTTATGTTTTTGGCATTGGTGATCTACTCAAAAGCTGATTTAAACGCTATTTTGTTCCTTAAGCCGCAATTAGACTACAGCAGAACTCTGCAATATTTCTGCAATAGTCGTGCAATGGTAGTGTGTAAAATATTCATTGCAGAAAAGTTTGGCAATGAACTCATAGCAAAACATTGCAATGACTCATTGCAATGTTTTGCAATGAGTTCATTGCCAAACTTTTCTGCAATGAATACTTTACACACTACCATTGTACGACTATTGCAGAAATATTGCAGTGTTCTGCAATAGTCTAATTGCAGCTTAAAGAACTAAAAAAAAAATTAAAGTAATGACAGTCTCATTTCAAGTTAGTTCTTTATTGTGCACTATAACGTTAATTGAACTATATTATTTGAGCTATACACAGTTTTGTGAACTATAACATTAATTGAACTATACACTTTCTAAGGTTTTGATGGATGCCTTTGTTCTATTTGTTTAAAACTGGATGACTGATTAATAAAATTTTTAATGTGATAAAAACAATTTTTTAAAAATGGACTGAACGAAACTAAACTGAGGGGAGGGGGTTGGCAATAATCGAGCTAGGTAGTAGCATATTTCTCGATTATGTGGTGCACTGGCAATAGAAAAGTTTATTTTCCTGCAGGCTTAATCCCATGTGACAATGTTTCTTTTTCAACTAGTGTAAATTTATTTTCGCTAAATAACAAATTGTAGTTTCTATGGTATTTTCATATAATTTTACAAAGTTTTTAAAACAAACCAACCACGAAAAATTGGAATAAGAATATTGACTGTTATGTTGTTAATTTCTAATTTTATAATTTATAATAAATATCGTTTACTATCGTAGAAAAAAATTGCATTTTCTACGCCAGATGAAAACGTTTGACGTTTACGGCAACAAATTTTCACTTAGCAAATGTACTATGTATTTTTAACATCGTTCTTACTCGTAAGATTAAAATTTTAATTTTTTTATTTCACTTCTTTGAAGTTGATTTTGATATTTTTTTTTCATTCCGTATGCAGAAAAAGAAAAATAATGCTTTTTATTTATTTGAATTATTTGAGTACTTGCACAATTGGATAAACCATTCATGAAAATAATCTATTTGTATTTATAATAGAAAGTAGTTACATAGAAAAGTATTTGAAACATTTGAAGCAAAAATGTGTGAGTATTTGAAGAAAACAAATTTTATACTTCCAACAACTTCAAATATAGGTTTGTATTTGTTTTTTTACGACCGTAATTGTTTGCGTTATTACTATTAGTCTTAATAGAATAAAACGCCATTAATTATGTTCTGTTGCGCGATTGATGTGCGGCATACAATATTAGTAGCGTTTAATAATATATTTTGTTTTTTGAGCAAAAGTTTACAAATTTCCAAGAGAACAAAATTCATTATATACGAACCCAATACAACGTTTTATTCTTCCGACAGAGTAACATGTATTAATTTAAATTGAATTATTTTAAAACTCATTGGTAAAACGAATAAACAAAATAATGAATTTTTTTTTGTACCATTAGTTCTAAACAATTTAATAAATTTTTTATTCAATCTCGACACCTATTTAGTTGTTTGGTATTTTGAAAATGCAATAACCTACAATCAAGACATTAAATTTTATTCTAATGAGTAATGAGAATTTAGAAACCAAAAAACAATCATAAAAAATTAATTTTTTTCACAATGGAAATTCATTTCAATTTAATCGTAGTAGAGGGACATGCGAATTGGTTTAAATTTATGGTTTATTATATAATCAGAACGAAAATGTTTTTGTTGATTTTTTATAGAACACAAAGTTCAATGCAATCAAATAAATTAATTTATTATGTTCCGCAGCATTCACGCAACAGAATCAAATTAACAGTTGATTATTTTATTAAAACTAATAACGCACAGAATTATGGTCCTAAAAAACCAAAATAAACCTATATTTACAGATGCCGAAAAACGTCATACGAAAGAGCACTTAATTTACGAAACATTGAAATTTTTTTTAGAATTTTTGACACAGTTTTTGAGTTATTGTCAAAAAAGTACAACTGTTGGTCTCCCTCCTACGACGTTAATAGACAGAACATTTGAAAAAATTCGCAGAGATAGGAAGTTTGATAAACTGAAACTCTGAACTTAAACTACAGTGCAGTGTCACATAATTATTTTTCTCGTGAAAAAAATTTTTTTTGACCCAAATGAGTAGATGAAAGATAGATATGAAAGAGCAACTTATTTAGGAAATGCTGCAATTTTTTCAAAATTTTGCGGCGTACAGTTTTTGAATTATTGTTAATTATTATTGAATTATTATGTATTTGAATTAATCATGTATATTTTCCAATATAGACAAGTTGATGTAACTGAATTTCTCTTAAGTTACCCTAAACTTATTTCACTAATATTTAACGAGACATAACATTTGGGTATGATTTGGATAAATTTTCAATTGATATTGCTATTGGCATTTGAGAGCAAAAAATCAGTTTTATGTGCCTATGGTCTGTCAATATAAAAACTCTACAATACGACTTTATGTAAATTATTTTTGTCAGTTTGTTCTGCTACATTCGGAGAATCCTCGGCGAGCGAATTTTATTCGCACTTGCCCGACATTTTTTCTACTGGATTTTTTACTCGGTTAATCAATGAATGTTAAAATAATTCAATTTAAATTAATACATGTTACTCTGTCGGAAGAATAAAACGTGGTTGTTTGGGAATATTATATTTTGGATGTAGTTATGCAATAACGTGTCAACCCACAAAAATTAAAATTTGGAGATATTAATATAACTAATTCTATAGTCCTTAAAAAATATTTTTAAGCGAGCTTAAAATGATTTCAATTTTTTTAATCTTAAAATATAAGAACTTAAAGAACTTAAAATATAAGAACACTCATTATCCGTCAGATACTTTTTGCCATAACTACTCAAGTTCCTGAACTTTCAACAGCACACACACCAAGGGCCACACGTAAATTATATATCACATATCACAAATATATACATTATACATATATACCACACATAAAAAAATATTACAAATGATCTGTATGTTTTTCGTTTATGATATATTGAGCCAATGTATCATAAATCTGGTCTATATAGTAATATATACTGTCCTTCTAGTGTTTTTGTAATGTTCAAGAATCAAAAAACAAAAAACAAAAAACTACCAAGCCTTAGACCAATAATTGCTAAATTATTTAATTTATTAACATTAATTTATTAACAAATATTTCGAGGTAATTTTTGATCTCCTCATCAGGGCAAACTATGAAAAAAACAAAACCGGATGTTATCACAAAATAAATAGAAAATTACATATATAATACATAAATTAGAATAAAATTAAAATTTGACCTACTTTCTGTAATACTGTAAACACCATTCCATTAATATTCGTAATCCTAATACTATGCAGGTAGATAGAGCAGTTTAGATTTTGTAAAACAAAATTTAAGTTTACATTGTAATGAATAACAAATAATTAAAATAATAAAATAAAATAAAATAAAATGAACTAAATACACATAATTAAAATCATTTTTCTATGACATATAAAATAAATTAAATTAAATTAACTTAAACTATGTTAAAATCAAAAACACATCACATCACATCAATAAGATCAACGACCTACAATTGACGAAATATGATGATCCCGCCAATTGTATGGTCTAGACATTGCAATTATTAATTTTCCCCTCATCAGCTGTTTTGTTGAATTATGTTTTTTGTTGTATATACATCAATGTTGTTGGACAGGTGGTCTCGTCATAAAGCTATATATTAGTGATGTTTGTTTGTATAAAATACCCATATTTGTTGCAATTTGTAATATGTATTTTATCTTTGCGTTGTTAATTATAACTGTTTATTTTCTTAAATGTTTAATGCCGGATTTAACATATCAATGTCAGATTTTAGATTTATTGCTCTTTGTTTGTTTTTTTCATAGTTTGCACTGATGAGGAGGTCAAAAATTACCTCGAAATATTTGTTAATAAATTAATGTTAATAAATTAAATAATTAAGCAATTATTGGTCTAAGGCTTGGTAGTTTTTTGTTTTTTGTTTCTTGATTCTTGAACATTACAAAAACACTACAAGGACAGTATATATTACAAATGATGTTTTAAAACAATTTTGAAAGAAATGTCAAAGAAAATAGTAGAATTTTCAAACGCCATTTACTCGAAACTACAATTGTGTGGATTGACACGTTATTCTATAACTGCATTCTCTTATCTCATTCGCTCTGAAATAACTAAGTAAATTAGTGATATAAGAAGCGTTTGGAACTGAGTTTATTACGCTTCAAAATTCGCTCTTTTTAGGGTTCCGTTTTTTATACGGAACACTATTGGTGAGACTACGATGAGTTTTTTTTGGTTTCCTTAAACTTTATTTCGTTCATCCCTGTCGTTTTAAATTACATTATGTATGTAATTGTGAGTAAGATATAACCTGCACTTTCACCCATCTAACATGAAATATTTCGCAAGGTTCACCATAGAATCTTAAAATATTTATTGGTCCATAGCATGAAATCAGCTGAGAAACACTGGATGATACTACATATAAAAGTAAACAGTGATTAATTTCTTAGACCAAGCAATAACGCAGCATCACTTAGGAACGCTTTACAGCTAAGATCGAAATTGTTACCATTGACTGAGTAGAATTTCTGGAATAGAGCACTTCACAGATACCATCTCAGCTAATGTATCTGACTGATTATAGCAGCAATATGTGATATCTCGTGTGACAATAGCAAACGTCAACTCGTAGCAGCGACTTGAACACGCGGCGTTGTCACACCCGTAGATAAAAAACTATAACTACATAAATTTATTGCCTATAAATTTACAAATCAACTAAGACTGATCTCTCCATGCGGAAAACATTCGTAAAGATATCTGATAGTCTAGGTTACTTTCACATATATTTTTATGTAACACATGCACAAAAATTTTGAATTTTGTTTTAAAATAAATAAAAAATATATATTTCGCACATATGCCTACAAAATATTTTTCATTCTTCGAAATAGTACTTGTGCATGCGAAAATGCTTGTTGCATAGGAAAAAAATATGTCAAACATCAAAACAAGTACATAATAGCTATTTATATATTAAGGCCGTAAAGTATGTCTTTTCCGCTTGAGAGTGAAATTGTTGCTCGAGGCGTTAGTCGAGGGAAACAATCACTCGAAAGCAAAAAAGATACTTTATGTCCGAATTGCATACAAGATTTTTGGACGAGTAAGATTCTGTATTATTTGTATAAATAAAAATACATATATTTACACAAAATAGTAAAATATTTTTTTAGAAATAGTATTTTAATCTATCAGTGTGTAATGAAATAGTTTATTCTCAAGCAAAAGTTTAAAATTCGAGGCACGAGCGAAAAGTATAAATTTGCGAGAGAATAAAATTCATTAGTTACGAATTGATTACACTACTTTATTTTCTGACAAAGAATTGTGTATTATACAAAATAAAAACATTTTACTTCGGTCTGAAAGACATTCATGAGCTCCAAGTGAAATTCTTACCCCCACTTTTTTTGACATTTCTCGACGTTTTAGGACCTCCTGATTCTAAAAAAGCAAAAAAAAAAATGTATGTCTGTCTGTAGGCCGGCCGTCATTACCTACGCTGCAGGGAAAACCGCTGGAGGGATTTCAAAATTTTTTTTTCTAAAAATAGGTATACTCAAGGGACAGGTCTGAAAGGACGCTGTGTTCGATAGCTGTACCGGAAGTGTGTCAAAAAAATCATTATGTGTGTCAAAAATAGCAAATTTTCATATTTTTGGCTTAAAAAACGTTCATTTTAAGTGATTACGAGTAGGAACATTAAATTTGGAGAAATCTTGATGGTAGGGATTGGTATGTGAGATCAAAAACTAGATTATTGCATTATAAGTTTGTCAAAAAAATGTTGTCAAGTGTGTCAAAAGAAAGATTTTTATTTATTTGTTTACCTTATTTTTTGGAAAAAAAAATAAAATTAATTGTTTGTTTGATATGAAGTTTTATTATTATTATTGAGAATTATGGCAATATAAGTTTGTCAAAAAATGTTGTCAAGTGTGTCAAAAGAAAGGTTTTTATTTATTTTTTTCCTCATTTTTTTTAGAAAAAAATAAAATTAATAATTTGTATGACATGATATTTTATTATTATTATAGAGAATTATGGCATTATATTTTGTCAAGAAATAATGTCAAGTGTGTCAAAAAATGATTTCATTTATTTTTTTAGTCAATTTTTTGGGAAAAAATGTAGCTGTTTTTATGACGTAAATGTAATTTAGAATGAAATTTGACATGGAAATTTTTGAATTTGTTATAGTTCTTGAAATATTTATGGAATTTTGAAAAAGTTTGTATTTTTGATTTTGTAATAATTTTTGCAATATTTTTAAAATTTTGGCAAAAGTTTTAATTTTTGATTTTGTTAGAATTTTTGGAATATTTTTTGAATTTTGAAAAATTTTTAATTTTTGATTTTATTATAATTTTTGGAATTTTGAAAAAATTTCAATTTTTGATTTTGTAATAATTAGAATTTTGGAAAAAGTTTGAATTTTTAAGAATTTTTGAAATATTATTGGGTTTTAGAAAAAATTTAAATATTTGATTTTATTCTAATTTTTGGAATATTTTTGGAATTTTGAAAAAGTTTGATTTTATTTAATTTAACAATATTTTTGGAATTTTGATTATAATTTTCTGGCAACGTGTTGATGTTTCGTGTTAGTTTTGTAATAAATTTTTAAACAGAGATAAAAAATACTTGTATTTTAACAGAGAGTTATGTTTGATATACATCGCTGCCCAAAACTAAAAACCATGTCCTCATAAAAGTATTTTGCCGAAAACTATATCCAAATCCTTAACCCAGACCAAAGTCTTGATATCTCAGAGCTGTGAGATTTCAGCCCCTCCATATTTTTTTTATTATTATTGAGAATTATGGCATTATAAGTTTGTCAAAAAAATGTTGTCAAGTGTGTCAAAAGAAAGATTTTATTTACTTTTTACCCAATTTTTTGGAAAAACAAATTGTTTGTTTGAAATGAAATTACTTCGGTAATTATTATTATTGAGAATTATGGCATTATAAGTTTGTCAAAAAAATGTTGTCAAGTGTGTCAAAAGAAAGATTTTTATTTATTTTTTTACCCAACTTTTTGGAAAAAATAAAACTGTTTGTTTGAAATGAAATTTTATTATTATTATTGAGAATTATGGCATTATAAGTTTGTCAAAAAAATGTTGTCAAGTGTGTCAAAAGAGAGATTTTTATTTGTTTTTTATCCAATTTTTTGAAAAAAACAAAATTGTTTGTTTGAAATGAAATTACTTCGGTTTTATTATTATTATTGAGAATTATGGCATTATAAGTTTGTCAAAAAAATGTTGTCAAGTGTGTCAAAAAATGATTTCATTTATTTTTTAGTCAATTTTTTGGAAAAAAAATGTAGCTGTTTTTATGACGTAAATGTAATTTAGAATGAAATTTGACATGGAAATTTTTGAATTTGTTATAGTTCTTGAAATATTTATGGAATTTTGAAAAAGTTTGTATATTTGATTTTGTAAGAATTTTTAGAATATTTTTAGAATTTTGAAAAATCTGAAATTTTGATTTTGTTATCATTTTTGGAATGTTGAAAAAAGTTTGAATTTTTGATTTTGTAATAATTTTTGCAATATTTTTAGAATTTTGGAAAATTTTGAATATTTAAGAATTTTTGGAATATTATCGGAATTTAGAAAAAGTTTAAATATTTGATTTCATTCTAGTTTTTGGAATATTTTTGGAATTTTGAAAAAGTTTGATTTTATTTAATATAACAATATTTTTGGAATTTTGATTATAATTTTCCGGCAACGTATTGATGTTTCGTGTTAGTTTTGTAATAAATTTTTAAACAGATATAAAAAATACTTGTATTTTAACAAAGAGTTATGTTTGATATACATCGCTGCCCAAAACTAAAACCAATGTCCTCGTGAAAGTTTTTTGCCGAAAACTATATCAAAATCCTTTACCCAGACCGAAGTCTTGATATCTCAGAGCTGTGAGATTTCAGCCCCTCCATATTTCTTCAATTAAAACAATAAATCCTTATTGTTTTAATTGATAAATCAAATTTCTGATTAAAAAAACCCTGATAGTAAAAAAACCCCATCGTATACAAATACAATCAACCAAATTCAACTAAACGAAATAAGAGAATTTATCTTAAAATTTGATTTTTGAACAAAACGCATCAAAGCCATTGTGATTATTATTTGAAAATAATTTTAACAAAGTCAAAACAATTTGACCAATTGAAATCATACCATTTGAATAATGATAATTTTTTTATAGGAAAATTTTTATTAGACAATAGGTTAAGTTCATTAGGCTATAGGGTAGAAAACAAAACAATAATACATACTATTATCATTGAAAAAAACATACAAATAAAGCTGATATTATTAAATGAAAGAGAATAAATTATTTTTTTAACTACTAACTTGAGAAATCGTCATTATTTACTCGAATGCCCCAATGAGAAGTCATTTTTCTCAAGCTAGGTCAATAATAATAACAAAATATTACCTAGGTCAATAATGAAAAATTTTCCTTTATTTTTAATTGAAATGAACAAAACAACACAAACAAATAATAATTGCATTCCTTTATTTTGTTTTATTTGTATGAAACTAAACTTCCAGGCTACTTGATATTTTAAGATATTTAAAAAATGAAATGGAAAATGACTAATATCAAAATCTAATCAAATTAAATATGGTAATTAGTGTTAGTAGTTAAAAAAATTTTATATATACCTCGGTTGAGAAGACTAATATAGACCTCGAACATTATATCCCTCGGCGCTACGCGCCTCAGGATCTAAAAGTTCTCGGTCAATAATAGCTTACTTCTCAACCTTGTTCAATAATGTACTATTATTCTCTTCCATTTAATTATATCAGCTTTATTTGTATGTTTTTTCGATAACGATAGTATGTATTATTGTATGATTCCAATTGGTCAAATTGTTTTGATTTCATTAAAATTATTTTCTAATTATAATTACAATTGCTTTGATACGTTTTGTTCAAAAATCAAATTTTAAGTTAAATTCTCTTATTTCTTTTAGTTTAACTTGGTTGATTGTATGAGATGGGCGTTTTTTATCATCAGGGTTTTTTTTAATAAGAAATTTTATTTATCAATTAAAACAATAAAGATTTGTTGTTTTAATTGAAGAAAGTGTTTTTATTTTTTATAATACACAATTTTTTGTCAGAGAATAAAGTATTTTAATCGATTCGTGTTTAATGAATTTTATTCTCTCGCAAATTAAAATCCTCGCTCGTGCCTCGCTCAAATTTTAAGCTTTTGCTTGAGAATAAACTATTTCATTATACACTCATTGATTAAACTACTATTATCCAAGTAGTTTTTCGAAATAATAGTAATACTAAAAACTTTAGGCATTGTTATTTCAATTTTAGGCATTGTTATTTCAATTTTGACATTATTATTTCAATAGGAAAATAAGGCTTGCTTTGCGAACAATTTTTGAATCTTAAAAGTGCATTTTACGGCTTACTCGTACAAAAAATATTTTTTGTAATACATGCATAAAAAGTATTCAATTTTGTACTGGAATAGAATAGAAAAAAATCTACTTTTCTGCACATATGACCACAAAATATTTTGTATGCCTGGCACGCACGCCGCCTGCATGTGAGATTTGTAGTTAAATCTATCCTAAATATAATATTTTTATAGCACTAAAATATCAAAATAATAATTTAAATAACGTACCATATAGTAAAAACAACTAAAACACAACCCAAAATCATTTGAATTGCAAGAAAAAACAATTATTTTGGGTTTTCAAAAAACCAGTTGTCAAAATTGTAAACAGCTGTTAGTTGGATTACTATGTTTTTTACAAATCCGTTGTTGGATTGTTATGTTTATTTTTACTTCACCACAATTTTAAATTGAGTGAAGTAATGCAATCTATCGTGAAAAAAAAAATCTTACATACCCCAAATTTTATTTTTTCTTTTGTTTTGGACCATCCTCTATCTAAATAGCCAAAAAAAAATTTGGTGTACGTCTGTGTGTGCATAGGATCTTTCTGCATAGGATCTTGATGAAACTTTGGCAAATGATACAAGTTCACTTGAAAATGGAAGATCTGGATTCATTTCAAGTTTGGACAAAATGGCGAGGGGTCTCCCGAACACCTCTAAGTTTAAATCTTGAATAACTTCTGATCCCGGGCTATGATCTTATTGAAACTTAGTATATAAGTACAGTTTTAGTACAGTTTGAAATATTTCTGCATACCAACTTCCGGTTTGTCACTTCCGGTTAAAAAGTTTTTTTTTCAGGTGTTTATCCCTACTGTAGCCTACAATTACCCGATCGATTTTCATGAAACGTTGGTAAAAGCTTTTAAATAACATGAGAAAGATTTTATCAGCTTTTGGAGCACATTGGATAAAGGGTTGGGGGTCCACCATACAACAGGTGGTTTTTTCCACAAAGTTTTATGTTTGTTGGGAGCATAAAACATTCATTCGTGAATGAATTTTGATGACACTTTGGAAAAAGATGCAAACATGTATGACAAAGAACTGATTAGTTTTTGAGTGATAGTGGACAAAGTGGTGGGGGGTCCCTGAAGCACCTGTTTTTTTGAAAGGTCAATAACATCTGTACCTGATAAGCGAATTGAATGAAACTTGGTACATGAGTATTTAGTACGGTTTACAATAGTTCTGTATCCCAACTTCCGGTTTTTCACCTCCGGTAAAAAAATTTTTTTGTACTTTTTTGAAGTTTTTTCAGTGTCTTTATGCACACTACAGCCTACAATAATGAAGTGATTATGATGAAACCATTGGAATAGGGTTCCAATTAGTGCGAAAAGATAATTATCATGTTTTGGGACACATTGATCAAAGTGGTGGGGGGTCTACCATACAAATGCTGACTTTTCATACTTTGTTTTTTAAGTTTGTGTGGAGCATATAGACTTCATTCATTCACTTATTTTAATGACACTTTGGAAAAAGATGGAGACTTAAGTAACAAAGAACTGATTAGTTTATTGGAATAAGTGGTGGAGGTCCTCCCGAACACCTGTTTAATGTGTCACACTTTTTTCAATGTTTGTTGGGAGCACACAGCATTCGTTCGTGAACGAATTTTGATGACACTTTGGAAAAAGATGCAAACATGTATGGCAAGGAACTGATTAGTTTTTGAGTGATAGTGAACAAATTGGTGGGGGGTGTCCCATACACCTGTTTTTTTGAAAGCTCAATATCATCTGTACCTGATAATCGAATCGGATGAAACTTGGTACATGAGCATTTAGTACGGTTCACAACAGTTCTGCATCCCAACTTCTGGTTTTTCACTTCCGGTTAAAGTTTTTTTTTGTAAATTTTCAATTTTTTTCAGTGTGTTTATGCACACTACAGCCTACAATAATGAAGTGATTATGATGAAACTTATGGAAAAGGGTCCAGTTAGTGAAGATTATTTTCATCTTTTGGGACACATTGATCAAAGTGGCGGGGGTCTACCATACATCTGCTGACTTTTCACACTTTGTTTTTTAAGTTTGTTGGGAGCATACAAACTTCATTCAATAATCAATTCTAATGACACTTTGGAAAAAGATGGAGACTTAAATGACAAAGAACGGATTAGTTTTTGGACAATATTGGCATAAGTGGTACCGGGCCTCCCAAACACCTGTTTACTGTGTCATCATTTTTTCAATGTTTGTTGGGAGCACACAGCATTCGTTCGTGAACGAATTTTGATGACATTTTGGAAAAAGATGCAAACATGTATGACAAGTAACTGATTAGTTTTTGAGCGATAGTGAATAGGGTGGTTGGGAGTGTCCCAAACACCTGTTTTTTGAAAGGTCAATAACATCTGTACCTGATAATCAAATTGGATTAAACTTGCTATACATAAGCATTTAGTATGGTTTACAACAGTTCTAAATCCCAACTTCCGGTTTTTGACTTCCGATAAAAATTTTTTTTTAATTGTTGGAAGTTTTTTCAGTGTCTTTATGCACACTACAGCCTACAATAATGAAGTTATTATGATGAAACTTATGGAAAAGGTTCCAATTAATGTAAGAAGATAATTATCATCTTTTGGAACACATTGATCAAAGTGGCGGGGAGTCTACCATACAAACGCTGACTTTTCACACTTTGTGTTTAAAGTTTGTTGGGAGCATACAGACTTCATTCATTTATCAATTTTAATGACACTTTGAAAAAAGATGAAGACTTTAATGACAAAGAATTGACTAGTTTTTGGACAATATTGGGATAAGTGTTGGAGGTTCTCCCGTACACCTGTTTATTGTTTCAATGTTTGTAGGAAGCATACAACATTCGTTCGTTAAGTAATTTTGATGACACTTCGCAAAAATCTGCAAATATGTATGGCAAGGAACTGATTAGTTTTTTTTTAGCGATAGTGAACAAAGTAGGGGGTCCTCCGAGCACCTGTTATTTTGGAAGCTCAATAACATCTGTACCTGATAATCGAATTGGATGAAACTTGGTACATATACATTTAGTACGGTTTACAACAGTTCTGCATCCGGTTGCCCGGCTGCCTGCCGGTTAAATTTTTTTTTACTTTTTCTCGTACAACAGAATTTATGTTTGTTGGGATACTACTGCTTGCTTTAATATTTTTATTATTAGAACTACGAAGTCTAAAACATTGGTTAGCTTTTAATTAAAGTATTTGATGGATATTGGCTCATTATATATCTAGAACACTATGTTTGTGAAGTCAGCCTTTGCCTCAACGTCGCAATATTTTTTATGTATGAATTCATAAAAGTTATAAAAATTGCTTTATACGAATTTTAAAAAATTGATCTATAACGCAGTTTTTTAAAGTTAAATTGCTACTGCCGTTTGCAATTTGCATTCGAGTCATCATGCTAAATAAATATTGAATATATATAAAATTGAAAGTATGTCTGTTTGTCCTTTACGCATTTATACATTAACCGTCATGAAAATTAGGGAAGTTGTTGTGTACACTTAATTTGCTTTTTATTTAACTATCGTTTTAAACGGTAGTTTGCTATGATCAATGTATTTTTAATTGAACATAATTTTTATGAAATTAAAAATAACGTAAGAAAGATAGTATAACCTGAACCAATTACATTTGTATATCAAAATTATTTGTATTGGAATTTTATCATCTTCACTAAATATGTAGTCGGTTTGGAATTGTATGTAATATATGTTTCTAAAATTAAGTGAAGACTTAATACTTGTAACTTGATACTTGATAAAATCGATTATATCGATTTAAAGCTCACAATTAC
>OY856186.1:86406146-86473646 GCA_963693315.1 Diogma glabrata | reverse complement strand
ATATGTCTTTGAACACCGTTGTTTTTTCCTTTCATATTCGCCCCATTGTCGTATCCTTGTCCTCGCATATTTTAGGTAGATTTCATATAAAAATCTACCTATTGCAATGGGCTTCATCTCGGAATTTCGGAAAAATTTTTGTGCCACACGACTATATATGAAAAGCGGAGACGAAAAAACAAAAAAAAAAAAATTTTTATATATATATATATATATATATATATATATATATATATATATATATATATATATATATATATATATATATATATATATATATATATATATATATATATATATATATATATATATATATATATATATATATATATATATATATATATATATATATGTGTATTCGGTTATTAGGCTTTGTTTTATAATTTTAATTTAAAAACTTTTATTGGTTTGTAGCCTATGTGATTTAATAATTTTATTTTACATTAAAAACATTTTTTGACGCGTTTCGACGCTTTCCGCATCATTTTCAAAAAAAACAATTTTACTTAAAAATATCCTATTAAAGAAAAAACAAAACAAATCTTTTTCATAAATTCAAAACCCTATTGAAAACAAAAACTTACATGAAAAACATTTAAATTCACTTATTAAATATGTACTAAAAAATTTAAGTTTAAAACACTATTGACAAATAACATTTAAATTCACTAATTAAATTTAAAATAAATAACATTAAAACATATTAAAATAGGAAGAAACAGAGTATGTTCTTTAGTCAAAATTATTTAAAATTTAATAAATTAAAAACAATAAATATTTCAAAAATGTTTTTAATGTAAAATAAAATTATTAAATCACATAGGCTACAAACCAATAAAAGTTTTTAAATTAAAAATATATATATATATATATATAAACGATATGAGATATAACGAAAACGACCGGCACTCTCACGGTCGCATTTGTTGAGGTAGATCAAAAAAATTTTCTGTACTTGTGTGTTCTATTAATATCTTGGACAAGTTTGTGAATCAGCAAAATCCGACTCGTCGTTAAGAAACTAGGGACTTTTTTCTGAAAAATTTGATTTTTTAAAACCGTTATAACGGCCGTTTGGATACTAATTTTTCAAAAAATTTAACAAATTTAAAATCTTTGAAATCTTTTTTACCAATTTGTTTTAAAAATAGACCTCTGCAGTTAGAGGTTCCTGAGTGAGCGGCTCCAACAAAAAAGTTTGCAAAAAAAATTTTTTTTTTGAAACAACCGGCACTCTCACGGTCGCATTTATAAGGCCAGATCAAAAAACCTTTTTTAAAAATGTGCGTTTTATTAATATCTTGGACAAGTTCGTAAATCAGCTCCGTCCAACACATGGTTAAGAAACTAGAAGCTTTATACTAGAAAAAAACTCTGTTTTTTAGATCCGTTATAACGGCCGTTTGGATTCTAATGTTTTTAAAAACTTCATAAATTTAGAATCTTTGAAACCTTTTTAATCAGTTTCTTTAAAAAAAAAAAGACCTCTGCAGTTTGAGGTTTCTGAGTGAGCGGCTCCAACAAAAAAGCTTGTAAAACACAAAATGCGTTTAAATCAACCGGCGCTCTCACGGTTGCATTTGTGGAGCCAGATAAAAAAACCTTTCTTAAAAATGTGTGTTTTATTAATATCTTGGACAAGTTCGTAAATCAGAAAAATCTGACACATGGTTAAGGAACTATAGGCTTTATACTAGAAAAAAAAGTGTTTTTTTTAATCCGTTACAACGGCCGTTTGGATACTAATATTTTTAAAATCTTCATAAATTTAGAATCTGTGGAAATATTTTAATCCGTTTCTTATAAATATAAACCTCTGCAGTTAGAGGTTTTTGACTTGTTGGCTTCAACAAAAAAGTTTGCAACAATCCCCAACTACAATTTCCAAAAACCTTATAACAGTCAATGTCAACCTTATAACAGTCAAAAAATAAAAGATTTGAATAGAAAAAATTAATTTTTTTTTTCTTAGAAATAAACTATTTTGATATTTTGCAGTAATTGCACGACATATGATATAGAGTAGGTTTGTGTCATAAATTGTCACACACATGTTCTGTGGTAGATTTGATATTTGTTTGTTGCAAAATTGGATAGATATAATTTTGCTTGTAGGTAGCTAATTTTCTTTTTAAAATTTGTTTGATATCTGTTTGAAATTAGTTTGTTTTGTTTAAACTAATCTGATACATCCGATTCTACTGGTACACAAAACTGTCTGATCTCGAAATCTACCTATTTCTAGCGGATATACGTGCCGCTTGGACTTTTTAATATGTAAGCCTAGTTCTTTCAGTTTCTCTACAATAATTGTTGATAGACCTAATCCTGTTGAATCAGCTACTGGTAGAAACCCGAGAAAATGTTCCTCTACGGATACTATATTTTTCTCATCCTTATGAACAAACCTAATGATTATTGTCATCTGCTCAGAGTGACCCACATCAGGGGTGCAATCCAGTATAATAGAATAATATTTAGCATTTTTTATCATTTGAGTAATATGGTTAAAAAATTTTTTTAGAAATTAAACATATTAATTCGTTTTGAATATTTTTCCCTAGATAATGCACAGATTTTCTATTATCTGCTATTTTGCTGACGTGGTTCATCAACACAACATCGAATTTTGATAATAATTCTACTAGCTTTAGAAAATTTCCGTTGTTTTTTTCATTAATAACATCTGAAGAGCCACGCAATGCTAAACATTGTCCAGCAAGATATTTGATAATTTCAATTATTTTTTCTAAAACAGCTCGCCAATTTCGTTTCTCTAAGTCGTACATTTTTTCAATAGCACTGTCAACCGTAGAATATTGATTTAATCTTTTTTTTAATTCCATCCACTGTTCAAAGTAGTTTAAATGTGATGCCGCTATTTCATGACTAGTGAGCGTATTTGTCAAATTTTGCCAATTAGAATACCGGTCTGTAGATAATTTTTGACTTCTTTCATTCCCGAATAGTTTACAGCAAAAACAAAATACACTATTGCTAGATTTGGAGTAGACAAGCCATTTCCCTGGAATGATATCACTATTTGATAATTTTCGCTGATAATAATGAACACTAAAACTCCGACCACTATTATTGCGTGGAAAATTGTAGTTCTCTATTTGCTGTGGTCCTACTTCAACGATAAGTTTACGAAATTTACTATTAATTAGCTTAGGCCACGTACCTGGATCACTCGAACTATATTCTGCTATGTCACTCGTAGTGGACGTTGAACAGTGACTATGCTGGGTCAAATCAGAAACTGGTAGATTTGAACTTACAAAACATTCATCCTCCGCTCTTTGAACAGAAATACATATTTCATTATCTTTTTCCATTTGCATGTCGGTTCCCTTTTTAAAGTATTTAGTTAATTGACCACGTAACTTTTGGGCCTCTTATTCTCTCGCTGCTTTTATTTTTCTATTTTCAGCTCCAGATTTTTTTTTTGATTCCATATTGTTGGCGTAAACTCGACTGTCTAAGAATAATAAAAGCAAATTAGCATAGCTAAGAATAATAAAAACAAAACGCATTTTAATCGTAACGTAACAATCAAATCGACCCACCTCTGTTCTAATCTCACTAATTAGCACAACAATTTAACGAGTTTAGTAAATATGTTTAACAAGCGATATCACTCGATAGTCGATTATTTGCAATTAACTATAGAACGACGATTACAGATTATTTTAGGTACATAAGTACAATTTAATGTATGATTTAATTTTTTAGGTTCATAAGTACAACTTAAAAAATCATATCTTTTATTGTTGTTACACAATACACATCGCAAAAGTCCAAGCGGCACGTATATCCGCTAGAAATAGGTAGATTTCGAGATCAGGCAGTTTTGCCAGTAGAATCTGATGTATCAGATTAGTTTAAACAAAACAAACTAATTTCAAACAGATATCGAACAAATTTTAAAAAGAAAATTAGCTACCTGCAAGGAAAATTATATCTATCCAATTTTGCAACAAACAAATATCAAATCTACCACAGAACATGTGTGTGACAATTTATGACACAAACCTACTCTATATCATATGTCGTGCAATTGCTGCAAAATATCAAAATAATTTATTTCTAAGAAAAAAAAATTAATTTCTTCTATTCAAATCTTTTATTTTTTGACTGTTATAAGGTTGACATTGACTGTTATAAGGTTTTTGGAAATTGTAGTTGGGGATTGTTGCAAACTCTTTTGTTGAAGCCAACAAGTCAAAAACCTCTAACTGGAGAGGTTTATATTTATAAGAAACGGATTAAAATATTTCCACAGATTCTAAATTTATGAAGATTTTAAAAATATTAGTATCCAAACGGCCGTTATAACGGATTAAAAAAACCACTTTTTTTTCTAGTATAAAGCCTATAGTTCCTTAACCATGTGTCAGATTTTTCTGATTTACGAACTTGTCTAAGATATTAATAAAACACACATTTTTAAGAAAGGTTTTTTTATCTGGCTCCACAAATGCAACCGTGAGAGCGCCGGTTGATTCAAACGCATTTTGTGTTTTACAAGCATTTTTGTTGGAGCCGCTCACTCAGAAACCTCCAACTGCAGAGGTCTTTTTTTTGAAAGAAACTGATTGAAAAGGTTTCAAGGATTCTAAATTTATGAAGTTTTTAAAAATACTAGAATCCAAACGGCCGTTATAACGGATCTAAAAAACAGAGTTTTTTATATAGTATAAAGCCTCTAGTTCTTAACCATGTGTTGGATTGGGCTGATTTACGAACTTGTCCAAGATATTAACAAAACGCACATTTTTAGAAAAAGTTTTTTGATCTGGCCTTATAAATGCGACCGTGAGAGTGCCGGTTGTTTCAAAAAAAAATTTTTTTTTGCAAACTTTTTTGTTGGAGCCGCTCACGCAGGAATCTCTAACTGCAGAGGTCTAGTTTTAAAACAAATTGATATTGATAAAAAAGATTCTAAAGATTCTAAATTTGTTAAATTTTTTGAAATATTAGTATCCAAACGGCCGTTATAACGGTTTTAAAAAATCAATTTTTTTCAGAAAAAAGCCTCTAGTTTCTTAACCACGAGTCGGATTTTGCTGATTCACAAATCTGTCTAAGATATTATTAAAACACACAAATACAGAAAATTTTTTTGATCTACCTCAACAAATGCGACCGTGAGAGTGCCGGTCGTTTTCGTTATATCTCATATCGTTTATATATATATATATATATATATATATATATATATATATATATATATATATATATATATATATATATATATATATATATATATATATATATATATATATATATATATATGTATATATTTATATATATATATATATATATATATATATATATATATATATATATATATATATATATATATATATATATATATATATATATATATATATATATATATATATATATATATATATATATATATATATATAAATATATATATATATATATATATATATATATATATATATGTATATATATATATATATATATATATATATATATATATATATATATATATATATATATATATATATATATATATATATATATATATATATATATATATATATATATATATATATATATATATAAATATATATATATATATATATATATATATATATATATATATATATATATATATATATATATATATATATATATATATAAATTTTTTTTTTTCTGTTTTTTCGTCTCCGCTTATCATATATAGTCGTTTGGCACAAAAATTTTTCCGAAATTCCGAGATGAAGCCCATTGCAATAGGTAGATTTTTATATGAAATCTACCTAAAATTACTAAATAGGGAAATCACATTTACATGACTAGATCAAATCACAACACCATCCACTAACGCGATTTGGTTTTATATCACATGTAAATACATATTATAAAAAGAAAAATTGAAATTGATTTATTTATTTATGAACACACTCGTTTGTATAGTAAATTAGTAAATATTAGATATTTAATTATTATAAAAACTTAACCACCACTTTCGACGTTTCAGCCGGTGAACATTTGTATGTTTTATGGCAACTTTGCTGCACTCAATCGACGAGTATTGAAACTATTATTTATCATGTTTCTTTGTGGATTAAAACTTAGGTTGAAATCGAATTGAATTCGATAGACACGGAGTTGAATATTATAATTTCCGTGGAATTACTTTAGGCTCGATGAAACTAGTGCGGTCGAGTTTGGTTGAATTCAAAATTGCGAATATTATAATTTTTGACTGCATAATACCAATAATAACATAATTTTTAGAAAAAAGAAAATAAATTCAGTTGTTTCTTATTTTTATTTTTTTTTATTTTAATGAAATTTTTTTAGAGGAATTTTTTTAGAGGAATAACAAAGTGAGGCGCTCCTAATTGGTGGCGCCCCTATGCGAGGCATAATCTGCTTAGTGGATTAAGCCGGCACTGTTTATATAGTCTACATGCGAATTAAATAGTTAGGGCTAAACTCCACTAAAAGTCGCAGATGATCATTTCGGCAAAAAAATTTGTCACATAAGTGCAAAATTAGCGTTTATTTTGTCCAATGAACGATAGATATTTGCCATTTAAATAAATACTGCTAGATCCCAGATTGCAATAATCAGATCATATATATATGTGTGATAAGAACATCTTCATTATTTTTTAGTATTTAAGCAGAGACTCCATTGAAACCGGTTGCTTTTTCAATTCCAAGTATGTAGGCGTAAGCCAACTATGCTCTCTGTGATTAAGTCTAACTTAATACTCCTGGAAGAGTACACCCTGTTTTGAACCTTTCCATAAACTAATACAATTTCACAAACATCGAATCCAAAACTATAACCAATCTGTCGATCATTTTTTATGTTTTGTAACTTAGAAGTTTACCCATACTAAACCCAACCCCAATCGTCATATAACCATGGTTGGACATCCTTTCGCAAGCTAATTGAGACTATATTAAAAGATTAAACTGTCAATTATAAATCAACTATAACAATGACGATGAAAAAAACATATTATTATAGGAGTGCAGCGTGAACATCGTATCGGAAATGCTACCGTAATGGTGTGTTCATTGTTTATAAATGATGCAAGACCTTCTTGCATTGACCACTGATTTGATAATAGTTCTATGGAAGAAACTCCGAAGACTTTTGTAAAATCAGATAGAATATATTTAGCTAAATTTTGTTAATAAATAGAAATGCTACCAAATATATTTTATAAATATTGATGAGGTGAGTTGACATATATGTGTTATCAGTTTCATATCAGTTTTTATTTATCTGTGATAAGAGTTTATAATTATATTTTGCACAAACATTGGAAGCAATGCAGTTGTATTTTATAAAAGATATTTTTTAATATTATTTTTATTTTATTTTATTTTTTGTCTGAACAAACTCTGCCAGCAGAGGTTGACGTCAAAGGTTAAAACAGAACAAATTAGTTTTGCGTACCTTTTTCAATTGCATACCGTACAGATTTAGTTCTTGTTTCATAAAAATTCTTATCATAACCCAAGGTTAAAATTTGGATATCTTGCTCCAAATATTCAAGCCAATATCCTAAATGAACGAGGATATAGTAGTATAAATACGGGCCAGGTTTTAGTTTTATGCAATTTGCTTAAAAAGACAATAAAACTACAATATGTGTCAGAACACATAGATAGTTGTATAGTTATTTTATTGTATAATGGTATTGATTGGTTTGGACACCCGCATGGAGGGATCAGTTTTTGTTGTTTTGAAATTTTTTTTTTATTTTTGATCTACGGGTGTGACAACCCCGCGTACTCCAGTCCCTGCTATTGACATACGAGTTAACGTGAGATATCACATACCACTGGCAATAGCAGTGAGATATCACTAGCCAAGGTGACATCTTAGGGGTGGTGGCGGATGAACTGTATTCAGTCAACGGTAGCACCCTCAATCTTAGCTGTGAAATAATCCTTGATGATGAGACGCTATTGCTTCCTTGAAGAAACGAGCCTTCATATAACTATGTGTGGGCTTTAATCTTCAAGAAAGATGGTGAGTCACGGGATCAAGGAATATGCTACCGGCTGGATTATTGGCAACTACATTTTTGTTTTGTTCCAGCAAATTTTTGTAAACATTTTTGCTATTTACTTTTTAATTTACTTTTATTTTCTCTATTCTATCATAAAATATTGGCCTATGTCATATTTTGTCAGTGATAGGATTTTTTGTTAAGTTATCCATTCTTTAACAAAACATATAAAAAAACAAAAAAAGAAAGATTTACGTCCATCAACACCTTTGAACGTATGTTGTTGTGGGACCTTGGTCTTAAAAGGTTTTTATGTGTTATTGTGACACATATTGTAATTCCTACTACACAACACATTTTATTAAAAAAAAAAAAAAAAAAAAAAAATTAGTTATTACAATAAAGCAAAACATATAAAATTATGCATGTTAATCATAACGGGTAATAAATTTAATTTAATTTAATTTAAGGTAATTAATTTATGACATAAATTATACCAATAAATTATATGAGGTTAATGTTAGCCAGTAGCGACTTAGATTTACATTACAATAAATTATCGTACAAAATTTGATGATAATAGGTGTTTTAATTACATCTGCTTATTTGTTACGGTGTTCTGACTTGTTATTCTTTGGTTTTTCTAAAATGGTAAATTTGTGATTTATTGTCACTATATCTAAAATGTAACATGACCAAGTTGAAAGTAAGGAAAATACAGAAAAATTGTTATTGGAATGGTGTTTCAAAGTTAAAGTGATGTATGGCAATAAAGAAAGGAATGCCAACGAAAGATGAAAAGAAGCATAAGACTTCATGTGGAAAAGCACCGCACCAAGAATGATTGTTGGATACAAGTGGATATGTTGGAGAGTATAGTCGAAGAACTTGTAGAGGTTAATAGATTTAAATCTAAATAATTAATCTCTATAAACAAAAAGGATCACTTGCTATAATTTAACATACTCATGACATGAAATAAAACTTTCTCCGGAGCGACTTGAGTGAAACATAATATTTTATTTTTCATTTTAGGTAGATTTCATAGAAAAATCTACCTATTGCAATGTCCGTCATCTCAGAATTTCGGAAAATGTTGGTGCCAAACGACTATATATTAAGGTTTCTCAAACGGGATCCCGGGATCCTGTTTTCCCCGGGACCCCGGCGGTGAATTTTCATCCCGTTATCCCGGGATTTCATCCCGGGATCCCGGGTATCCCGCTAATTTTTATTAACATTTTTTTTACTTTTTTCAAAGATATTAAACATTTTCTCACTTGAAAATCGAGTAGTTTTTAATTCTTTTCCGTCTGTAGTAATTAATTTCGTTCAAAATTAGGAAAATGTTTTTTTGACACATATGGTGTCATGGTTTTTGTGTATGGTATTTTTTTGACACATATAAACACAACAAATTAAAAGCAATAAAACTTAAAATAGGTAGATTTTTCTGTGAAATCTACCTAAAACAAAACTTGCGCTTCATTTCTTTTAATTTATGTTTAATGATTCTCTTTGAAGGCGATTAACAGAGGAACGAGACATGTTTACAATGTGATTTGCAATGTCCTCTGGATCCAGCTTCCGAAGAAGACTCCAAGCTGCCCTACTAGAATGCTCTCTCTACTCCAACCAGGAATGTATTATTCACAGGAAGTCTCTTGGGATGCATTTCTTTGCAGTTGAAATGATGGTTCCTACGAACCTGTCGTAATTTTTAGGAATGGGTTGGATTCAGTGAATCACTGCATCCAACTCCGACCCATATTTAGCCCAGTCAGTTTTGTTAAAATTGCATCTAGGTTAAGGAGTAGAGTTTATGTGTGGGATTTGGATACCTATCTCAAAAATTACTGGACAACGTTGAGAACGCGGAAAACTTTGTAAGACAGCCCAAGATATTGGAATAGGGTTACGTTGTTCGTTTTTTGTGGAAAAACAGAGGTCGGGATTGTAATAACTTGGCCATGATCAGCAGATCTAATTCGGTTTTCATGTCTTTCGTATCATATACCAGGAACATGTTGTCGATTGGTCCCGTCAGTTAGTTGTATGCCATTGGGATTGTTATTTGAGTAGGACTACTGATTGTGATGGCTATTAAAGCCACCAAAGTATATTGCTGGGTGGTGAAATGATGGTAGAGTATCAGCTGGCCACGCTGTATTTAGGGGCTTGTTTACGTTAATATTCTCCGTGTTCGATATATCAACAACAATAAGATGTATATCGTTGTCTGTCTGGTGTAAGTACATGGGTGCAGTTCCAGATACATATGTTTGATGGTAAATAGCACTAATTAGTTTGTAACCAACAATTTTTCCTCTAGAGGTAAGTTGCGCTTCATCTGTTGCATGCGTTTCCTGCCAGAATTACAACGTTGATATCGAAATAATAACTTTAATACTCTTTCTAAGTGTTCAGTTTTTGACTTGCTAATGCTTTCAATGTTCAATTGCAAAATACGGACTGAGGGTCCAATATTATTTGTCTTATGGTGCTGAGAAGTACCGTTGTTATTGTGATTTTGATTTTGGCTCATGTTCATTTGTTTGTATCACAAAACATGTAGCATATGACTTTAAAAACCCCACTAAAGAATTGTCAATTTTTGAAGCAACTAACAGCGCACAAATAATTTAGATTATACAATGCACTATACAATGCAATTTGTTTTTATGAATTCTTTTTTATTTAATTTTTAAAGTTTTTCTAATTAAAAATAATGGAAATATAAAAATCAATAGCGCATTTTTTGTGCTGTTTTGTTTTTACACATTTTTCTACCACCCAATTAGAAAGTTCTAGCTTTTTAGCGATTCCCGGAATTTCCCGGGAATTTAACATTTTTTGTCCCGGCTTCCCGGGATTTGAATTTTTACGGGAAATAAGAAACCCTACTATATATGATAAGCGGAGACGGAAAAACCAAAAAAAAAACAAAATTTATATATATTTATATAACGATATGAGGTATAAAGGAATATATCACTCGCACGGTCGCATTTTTCAACTTAGACCAAAAATATTTTCTGAACGTGTTACGGCAAACAATTTATTGGATAAGTTCGAAAACTGGCCATATCCGGGTACAGGTTAAGAGGCTAGAGCCTTAAACTGTCAAAAACAAGCGTTATAACGGCCGTTTGGGGCAAAATATGTAATCAAAATTTATAAATATTGATCATTTGAACATATTTCTATCATTTTTTGAAAAGCCAGACATATGCAATAAAAGGTTCTTTAGCTATCTGCAATAAACTGTGTGGAGTACAACGGCATTTAGCGGCACTTTCATGGTCGCCTTTTTTGACCTACGCCAAAAATATTTTCTGGGTATGTTGCGGCAAACAGTCTCTTGTATAAATTTGACAATTGGCCATATCGGGATACAGGTTAAGAGGATAGAACCCAAAAACTGTATAAAACAATGTTTATTTTTAAAGTTTGTTTAATACTTCTGTTTTTAATTAGTGTTTTTTTTTAAGTAATCTGATAAATCCGATTATAATTGCACACAAAACTGTCTGATCCCGAAATTTACCTATTATAACGGATATACCTGCCGCTTGGATTTTTTTGTTTTTAATTGTAAAATCTAAATTCACTCAAAATATTTTTTATTTCATACTGATATCTAAAACGACATTTTCCGGATTATTTATGGTACAAAAAGTTGAACTCTAACGTCCTAGGACTTTTTAAAATTTTATGAAGTCCTACGACGTTAAAGTTCAACTTTTTGTACCATAAACGTTGAACTTTAACGTCCTAGGACGTTAAAGTTCAACTTTTTGAGCAAAATTTAAAACTCATTTCTTTTTATTTTAATAAATTTCCAGTATGAAATAAAATTTTGTATTTACCTCAAACGAAAAGTGTTTTTATAGGTAGTAATTTAGTAAGGTAGTAATTTAATTTCTAGTAAGGTAGTAATTTAATTTCTCACTAGTAATTTCGGACTCGGCTAGACGCCTCGGCCGTAAACAACTAGCTCGTACTTTAAAGTTTCACTTTTCGTTCTAGATAAATAAATAACTATTAATAAATCGATTTTATTTAAAATGATCTTTAATGCATGTTTCGAAATTCAAAATTTCATCGACAAGCATTTTCGTATAATTGCGAAACATGAAGTAAAGATCATTTTAAATAAAATCGATTTATTAAAAAATATTTTGAGTGAATTTGGATTTTACAATTAAAAACAAAAAATAAAATATCATGATATGAACTCATAACATCTGTGAACCTTGCTAATACTTAATCATGTTCACGCCACCCATACGATAAATATATAAATTATTTTTTTCAATTAAATCGAATATTATATCTACTTCAATGCAATATTTTTCCATCATTTTGGTTGCCAGTAAAAGTGAAAAATAAAGTCGAGCTATAGAATCGAAACATTCGCAATTGTGAGTTAAATTCAATTAATTAATTTTCATTTATTAATTATTTAATTTTATTGAAAACAGTGCATTATATAATTTACTTTTTGTGTGTTTATAATTTAAATAAATAAGTTTAGTGGTTTGAATAAACTTTCATAATATATATATATATATATATATATATATATATATATATATATATATATATATATATATATATATATATATATATATATATATATATATATATATATATATTATATATATATATATATATATATATATATATATATATATATATATATATATATATATATATATATATATATATATATATATATATATATATATATATATATATATATATATATATATATATATATATATATATATATATATATATATATATATATATATATATATATATATATATATATATATGAGCAATTTCACGCAAGTTCAGCAAATTTTAGGGAAATTTTGACTTGACCCCTTTTAATTTTGATTATTTTTTGTTTATAGATAGTCTTTCATAAATAAAAAATACGAGTTCTCTTAGAATTTTTTTTTCGACCAGGGGTCTTCACAGGGTGGCCCTCAATTTTTTGTTATTTTGTGATGTGAGTGCATTTTGACGAGCGATTGCAGAAAAACTACTGAATCGATTTTCATAAATGATATGTCGTTGAAAAGGTATTAAAACAAAGTTTTTAAAAATGTACACTGTTAATCTTTTGATATAATTTTTAACGGTGTAACATAAGAAAAAAACGGTGTAATTGAAAAAAAGATGACATAGCCTTTTTTTTTTTAACTAAATTGAAGCTTATTTTATATCTAACCACTTGTGAAAGTTTGGGACACGCGTTATTTTTTGTTTTAAAGATAAAATTCGTTGTGCATATGGCTGTCGGGAATAAGTTTTTTTGTTCTGAAGGAAAATTATAAAAATGGCGATTTTTAGATTCCGATTTTTTTTTATGTTAAATATCAAATATTTTATTATTAAATGAACTTTTTCAAAAGCAATTTCAGTCAAGTTCAGCAAAATTTTGCGACATTTTGACTCGACCCTTTTTAATTTGGTTTATTTTTAGTTTATAGATAGCCTTTGATAAATGAAAAATACGACTTCTCGTAGAACTTTTTTTAAGTATAATAATATAAATTATTATATTTTTAAATATAATAATATTATTAGAATAACAATATAAATGATATGTCGTAGAATAGGTATTAAAAAGAAATTTTTGAAATTGTGCATTGTTAGTTTTTTAATCCTATTTAACGGTGTTACTTAAGAAAACAAGTTTAAAAGATGACGCTAGCATCTAATCCCACTTTTTTATTTTTTTAAAAAATAAAATTGAAGCTTGTTTTTATTTACCTGTGAAAGTTAATCCGTTAATCCATTAAAAGGAGGCTGTTTTTTTAGATATGCAGGATTGAAAAATTTGAAAATCCTACTTTTAATTTTAAGTGAATATAGGCGTGAACTAATATGGAGTAAAAATAAATAAAAACCATCTTAAGGATTTTAAATTATATATGGCTGTAATTAAGACAAAGATTTCAACAGTAACATTGTCCTGACAACAGAATGAGATTTATTTAAAATATAAAGTGCTATATCCAATATAACAGTAGTTGAATAAAGTTAATAACTATTTCCATGAAAACATATTTCTTTGGCCTTATATCATGAATTTTTCATTTTAAAGTTTAAGTATTTGAGATTAATTGAACTATATCTTATTATCACATAAATATTTCATGTGATTGTCGGCTTATAATTGTACAGGTGTTGAATCAATCTCGTAGTTCGAGTCGCCATATCTGCCCGCACGGTGAGGTTGAGACAACTGCATTTCGATTGGAAACAGAACATGTTTTTTTCAGTGTAAAAATCTTGAAAATGACGGTATAGATGTTATGAATTGTCGTTCCCAAGGTTATGATAATGCAGCTGTTATGAGTGGTATACATGGAGGAGTGCAAGCTATTATTAAAGCAAAAAATAACAAAACAATTTTTGTCGGCTGCATAGATCATTCAATTAGTTTATGTGGCCAACACTCATTTGCACAAAATGTAGCTTGTGTAACGTTTTTCGGAACAGTGGAAGCCATTTTTACATGTTTTTCTGCTTCGAGGGCCGCTGGGAAGTGCTTGTTAAACACAACAAAGCAACTGTTAAAAGACTCTTAACAACGCATTGGGGTGCTCATTATGCTGCAGTATAAGTATTAGCCGAAAATTTTGATGGGATTGTGGCTGCAATTGAGAAGTTAAGTGATCAACAAGAAAAGGCGCTGCAAAGAACCTTATTCATGCAGCATGTGATTTTACGTTTCTTTGCTATCTTTTGTTTTGGAATGATATTCTAAGGGAAATAATATCTGTGCTCAGATTGGATTGCAAAGCAAGGGCTTGAACATTGATCAATTAGTTACAAAACTAGAGTCAATTCGTAACGAAGTCACATTGTAGAAGAGGCAATAATTCTTGCTGCGAAAAAATCGGAGGACTATGACATTCCAATTAGGGCATGGTCGATTAATCGATTGGGACTAAATATCGATTAACGATTAATATGAACATTTTAACATCGATTAATCGATTAAATAAATTTTACTAATTCTAATATTTTTATTAATTTTTTTTAAACAAATACGCACGTTATATCATATTTAAAAGTTCAACTTTTACAATGACATAAGAATAAACAAAAATATAATAGCTATCTATGTATTAAGGGCGTAAAGTAGATCTTTATTGTGTAAGAGTGAAATTGTTGCTCTAAGCGTTAGCCTAGGATGTGTATCTCCCTCTCTGTCATTAAAGTTTTCAGACCTTACAAAATTGTGTTTTTGAAAATATACTGTACTAATTGAAAATGATAAGAAAGAAGCTGTTTCCTTCAAAATGGAAAGTAATGGAGTTCAATATACTTCAAAACATAGTTTACTGTTTGGATTAATAATAAAAATATTACTTAAGGTATAGTAAAGATTTTTGCATTGGAATCAAATTTTGTTATTAATGTACTTTGTGTTATACCCATAACAACTAAAAAGTAATTCGTAAGAAAGAGAGAATACATCTTTAGACATTAAACCTTTTCACAATTCGGTACAAAATTCGTTAAATAAATTTGTAAATTTTAAACATTTTCGTAAATTTAGATTAATCGATTAATAATTTTTTTGTTCGATTAATCGAACAATTTGCGAAATGATCAATTAATCGAACAATCGATTAATCTAACCATGCCCTAATTCCAATAGAAAGCTGAATTCGTCGTAAAAATTCAATGGCTAGTGAGTTTGCCCCTGATGTTGGACTGACACTGAGAGCTCAACTTAAAAAGGACATGTTGGAATGTCTTGACCGATTCAGTGTTGAACTCCGAACTAGACTTAAGTCTGTTCAAGATTTAGCTTGTTGTTAAGGTTGTGCAGGCAAACACTTAGCTTTTGGCGAACAGTGAAGAGTTGAAATTATCTGTATCAAAATTTACCAGTTTTTATGATGAGGTATCGGCAACAGAACTCCTCATAGAGATACCAAGGTTGAGGAGGCATTTAAAAGCGGCCAATGTTACAGTTGCTAACTGGGTGTACCTTGACTTTTTGAAATTCATCGTAGAATGTAATTTTTCAGAATTTCTTCCGAATCTTACGGTCGCACTAAAGTTATTTATGACTATTTGCGTATTAGTGGCTTCGTGTGAGATGAGTTTCATCAATGTAGCTTATTAATAATAATGTTCATTTGTATTACTTAAAAAAAATTATAAATTACATTTATCGGCTTTTTATTATTATTGAGTTTTTATTTTTGGGGTGACACCACAATATCCGCCCCGGGTGTCACCGATGCTAGCTACACCACTGATCTGCTTCATTCCCTTGCACCATATATTCTGTCTATATTGGCTCGTGATGATTTATATTTGTTCACTCGACTGGATCTTTTGATAACCGGAGATGGTCACAAAAATCAAAATTTCTTTAGTTCGTCGAATGGGATGGTATATTGTTGATGTTTTCGAAAAAGACAACGGAAAAAAAATACACCTTTGAAAACCAAAATAGTCCGCGTAGGCCACTTCAAACAACGTAGGGTTAGATAATTTTTAAACGTTCATGAACAAGAGTTTTTAAAGATATTGAAATTACCAAAAATTGTATTGGAATAAAATTACTTAAAGTGAAAAACTATGTTATGATTATATATTCATATACATATGTATATTCATTTATCCTCAACGCCATTTATTGAAAGGGTAGTAAATTTTGATTTCCTCTGTTTTATACTTGCCTTAGAAATATAGAGTTTCTCATGTTTTTTTCTCTCTATATATAGTTGTTTGCTCTCTGTTTCTCTCTGTTATTAAAAGTAAACGTAGTTTAGCGCCACTGACCTGGTAAGTGGGAGATATCAAGAGATTATAAATGTGAATTAACCATTTCTCAAGGATATTCTTACAATAAAAACACAAAGCTTTGCTTCTGTTTGTTAATTTTTTGGGATTCCTTCCTAGCAACCAAAACAGTCAACTAAGAACACGTTTCTAAATTCAAGGAGATAGAAAGAGTTCAAATAGTTTAATTTTTGTTCGTTGTATGATGGGGTCAACATATTACATGTTAATCTACAGTCAGGACTTAAGAAACAGATATAGAATTCAGATCATCAATAACTAAAATATATTTTTATATACTAAAAGTAAAACTAAATAATTCTTTAATTATGCATTAACCAATCACGTTGTTAGATTTTTAAGCAATCCAACATTGATTTAAAATTATATAAAAAGACCTTTTGTTGTACCGGCGCTATAGTTATAAAAGTTTCATTGAAATTATTAATATTAGTGAGAAACATACACTAGAAACAACCACAGATGAGCCAGCATTACAATTATCACCCGTGCAAAGATAACATGCGGTAAATTCAATCCCACCATTAATTGATGTGCATGTATTTTGTTTACTTATGGTGTATGAAACACATCCACGATCAACGATTATTTTGTCACCAACCGGTCGTTGCAGTTTGTAGCATTGAACACCAGGTGTAGTTTGGCGAAAAATTGATCCAAAACGCTGATGAGATCTTGGGGTGTCTATAAATAAAACAAATATAATTTGTATGTAATAACTATTTAGAATCTGGTAATTGAATCTAATAATGAAACTCATAAAATTAAAATTTTACTTTACTTTTACTTTACTACGAATAAAATATGTATTACCGTTATTCTGTACAGCTGCTGTTTCTGTTGAAATTGTTGTCGAAGTATCCAGAGTAGAAATGGGAATTGATGTTGCTGTTGTGGTTTTCAAAGTTGTTGGTGTATATGTGTCTGATGTTGTGATTGAAGGTGTTGTCACTGGCGTAGTTGTGGAATGGAGTACTGTTGTTTGGGGTATTGTTGTTTGGGAAGTTGTTGCTGGACCTGATGACATTATTGTAGAAATGCTTATTGTCGTTGGTGTTGATGTTGTTTTTGAAGCTGATGTTGGTGTCAGATTTGTTGTGGGAGATGTAGTTGCAGTTGTTTCTGAAGTTCTGATTGGAGTTGTTGTTGGAGTGGGAAAAGGAGTCAATGACGATTGAGTGATTTTTGGTGTAGTTATTGTTGTTGTTGAAATTGTTGTTGAAGCGGATTCTGTTGTCTGGTTTGTTGTTGGAGACGTTGATAGTATTGTTGTAGAATATATGGGTGTAGATGTTGTTGGAGCTGTTGAAGGATTGGTTTTCTCTGAGTTTATGGCTGGAGTTGTTGTTGGGATGGTCACTGTCGTGGTTGGAATAGAAGTGTCAGGCGATGTTTCTGGATGTTCTGTTGTAATAGTTGTTGTTGATAAAGTTGTTGTAATAGGTGTAGAGGTTGGGGAACTTAAGGAAGTTGTTGTTGTCTGAGCAGTTGGTGTTGTTTTTGGTGTTTTAGAAATGGTTGTTGCGATTGATGGATTTGTTGTTGCTATTTTTGTTGTTAAAATAGTTGTGGGAGTTGTTATCCATGTTGTTGGTTGAACTGTTGTTATTATCTCGCATGATTGCGGCTGCAATGTATGGGCATCAATCTTGGCACAATCCGTACAAACATAGCAAAATGTTGATGGAGAACCTGTTAAAATAAAAATAATTATAACTGTGTGTTTCAATTTAGTATATGTTCTAATTAAGGCTTAAGGTTGATTTATTAGATTAGAATTTTGACTATGTACTTGTATTTTTGATAGATAAATAATTTTCCGATCCTATATGTTACATAAAAAAGAAGTGGGTGGCACAGTCGGTACATAAAGTGAATAAACGTTTGTAGTCTGTTGCTATGCTATAGATTAATATTTAGTAATATTCACACATTTTTCATACATTTGTTCCTTTTGTATATTGAATACGCCATCCACTTCTATTTTATGTAACAAACGGGAACGAATAGTTGTTTTTATTTATTAAAAATATGTACTAATAGTCAAAACTCTAATGTTTATATCTGTACTTAGATGTGTTAAATACTATTTAAATATTTTTTTTCTTTTTACAATTTGAAAGAAAATATAATCATAAGAGACACAACAACTTTGCAACATAACGTTGTGTCAATGTAAAATTTATTTTTACTTTTTAGTTCATTTTTCAAAAAGCGTGTTTTTTAATTTTAGAGTTTTTAGCTATATAATTTTACTTTAAATATAAGTTAACTGCGTTATTTCACAGAAAATACATCATAAGTAGAACTAGTAATTAAATCACTTACCGAAAATTTAATATTCTTTTGAAATTTAAAGTAATTTTAATACGGTATATTTTATTTGGTACTACTTTGGTTTTTACTAAGCTATTGCTATATATAAGTACTATTATATATAGCAATAGCTGAATGAAGTAATTGATTGCAACTACATATTACAATCGTAGTTATGTTATGTAAACATCCAGTGTAAACGTACTAACTTTACTCATTGTTTTAATTTTAAGTTCTATTATTATATATGAGATGGCGTGCTTAATTCCATATGTTTTTTATATTACATTTCATCAATGTTTTTGTACTTTGATCAATATTTTAAATTCTGAACTTCGATTATGCTAATATGTACTGTAGATCACAAAAGAGAATTAAAAATTGTCTAAACTTTCCATATAATTGTCTAAAATTTCCATGAAAAAACCAAATAATTGTTGTCATAATTATTTTGTTTTTTATGTGCTTACAATACAAAATTTCTTTTGTCTAACTACCAGCGCCTTCTATTAACTGATAGATGAGTTATAGCATAGCATGAATATATGACGGAAAGGTTCGAAGAAAGAAAATATATGAAATATTTTAATTTATGTATTCTTTATTTACAATTTAAGGGCACTTTGCCATATAAAAATGACATAAACATTTAATATGTCCTCGATTATAATGATATACCTGATTATAATGATATATTTGGCCCAAATTTCAACGCGGGAAATGGGTAATTCAAAATGTATGGATTTTCATATAAAAGTGGAAGCTTTTGTCATAGACAAATAATAATATAAGACAATTGAAGTAGAACAAAAATTTGTAATACTTTTTATATTTTACTTTTGGATATTAACTATCTAGTGACACCTGTACTCAAATAGTTCATAATATTTAAAATTCCCGACTAGCAATTTCTTCAGGTATGCCCTATTATGATCCGGGCCGGATCAGGATGTAATAAGGTAAATCCTAATAGGGCATTTACATCCAGCCCCTATCAGAAATAATAGCTGATTTCACTACTTGGGCATGCCGTATTTATCCTGATCCGGCCCGGATTTCAAAGGCCTTTCTCATCCCTAGTAGTAAATGCCGGACCAACAGCCAAATTCTGTAATTGTGAAGCGGCGAAGTGATAAAAATTTCTTCGTTTCTTTTCATTAAAAAGCTTATCACTTCACCGCTTCACAATTACAGAATTTTGCTGCAGGACCGAAACAAAATCATATCTGATTCAATTGCATTTGAATTAATTTCATTTGGTTAAAATTCACTAGAGTATTATCCATTTTAGATATACATATAGTTTGTCAAATTTCACATATACTTTGGTTATCGCTTCTCTGCGTTGTGAATAAGTATAGGTAAGTATAAAGTTAGATTATTTTTATAAACGTTTTTTTTCTAATGTATCTAGGAGCTTTTTTGATTTTTCTAATGTATGTTGTAGTAAATTCTCTATTTTAAATGATCATGTGCTGGTCCGGTTCTAGTAGGGCCGCCTGATCCGGTTTGGATAGTTTGAGGCGTTACGTTACTGATCAGGACCTGTTCAATGTGCCTGATACGTTCCCTATCATTAGTAGGAAAATCCGTATCCGGTCCAGATCTGAGCTCTTATATAATGCTAGTCGGGTTAGTGTTATATGAGTAAAACTTAACGTTTTTATTTATTTGTTTTCTATTTATTCTTCCATATATACAAGATTAATATTTTAAGATTATTATTGTTCTTGTAAATCTATTCGTATACATACAACAGGTATTAAAAAATAATTTTTTCTAATTCAAGCTACGAAAATGTCATTTTAATATATAGTAAAACCTATGTGAAAGGGAAATTTTTTCTAATTAGTGACTGAAAATGTTTTCAGTCACTACGACTGAAAGTAAATAAGTTTCGGTGGTCGCCTACAGGTGGTGGTTATTTAAAGGATTGAATATTTGAGATTGAATTTGATTCACTGTTTCTGTTGCTGTGTTTATTTCTGTCAATATCGCAGCATTTTGAAGGGATTGAATATTTTGATCGAATCGAATCGAAACTAATCATTATATCAATTGTGTGTAATTAATTAATTAAACTAATAATGAGTGTGTTTTTTTTCTATATCGGAGAAATCGGAGCGATAAAATAAAATTTGTATCAAAATCAATCGTATAATTTTTTCCTCCTATAATTAACTGTCAGATATAAATATATTAAAATATATATAAATATATAAAAAACTTTTACAGATATTACAGATATTTTTTTTACCGACTGGAAGTCATCGTTTAAAGTATAAATTTAAAAAATTGTAGGTAAATTTTCGAATAAAAACAAATATAAATAAATTTTTTAATAAAATTTAAATTTATTTAATAAATATAAATTTTATTAAAAAATTTATTTATATTTGTTTTTATTCGAAAATTTACCTACAATTTTTTAAATTTATACTTTAAACGATGACTTCCAGTCGGTAAAAAAAATATCTGTAATATCTGTAAAAGTTTTTAAAGAAAATATATGATCTGAGATATATCCGAGAATGAAAAAAAAACTCGGAACAGATATATCTGAGAATGCAAAAAAACAGATAATTTTTTGACGTTTAAGTGTAAAATTAAATTTATATTTTCGAACTACTATTCGAAATAAATTTATATTTTCGAACTATTTTCCATCTGTAGGCGAACACAATAATAACATTATTTTACACTGGTAAAAATGCAATATATTGTTATTTTTTTTTTACACTGTCATATTTAGCTATGTCGTTTTGTAAGTTTTTAGTAGATGAATTTGTTAGTATTATCATTTATATTTACAAGCGTAGAAAAAATAGTTTTCTACGCGTGGTAAAAACGTTTTTGCGTTCCTGAACTTATTCCACTCAACGTTATCGCGTCTCGCGGACAAACCGTCCAGTCACGCAAAAAGAGGCGTTTTCACCACTTGTATAAAAATCTACTATTTTTGTAACCATATTTTTTTTGGAAATAACTTAAAACAAAACAAATTTTTATATATTTTTCGATTGAAATTTGATTTGATTGAAAAAGGGCAAAAACGATTTGTATTTTTGTATTGCATATTTGGTTTTGTTATGTTCGTTTTAAATTAATTAATTAATTTAATTCTTGTTTTATTTATTTGTGATATTACACAAGAATTGCAATTCTAGATGGTTATCGTTTAAATTAATCTAATGAATTAAATCCTTAATATAATAGCCGTGAGTCTATCCCTCTATACGGTCGTAACGCTGATGACGTAGTGCATTTTTTATTGTTTTATTTTCATTTTTTTTAAATAACATTAAAATTATTGTTTTTTTGTTATTGTTTTAATAAAATTTAAAGAGGGGGATTTTTTTAAAAGTTATTTATAGTTTTTGTTGTTGTTTTAATTAAATCTGTTTTTTTTTGCATTCAATTAGTCACAATATATGTAATATGTTTTAATTTTGCTTTTGAACCTCTATAGGTAAAAACATGCTATATATTATATTTGATTTATAGTAATTAATATACATCACAAACAAACTTAAATTGTTTAAAGCAAAAACATGAGAAATTCCAGAGAGAATTTTTTAAATGATTATAGTTGTGTTTTGTATGTAAGCTTGTGCTTTTGTAAGTAAGTAAATGCTTTTCTTAACTCCCCTTTGTAGTACTATTATAGCAGGAGTCAGACCCAGAAAATTGTTCTATAGAACAGCGAACATAACAGCATAGAAAAATATAGATTTTTAACAATTTTTAAAAATAATGTAGGTTTCAAACATTTGATATTATTGGGACAAAAAACAGTTTGTGTTATAATATACACTTTTAAACATTTAATAATTTAAACCGATTTAATAAAATGATGTTTAAAAAACTCAGTACAAAATTTCGTTATCATTGTCGATGTAGAGGGCTGTGAGAAAGGTTCGGGGTTCAACGCGGACCCTATATTTATTTTTTATTGTTTTGCTTTATTTTTTTTATAGAACATAAAAATTATTTCTTTGGGATTTTTTGTATTAAATTTCTAGATAATACGATGTATGTATTCATATGATGAGAGAATATTTCGTCAACACTTAAGACAACATTCTAATCAACATCCTAAGTCACGAGGGTAAAGTCATTATTGATTGTTGTCATTCAATGCGAAACTTAATATCTGACGCATGGTCAATTCATTGCTATACTTTTGGTAAGGAAATATAGACAACTTCAGGGGAATTTTTAATTTGGAAGGGTTTTTTGTGAACAATTAAGCTTAAGTACATATTGGAAATCACTTGAATTTTGCAATTCGAAATAACTTTTCTTTTTCTCTAAAATTCCTTTAGAAAATTTTTTGTGTTTCGTGCCATAATGACTTTACACTCGTGACTTAGGATGCTTATTAGAATATTGACTTAAGTGTTGACGAAATATTCTCTCATCCTATGAATTCATACATCGTAATATTTAGAAATTTCATACAAAAAATCCCAAAGAAATGCAATTTACAATATGTAATCATAGATGAAAGATTCAACTTAAGTAAATATGAAAAATGATGAAGTTTCAATTTAGAAATTATCTGAACATAAAAATTAAAATATGGTACGTCATCACCGCTGTGGCTAAGTTGTGTAAGACACACGGGATTAGAACATACGTCTCTGATGTATGTGAGTTCGAATCCTGGCACGAAACACAAAAAATTATCCTAAAGGAATTTTAGAGAAAATGAAAAGTTATTTCGAATTCCAAAATTCAAGTGATTTCCAATATGTACTTAAGCTTAATTGTTCACAAAAACCCTTCCACCTTTTTATTCATAAAAATTCCATTTACGGCATTTAAATTTTTCAATAATGTAGTCTTTCAGCCATTTCGTTCAAATTTATTATTTATATCATTTCGATATTAATAAGAAAATTAATTATTTATATGACAGATAGTTTGTTTTCCATCATTATGTTTGCATAGTTTCATTTTCTGTAGATAAACTAAAGAAAAACAAAAGCTGTTATTTCATTATTTTCTTAATACATATTATTATTTCCAGCAATTTGTGATTGATCGTATAAAAAATTATAGTATGTACACTTCACGATGTTTTTTTTGTAGAATTATAGTAAAGCAGCAGGTGCACACAGAATAGATTAGAAGAGGTTAGATTATGATGGATAGTACTTAGTAATTGAATCAAAGCGAGATGAAAAGGCAAAGAGTGTATTGGCGTGCGGGGGAAGGGGAGGGGCACAGCCCGCGGGATACCCCTAGTCTTATATATTAATACGCTAAAAAAAAACTTTGTACAGCCTAAAGCTTTTTTATTCGAATTTTGATTCATTTGAAATTTTCACTGTTAACTGATATTAGTGTAACTTAGATTTTAAAGATTTTTGGGATTTTTCGGATCATAAATAAAAAAGTTATTATATACGAAAAACTTTTTATATACATATGCATTATAAGTTTACATACAAGTAAAAATATTCTACTGGGTGGTACTGTTTACAATATGCATATTTATATTCTCATTTCTCAAAATAAATAAAAGAAATAATAAAATATTGAATTATTTTAAGAACACCTTATATTCGTATGTAAAAAAAAACACGAAACAAAACTTAAAACTTTATTTTCTTTTTTTATATTTATTTTCTCATGTCCGTGAAGTTGGCCCCGCCATTTTGGAAAATTGAAAAAGCAAAACTTGTGCTAAAGTTGTGCTATGTTGTGCTGATTTTCGTTTCTCATTGGCCCCAATGGAAAAAATTTGGCACAGATTTTAAGTTTTTGGGGTGGAAGCTAGCCCCGCCATTTTGGAAAAACGAAAAAACAAAGCTTGTGCTGAATTGTGCTGGATTTGTACTGTTTTGTGCTGTTTTCCATATCTCGTTCGCCCCAACAATAATTTTTTTTTCATACAAATTAGGTTTTTGGGGGTGGAAGTTAGCCCCGCCATTTTGGAAAAATGAAAAAAAACAACTTGTGCTGAATTGTGCTAAAGTTGTGCTATGTTGTGCTGCTTTGCATATCTCGTTCGCCCCAATGGAAAAATTGTAGTAGCCAAATTACGTTTTGGGGGTGGAAGTTGGTCCCGCCATTTTGGAAAATCGAAAAAGCAAAACTTGTGCTGAATTGTGCTAAAGTTGTGCTATGTTGTGCTGCTTTTCGTTTCTCATTGGCCCCAATGGATAAAATTTGGCACAGATTTAAAGTTTTCGGGGTGGAAGTTAGCCCCGCCATTTTGGAAAAACGAAAAAACAAAGCATGCTCTGAATTGTGCTAGATTTGTGCTGTTTTGTGTTGTTTTTCATATCTCGTTCGCCCCAACAATAAATTTTTTTTCATACAAATTAGGTTTTTGGGGGTGGAAGTTAGCCCCGCCATTTTGGAAAAATGAAAAAAAACAACTTGTGCTGAATTGTGCTAAAGTTGTGCTGCTTTGCATATCTCGTTCGCCCCAATGGAAAAATTGTAGTAGCCAAATTACGTTTTTCGGGGTGGAAGTTGGCCCCGCCATTTTGGAAAATCGAAAAAGCAAAACTTGTACTGAATTATGCTAAAGTTGTGCTGCTTTTCGTTTCTCATTGGCCCCTATGGAAAAAATTTGACACAGATTTTAAGATTTTGTGGTGAAAGCTAGCCCCGCCATTTTGGAAAAATTAAAAAACAAAGCATGCTCTGAATTGTGCTAGGTTTGTGCTGTTTTGTGCTGTTTTCCATATCTCGTTGGCCCCAACGGAATTTTTTTTTTTCATAAAAATTAAGTTTTTTGATCAAAGACATTGATCAAAAATGTTACTTGAGGTTAAATCTTATCCATAGCTGTTTATGTTAGCTAAAGAAAGATTTAACCAGTATTTCAATGGTCTAAATTGGGAATATTTGTCCTATAAATCAGCGTCGAAATATAGGGTGGTATACATACACTTAAAATAGCACTTTTTTTTATCAATAATTTAAAAAACTGTGCATCGCAGAATTCTAAAACAGGTTGCAATGTTTCTTAAATTGTTCGTGTTCTTTCAAATGACACCCCACTCGTTTGGTTCCAAAAAAGTTTTTTTTTAGCCTCCCCACACCCATTCTTAAACACACAGAAATATAATTATTTGAGAGTTCGCTATAATTTTCGTTCAAAATATAGCAAACTTCCTGTCTCGATGAATTTTTCAATATTTTCTGTCTATCAGTGTCGAAACGTCGGTCTGGAACGGGGACGTCTGGAATTTACACATTTTTTAGAATAACTCAAAAGCTGTGTACCGCAAAATTCTAAAAAAATTGCAATATTTCTGAAATTTGGTGCTCTTTCAAATGACACCCTACTCGCTTATGTCAAAAAAAGTTTTTTTTACCCTCCTTACACCCATCCCCTATACACACAGAAATATAATTATTTGAGAGTTCGCTATAATTTTCGTTCAAAATATAGCAAACTTCCTGTCTCTATGAATTTTTTCAATTTTTTCTGTCAATCAGTGTCGAAACTCGAAACGTAGGGGGGATGGGGGGGGGGGCGGTCTGGAATTTGTACATTTTTTAAAATAACTCCAAAACTGTGTACCGCAAAATTTAAAAAAAAATTGCAACCTTTCTGAAATTTGGTGCTCTTTCAAATGACACCCTACTTGTTTGGGTCAATAAAAGTTTTTTTTTACCTTCCTTACACCCATCCCCTAAACACACCGAAATATAATTATTTGAGAGTTGGCTATAATTTTCGTTCAAAATATAGCAAATTTCCTGTCTCTATGAATTTTTTCAATTTTTTCTGTCAATCAGTGTCGAAACGTAGGGGGGGGGGGAGAACGGTCTGGAATTTGCACATTTTTTAGAATAACTCAAAAACTGTGTACCGTAAAATTCGAAAAAAAACTCGCTTGGGTCAAAAAAAGATTTTTTTACCCCCCTTACACCCATCCCCTAAACACACAGAAATATAATTATTTGAGAGTTCGCTATAATTTTCGTTCAAAATATAGCAAATTTCCTGTCTCTATGAATTTTTTCAATTTTTTCTGCCAATCAGTGTCGAAACGTAGGGTTGGGGGGGAACGGTCTGGAATTTACACATTATTTAGAATAACTCAAAAACTGTGTACCGCAAAATACTAAAAAAATGCAAAGTTTCTGAAACTTAGTGCTCTTTAAAATGACACCCCACTCGCTTGGGTCAAGTCTTTTTTTCACCCTTCCCCACCCCAATCCCTTAAAAGCACAAAAATATAATTATTTGAGAGTCCGCTATATTTTTCATTCAGAGCTTATCAAACTTCCTGTCTCTGTGAATTTTTTCAAATTTTTCTGTTAACTAGGCTCGAAATGCAAGGGGGGAGTCCAACTTTTTGTGTCACTTTATTGATAATAATTCAAAAACTATGCATTGCAAAATTCTAAAAAAATGGCAATATTTCTAAGATTAAGTGCTCTTTCAAATGACACCCTACATGACCTGGTTTTAAATGATATTTTTACCTCTCAACATTCCCACCCCTTTAATAAATATAGTTATGAGTATCTGCCACTTTTCTATATTTTTCATTAAAACCTACTCAATTTTCTATCATTCCAAATATATTTCAAGATTTTCGATGAAGTAGGGTCGGAGTTAATCGGGGCAATAAAACATCCAGAAAACGTCATTTTTCAAAATTATACAAAAAATGGTGAGGTGTAAAATTCCACAATATATTTTTAAATAATGCTGAAATGAAGCCCTTTTATTTGATACCCTACTCGTCTCGATAAAAAAATGTATGTTTTCAAAGGCTTTACATCGTTTCTCTTTAAAACAAACGAACACAACTTACTTTATTTTTTTTCCATCTTGTGTGGATAGGTTAGTTTTATAAGCACCTCAAATTTTAAGTTCTTCGGATTAATGGTTCACGAGATAATCGAAATAATGTGAAAAACACGTTGTAATCTCACCAATAGTGTTCCGTATAAAAAACGGAACCCTAAAAAAAGGAACAGTAAAAACTGTAACGTATTCACATTACATTTACGTTTAAATTAACATTAAATTTTAATTTTAAAAATATGAAATGGCTTTAAAAATGTAGAAAATCTGAAACGATATTAATCCTAAGCGTGTTGCTAAATGTGTTAAATTGTGCACCCGAGAGAAAAAACTATTTTGAAGTTTTAACCTTTTGCTAGATTCATTTTTTTCATTTCATTTAAAAAAAGATTCGTTTTTTTCATTAACCCAGAAAAAAGTAAGCATAATTGTATTCAGCTTACGTGAAATAGCTTTTCTCGACGGGTGTCCCACTTAACTGAAAAAAGTATTAGATTCAAGCACACTGAATATGTGATTATTACACAGTAAAAGCCCGATTATCCGACATTCAATTAACCGAATATTCAGATAACCGGAATTTAAAATGTTTGAATTTTTTTCCTTTACATGAAATATGAATACATGAAAAATGTTTTTTTGTTTGGGAATTCACAAGAAATATATCTTGCTTTGACTTTACAATTATTTAAAATTTGAAAATATTCTTATTATTTATTTCATTTGCTTAATTTGGTATTTGTATAAAATATTATTTGCAATCAATGTGATAAACAACTTGAAATGCACATACAAAAATAAGTTTTTCGGCAAACGTCTGTAAAGTTTAACTTTTCTTCCGCTAGGGAGAAGGTTAAAGTCTTACTTTCTTGACTTATAATCAAAGCGGCTATAAGGTAACGCCATTTTTATTTTATTTTTTACGGAGGCAGTAAAGTAACTGTCATATTTTTACGGCGGTAGTAAAGTAATTTTCATATTTTTACGGCAGCTGTAAAGTAACAAAACGTGAGATTATGAATTTGTTCAAAACAGCATTCATTTCAGTTTATTTTAATGAATTAATAAAATCAATAAAAATTAATTTCAGCAACTTTATTACCTCATATTTTCTTTTTAAAACATATTTATAAAAAATTTGATGTATTAATTTCATAATTATAAAAAACTAGTGTATTGTATTAAATTCGGAGCTAAAGTGACTTCTGGTGTTTCGTCTATAATTGCCAAACTATAGACTCAACACAAAAAGTAGCACTTTAGCTCCTAATTAAATAATATACTATTCTAGTATTTTATTTGATAATTTTTTTTTGCTGTCAGATATTTTATTTTTGATTCATACAAACTATGGTATTCAAACAGTAGGCTTTGTTTTTGCTGTCGGCAATTCTTCTTGTCGTCGATAATTTTGCTTTGTCGTTATGAAAATTCTTTGTTGTCATATTTTTTTCTAACAAAATGAAATATAATTTTATCTTAGTAGGCGCATAAATGCTATAAATTTGTAATTTATGTTTGACAAATAAACATAAACAAGCAATCATTTATGAATGAAAACGGACATTTTTATTATTTGCAATTTTACATAATTTTTTATAAGCTGAATAATTTGTAGAAAAAACTTTATTTAGAAACTAATAATTATTATCTTTTAAATAAAATTATAATTTAAAAAAAATTATCTCATTAAATACCACTCTTCATTGAAATTTTTGTCTAAAATTTTTCAATTTTACTCATTAAATTATTTTTAAGCAACACTGCTCAATCAAACCACTACTTAAACCACTCGTCCTTCGGACTCGTGGTTTATTGTGCGCTTTGATTCGCAGTGTTGCTAAATAATTTAATTCGTAAAATCAAAAAATTTTCGAAAAAATTTCAATGACTCGTGGTATTACAACCGAAAATATACTGACGAGAATTCTTACAAAATATTTATATGAACTTTAAAATGAAATAGTCCTAAAATTTCATTTATCTCCATATTATCCGGCATTTTCGATTATCCGACATGCTTTAATCCCCCAGCATTTCGGATAAGTGGGTTTTTACATACCATGATTATGTTTACAGATTGTTTATCTGTAAAAATTTCTCTTTAAAAGTTTTATAATTTGATTTATAGATATCAGAAACAGCTATGAAACGATTGTTCAAAATATCAGATATCTTATCAAATTTTTCAATTAAATTTGCTGTTGCTGCAGCGTTTGCTTCATACTAGGGTTTCTCATTTCCCGTACAATCCCGGGACACCAGGACAAAAAACATTAAATTCCCGGAATCCCGGGAAACGCTAAAAAGCTAGATTTTTCTAATTGGGTGGTAGAAAAATGTGTAAAATTAAAACAGCACAAAAAATGCGCTATTGATTTTTAAATTTCCATTATTTCTAATTAGAAAAACTCAAAAATTAAATAAATAAGAATACATAAAAACAAAACAAAAATAAATTCATAATACTAATTTTTAAACGATTTTTAAACAATTTTTTGCGCCATTACTCAATTTTGTCCGAATTTTCGTGACGAAACGTCCATTGAACCATGTATTTAACCATCCGTCCAAGAGAACCATTAAACATAAATTAAGAGAAATGAAGCTCAAGTTTTAGGTAGATTTCTCAGAAAAATCTACCTATTTTAAGTTTGATTGCTTTTAATTTGTTATGTTATTATGTGTCAAAAAAACCATGACACATATGGTGTCAAAAAAAACATTTTCCTAATTTTGAACGAAATTAATTACTACAGAGGGAAAAGAATTAAAAACTACTCGATTTTCGAGTGAGAAAACTTTTAATATCTTTAAAAAAAGTACAAAAAAATGTTAATAACAATTAGCGGGATACCCGCGATCCCGGGATGAAATCCCGGGAAAACGGGATGAAAATTTACCCCCGGGATCCCAGGGAAAACGGGATCCCGGGATCCCGTTTGAGAAACCCTACTTCATACGTTTCGTTACCGGTTACAGTTTTTATGAGATTGTCGCGCAATTAAAAATTACTGTTGTTTTGTATTTATGTGTGAGTATTGAGTAAAATATGATGCATCTTTAGTAACCCCTAAGTTTTTAAACAAATACTTGTTAGAAGCTTGATCGGTAACAACAGCATTTGCAGTCAATTCAACACATATGTCTGAAACTTTTGGAACACAGAAAAAAAAATTGACTCTTGTACAAAGAAATTCAATTCTCATTATTACCCAACAAAAATTTTCTTAATTTAAATTATTAATTTCTTCATATTTAGATTTTTTTCTCAATCATCTTAAAATATTTCTTAAATTTAGAAAATTTTCTCAATATACATTAAAACAGATTTTCTCAGGAGAAGAAACATTTTCTTTATTTAACAAAAAACAATTTTTCTTATAAAATAACTAAATGTTCTTAATTTAAGACAAAAAACTCTGGACGACACATAATTTTTTCTTTAATTTAAATCTTTTCAATCCTTAAATCAAGAAATTTGATGTTCTCTTAATTGCCTGTTATAATCTACCATAAAGAAATAATTTCTCAAATTAAGAAACATATATCCATTATTTACAGATTTTGAATTCTTCTATTAAGAAGTCCTACCTAAATTCAAATTTTGTTTTCTTATTTTCAGAATGTATGTTACTCAAAAAACAATTTTTCCTGAAATTAAATTTTTCATTTTCTTAAATCAGGAAGTTAATTCTCAAATTCTAAAACTCTTGGTTATTTTAACTAAATGTAGTTTTAGTTTAGTTTAGTTTAGAAAGTATAAATTAACCGTTTTCTAGTGTGACAAAATTCTTAGAAGGATATTGTCTTTCGTTAATTATTACGTATAAATGAACTAAATAGAAAAATACATTTGATGTAGCGTTGCTTTGTGAAAAGGTTGTGAAATTTTTTAAAAATAAAAGTTTAGTGAATTAATATAATAAAAAAAGTTTAGTAATATTAATTAAAGTTTAGTGAATAATTAATAAAAAAAGTTGCTTTCTGATTTTTTATGTGGTTATATTATAACTAAAATGGACGGAATAAATTTTTTGGTAAATGAATTAAATAATACAAGTATAACAGGTAAGTTGTATAGACGTTTAATTAAAATGTAGTTTTTTATTTAATAATAATTTATTTACATATGTAGATACTTTATTTTGTCTAGTTTTTTAAATATTCTTAATTGGTGTTAATATTGTAAAAGTAGCGATTTATTAATTGCACGCCCAAGTTTTACTTAAAAAAAATAGTAATCTTATATATCTCAAAAACCCTGATTTAGAAAGTTATGTTACGTATTCCATAGGCGACTTGGAAGATGCATGTGAAACACAAACATTTGTCCTAAATAAAGAAGTAAATTCAGGTGAAGTTTATTTGACTACGATTCACAATGAGCTAGTCGTAAAACTATTGGAATGGGAGCTTGACCAAGTCGCAGAGATTTTAACAGGTCTACTAATTATTATTTTTAAAAATACTGAAAATCTAATTATGTAACCTTATGTAGGCTTCAACAAAATATCTGATTTAAAAGTAATTAGCGGGAGCGATTTAAATGAAATGTTTCCGGATATTAAAACATTGAGCCTAAAATCTCGTTTAAGATATAAAGTTGAAGAATGGCGCATATTAAATGTACTATAATATTATTATTTATAAACATTTAAATTGGTTTAAAATTCAACTCGTATTATTTTTATTACTATAGGGATATTCAATAGATAATCTTTACACTTGGCAGTCGTGTGCGACAAAATCAGGCAACTCATCAGTTATTGACTGGCTGCAAAATCAGTCACGCAATCTCTAACAAATCAGGCAGACTTTGTATTAATTTTCCATTTTTTGTTTTGGCTATATTAATGAATTCATACAATATTATTTAGAATTTGGCGAATTTCTCGCAGACCGATAAGGGTAAAAAAATTTTAAGGATTTTCAATTCACGTGTACCTCCTGAATTAGATGCACAGACTCGTGATCTTTTGGTTTGCGCTATTGTCGATAGTGTAATTGAAAATTCAATTCCTGCTAAAGAGTTTGAAAATATAGCTAATGATATAGAAAAACATTTTCCTGGTCAGCACAAGGTAACTAATCTTATATTCTTGAATTGAAATGTTAACTCCAAATTATGTTAATTTTAGAATCTTTACTACAGAAGTGGGAAAACTCCTTCGGGTATTTTATATCATAAGCATAAAAATAGAGGTTCAAAGCTAAGAAAATTGAGATGTTTGGAAAAACGTTCTAGAAGTCCTCTTGTTTTGAGAAAGACAGTTTTCACTTCAAATAAAGGTATGTAAATGAGTATGTTACATTTATTTTATTTAAATATCATTTATTCTATTTAAAATATGCATAATGCTAACCATTTTAATTTGAATTTTTAGATTGATAGACTCTTTTAGTATGAATTTTATGTAAACAATAAGTATATCATCACATTTCAGAACCTTAATCAGAATTGGCGGCTTTTAAACATTGGTTATTTCATTTTTTGCTCCGTGGGATGAAGTGGAAAAAAATTGGACACAACACATGCCGAACGATATCAGTTTTTAAAAACGGATGAAAGTACCAATTTGGTACAGTTGTACGAGGATTGGCCAATACTAACAAATTCTCAGGCTTATCGCTTAGTAAGATTACATACTATACAGGTTGATTATTTAAAATCCATTTCTTCAATTTCATTCACAGGTTAATCTTGATTTGAATTTGCTATATCCTGACCGCTGGTTTTCTTTAATTTATGGGTGGGATTTATTTCTAACCCAAATAAGACAAATTTTGGTCCGCGAAATAAAGGACAAAAAATTATTAAAGTTTTTAACAAAAAGTAATTATAAAGATACCAAAAGTATGTATTATGTTTAGCACGATTTTCGTTTTGTTCATTTTCTTTTGTTATAAATAAAAATATTTTACTTATTGCAGATAGTTTCGATATAAACATTATTAAATGTTTGCACTAACTTTTAAGGCCGAACGTGAGATTGACCTCTAAGGAAAATAAAAGTTTTTTTAAACCATCTATAGCGAACTCAATAAAGTCATTCATAATTACCATTCCACACCTCTCATACTTAAACAAAATAATAGAAGAGAGGAAAGCACAATGCTTAAATTATGGAATGACACTACAACCTTTTATTATAATTTATAAAGAAAATGAAACGGAAAAATATGCTGTTTGTATAGATAAGAATTACTGGGCAGTTTCCAGAATTATGTAGATATACAGGGTGTCCCACGAAAGTTGTCCCACCGGTTAACTGGGGATACCTTAGAATAGCGCTAACAACTTTTGTTCAAGCATTTCGCGAATAGTTCTTTTGTTTCGCGGAAAACGGTTTGTTTTGTTTTTTTATTCCTTATCAAATTAAAATGCCTCTAAATTCAATAGCGAAGAAGCTAGGAGGTCGCGGTTTTTTTAATTTAATTTATAAGTTTGTGTTTTAAAACGGGTGAACACTTGACAAAGATTACTTTGATACTTTTGACGCTATTCCTTTACAAAGTCAATTTTTAGTTAAAATTTTAATAAAATAATACTTTGCTTTCCATTATTTCAAAAACGGTGGTATACGTTATAATGTTTTTTTCAATGGAAATGTTCCTTGAAATGTCAACTTGAAAGTTACTTTGGTTAAAACCAAAAATTTCAAGACCATCTTGAGCTAGCTCTTAAAATCAAAACTTCAAAATTTTATTTTGAGCTTGAATCAATCAATTTTAACTTAAATAACCTCGAAATAAAACACAAAAGAAATTATTAATAAAAAATATTAAGTTATTTTTATTTATTAAAGATAATTTTCAATATGTTCACCCTCATTCGCCATCCACATTTCCGTTCTTCTTTGGAAAGCTTGAGAGATATTTCTGGTTTGAGATAACTGAAGTGGATTATACTGGTTTTAACCAAAGTAACTTTCACGTTGACATTTCAAGGAACAATTCTATTGAAAAAAAAATTATGACACCGTTTTTGAAATAATGGAAAGCAAAGTATTATGTTTTTTAAATTTTAACTAAAAATTGACTTTGTAAAGGAATAGTGTCAAAAGTATCAAAGTAATCTTTGTCAAATGTTCACCCATTTTAATACACAAACTTGTAAATCAAAAAAAAATTGCAACCTCCTAGCTTCTTTGCTATTGAATTTAGAGGCATTTTAATTTGATAAGAAATAAAAAAACAAAACAAACCGTTTTCCACGAAACAAAAGAACTATTCGCAAAATGCTTGAACAAAAGTTGTTAGCGCTACTCCAAGGTATCCCCAGTTAACCGGTGGGACAACTTTCGTGGGACACCCTGTATATATATTTTAAACCATTTTACGCCTTTAATTTAAAGTGTCCCGTAGAGTGTTCTAAAGTTTGGTACTTCATCCAGAAATATTTTTTTAAAATTGAAACCATTTATGACATTCCGGATACACAAACCATTCTTTTACTTCAAAATCTTGAAAAATTAGAAATTCTATAGGGTAGAATTTTTTTTGGATTAGCAAAATTAAGTTACTTACTATTTGATAAAACGAATTTGAAAAGTTTCAACATTGCACTTGTATTGCTTATTAAAATAATTTTTTTATCAAAAGAAATTAAATTAAACATAATGAAATTTTAAATGAACACATTTTGATCTTTTTAAGAAATATTTTAATTACAGTCGAAACTCGATTATCCGGGACGCTTGGGACTGGAGGCTTCCCGGAAAATCGAAATTCCCGGTTGATCGAATTTTTCAGTTTTATAAAGAAGTACACAATATTCATAATAATTTTGAACATATCTATGTATTTTTAGTAATTCATATATAAATAAATAATTCATAATTCACAAATATATGTACATATTTCATTATGGTTCTTGGTGACTTCATTATGGTTCTTGGCGACTTCAATGAGCAGGTTGGAAGAGATATCTCTTATGGAAATGTGGTGGGCTCTAACAGTCAACATTTGAATTCGAATGATAATGGTGAGAGAATGGCTGAGTTTGCTCTATCAAATAATTTGAGAACTGCCAGTACTTTCTTTTCGCACCGATCGATTCATAAACAGACTTGGGTCTCATCGAACGGAAACACTCGAAATAAAATTGGTCATGTGCTAGTTACAGCATGTTTCTTTTCGAGCGTTCTGGATGTACGATTGTTTAGAGGTGAATACATTGGAAGTGACCACTTTCTTGTATGTGCTAAAATAAGGTTCCACTACCCAAACCCAAGCATTCCGAAATTCAATCAACGGAAACGTTTTAACATCTCATCACTAAAGAATTCTGAAACAGAAGAGCGATATCAAAACCACATTGCTGAAACATTGGAGAAATCCGAAACCATTAATGGAGACGTCGAAAAGTCATGGTAATCTTTCAAAGATGCTGTTTTAAGCACTGCTGCGGGAAGACCAGAAGCCGTGGATGGATAAAGCAATAAAGCATGTCTTGACGCTATTCAATGCAAAAGAGATTGCTATCTGAAGTGTCTACATGGACGCAACACCAGGTTCACGAAGGAGAACTATAAACTGGCAAGACAAGCCGTTACAAAGAAATGTAAACGAACGAAGCGAGAATGGTGGAAGAGAAAGTGTGAAGAGATTGAAAACTTCAACAAGGAACATCAATCGCGTAACTTCTTTCAATAGGTTAAAACCTTAAAGAAGGTACCTTAAACTAGATTGGCTGCTATTCAAAACGAAGATGGGAAGCTACAAGTAGACCTTAAAAATATTTTAGATACTTGGGCCGCTTATTTTGAAAATCTTCTCAACTTAAGTGACCAGCAACAAGTCGGGCGACGAGCAAAGCTGATTCGTGCGTCAAAGGTACATGTAGACGAATCAACCAAAGAGGAATTCGAAGCGGCGCTGTCAAAACTAAAACGCAATAAAGCACCTGGTATCGGCGATATAACATCCGAAATGATTGTATATGGTGGTGAAACTCTATCTCTAAGATTGTTTGAACTTGTTCAAATGATTTGGAGGACTGAAACCATGCCACAGGACTCGAACACAGCAATGCTGATACCAATCCATAAAAAAGGTAATAGCCTACAATGTGCAAACTACAGAGGCATCGCTCTACTCCGCACAGCATATAAGATCTCTTCTTACATTTTGCTATCAAAAATCAATCCTTCTGCTGAACAACTATTTGGAGAATATCAGTGTGGCTTCCGGTGGGGCCGAGGTACCACCGATGCACTTTTCTCGATAAGGATGATTTTGGAAAAGTGCCGAGAGTTAAACATACCTGTGCACCAACTCTTCATTGATTTCAGGCAGGCCTACGACTTTCTCGAACGAGAGACTCTATGGTCTGCTCTGGTTTCAATGGGAATTACTGGTAAACTGGTATCACTATGCAAAATGACAGTACAGAACTCTCAATGCTGTGTACGAGTAGAGAACGAAATATCAAAGTTTTTTAAAGTCGACTCCGGTTTAAGACAAGGTGATGCTAACTCGCCTATACTTTTTAATCTAGCCTTGGAATATGTGTGTCCTCAAAAGAAACTACCGACTAACACTAATATTTTGTCAGTAAACTCAGTACAGATAATTGCTTACGCTGTTGATGTTGTCATCATCGGCCGAAGTGAAGCTGTTATGAGTGTGACTTTCAAGTCGCTTGAGAGTGGTGCTAGAAAAACTAGTCTTCAAATTAACTACATTAAAACCAAACATATGAATGTTTCAAGAGAGGCTGAGAAGAAAGATTTGATGTGCGGCGATGAACGAATTGAGGGAGTTGAATCTTTTAAATATTTGGGATCAATGCTTGACTCAAACAACAGCATATTTACAGATATAAAAGCTCGAATCGCTGCAGGTAATCGAACTTTCTACTCAATTAACCCTCTCCTTGGATCACCGTATGTATCAACTACCACCAAACTCAAGTTATACAAGACATTGATTGGACATTGATTGGTTGTGATGTATGGGTCACAAACGTGGACCCTTGCACAAAATAACGAATCGCATTTATCTGTTTTTGAGCGTAAGATCCTACGCTACATTTTTGGTCCACTTAAGACATACGATAGAGAGTATAGAACCCGAGAACTTTGAGATCAGAGACCTTATTGAGGGTCCTGATATAATAAGTTGTATCCGTTCTAATAGGATTGCTTGGTTTGGGCACGTTCTACGAGCCGATTCACAGTCTGGAATGATTAGAAAAATGTACGTTGGTACCCCAGGGAGTGGGCGAGGTAGACCACGACTACAATGGGAGACTGACGTGTTTCGACTGTACGTGTCATTAAATTTAATATGAAATAATTTACAATCATTGACACATTGAATATATTTATTAGATTTATTTATGCATAAGATTTGTAAATTTGCAAAATGATTTTCTGTTTTAAATGTAGTGATGTTTTTAGTTCCGTTGATGATTTAATATGCCATTTAAAAAACGTTCATAATCTTAAAACCAATAGTACTTTCAACTGCCAAGAGGTTTGTCCAATGATTTTTACTAATATATCAAGCTTTAAAAGGAATAAGGGATAAGAATCTTTACATTTGAATTTACAATAAAATATTCTTAATTTGAGATCAATTTCTCTAGTATGAAATAAACGTTTCTGCATCTGAGAAATATTTTCTAGTTTTAAGAAATTAAATTCTGACTTTTCGATTTCAAATTCAAGGTTTGTGATTCAACTTCTGTATTTAATAGGGATGAGCTTCGATGGTCGATGTTTGATAAACATCGATGGTAGGGGCCCGATGTTCGATGTATTTACCATCGATGTTACAGTGTCGATGTTTTTTCACCATCGATGGTTATGTGTCGATGTTTGGCTATCGATGTTTTTTTTTTCGAACTTGATAGTATTGGGTGCGTTCACCCGACGTAAGCAGCTAACTTCAAGCTCTCAACAGTTGAGAGTTAGCAGTTGTCAAATTTGTGAAGCATTGTGGATTTACAGCGTTTTTATTTGACGTTTACTACTTGTAGCACAACCTTATAATAATAAATAAATTTAAATATTTTAAGCAGCTTAAAAAGATCTTGCCAATTGCTCTTTTTAGGTGCTCCTGCAGAAAAAATCCAACAAGATCCTCTGTCTTTCTGGAGGGATTTAAAACCAACCTACCCAAATTTTTCGGGAGTTGTAATTAAATATCTGGCTGTTGTAGGAACTTCCGTTCCCTCTGAAAGATTATTTTCTAAAGCTGGCCAGATAATATCGAAAACAAGAAATCGTTTAGAGGGGAAGTTGGCTTCTAAAATTTTATTTTTAAATTCTGTGCCAGAGAAAAAGTGGGAATTAAAAATACTGTTTTTTTTTGTGTAAAATAACTGAACTTGTTTTAAAGTGTTAGAGGTAAAAGAAAAATACTTATGTTAACCTTAATATTTGTTTGTGTGGTTTTTTACTTTTTGGGGAATGAATACTCAAAAACATCGATGTTTTGAGGTCGATGTTTCACGACCATCGATGTTGGGCTCCCGATGTTTATTCGATGGTAAACATCGATGTTTTTGTCACGATGCTTATCCCTAGTATTTAAGAAATAAATTTTATCCACTTAAACAGGAACTTCTCAATTAAAGAAAGCACTTTGTTCATATTAAGAAACAAAATAAATAAATTAAGAAACAAAACAAACAAAAGGTCTCGAAAAAATCATTGTCATGAGAAAGATATTACTTAAACCATGTCGAAAAATTTCTTAGCTGAAAATCAAGAGTTCATATTTCTTAATATGATGTATTTTTTCTTAATTGAAGATAACTTTTTTTTCCGTGAAGAGTTTCTAATAGTTTACTTCCTGCTAATTCAACAAGTTAAAGCGATTAATATCCTTTTAGATTTTCTTTGTTTTATTTTTAAAGTATATATATTTTAGACTAATTTAAAAAAACAACTACAATTTGACCACCCAGCTGGTTAACTGACGAGCCTCGACGACCGATTACCGTCGGTATAACCGATCATCGAGGACTTAGTAAATAAAGTTACTGATTTTCTAATTCGCTTCTAATAGTACCCGTGTTCCTTTTAGGTAAACTTGCTACTCGAACCAAATTTTAAATGGAACGACATAAATGTGAGGTGTATTAGATTTTTGATCTACTACAACTCAAATTCTTTCTTACCACACGTTTCCGACATTTTGTTTGACAATAAATTGTTATGACAATTTTGAAAAACAATATTGTTAAAAAACATAAAAGAAAATTATTAGTTTGGTAAAATTTTACGTTTAAATTTTATTTTGAGTTTGTTAAATTTAAGAAAATTAATTAGATATTAAAAAATTTCTCCAAATTGAAATTATGATTCATGCAAAATGAAAACAATTAAACAAAGCTGGACAGAAATTTGACATTTAGGCTTTAAATTTTATATTTGTATAAACATTTGATGAAAAATATTAGAAATTTTTAATGAAATACTCTGGTTGGTGGTAAATAGATGCGTAAGTTTGTTATTTATCTTTATCATCATTTGAGATGGTAAACTTGAAAACAGAATTTAGTACAAAAGTAAAGGAAAATGTTGTAAATGAAACACACGTAGTTATTTCTGTAGAATGATTTTAACGCACCGAGTCTTGCTGGTAAAGTTAACAAATTTATATTTGGTTTACACCAGAACTAAATAGGTACATACTATACTTATTAGGTCGACTATGGTCGATGATGTAAACAGTTATCAAAAAATTACGTACCAAATATTTGGTAGGATGATTTGCTATCAAATTAGGTACGTAGCAAATGGGTATTACTTTTACGGAATGAACACTAAAATTTGGTATGACATTTAAAATAAAAATAAATCAACTTATTTTATAAATATATATATTTATGGTTCATGTGATTTTTTTGCTGAAATTAAAAGCAAAAGAATTTTAGCAAAAATATAATAAATGTTTACAGTTTTTTATAAAATATAATATATGTATATAAAAATTCTATTTTTTAACCAAAAAAGCTAACATTGAAAAAACCGCGCTAAAAATTAATGTCATATACTTAATTAATAAGAGTTCCATCACCGTATCAAATTTAAAAAGTATGATGGTGAAAATGGCTAGCAAATTGGATATGTAGTAAGTTAGATACTGGTGTAAACATGTTATTAAACATTGCCATTAATGTTATTACCATTAACAATAACATTGTTATTTACGTTTGACAGTTTGATTATATAAACTAGCCAACTTAAACAGGATCACCAATTACTGAGATCTGATAGTGCTTCCAACTAGTTTTTCAAAAATTGTCATTTTTTTGTATTATAAAAACTATTAAAATTAAATCAATTAAAAATTAAACTCAAAATATTTCCGTTATGCTATAACCTTGTATCGATAATTCATATATGTAATTTATTCTAAAAAATTTGATCCGAAAATTATTCAAAATAATTCAAACAAAACCAAAAACCGATTATATTTTTTATTCAGTAAAATCATACATAACAATTTTACTAAATTTTTTCTAATTTTTCGATAAAAAAATTAAATTTTTATCATAATTAAATTACTCTCCAAAACAGAGAGAAAAATAATTTATATAAAAAGTATTACAAATTTTTGTACTACTTCAATTGTCTTATATTATTATTTGTCTATGCTTTTATAGATGGAGCAAAAATAAATTAAAAGTTCAATATTTTATTTTATTAAGTTTTTTGGTCCAAAACTTATAGAAACAGACAGGTTCAACAGGAAACAGACAGGTTCAACAAACTTGTTTTTTAAATTTGAGACTAATCCCATCCTTCCTAATGGGAAGTAGCTGAAAAATTGATGTGAAAACTCAAGCCAACACGACTGTCAAATCTCAAGTTGAATAAAAGTGTGTAAAAAATAATTTAATCAAAGTAGTAAGCGGTTCGTCCTTGATATTTCTAATGGAAAATGTTTAGCTGTTATCTGCAAATCGTGTACTTGTTGTAATGTGATTGGCCCTTTCCACAGTTGTATGCAGGGCAACAGAATAGCAATATATATTTTTCGTTTCTCACCTCTTTGCTTATAAATTGCTTATAGTTGCTTATAATTTAGATTATAGGCAATTTATAGGCAAAGAGGTAAGAAATGAAGAAGTGATGTGTTGCACTGCATATCAAGTGTGGAAAGGACCATTGACCTTTTTTCGTAACTGTTGCCAAGGAAATCTTATAGCAATAACTAAAAAATAATGTTTCAAACATGATTTCCCTGATACTAAAAACTAAACACAAATCTATAAATATGACCATCATAAAGTTGTTTTAAGTAATAGAGATTTTAATAGTTCTTATCGGTTTTTTTATGAATCGGAATAATTTCAAAAACATCTTTAATTGCTATCTAAAAACCTAAAAACGTTGACAAGATAAATAACTATTATAATAATCAAATACTATGGTACATTCTAGAGCGATATAATTGAAAATTTTATCAAAAAAATTATTTATTTTCCAAACCAATGTAGGCATTTTGGTTTATAAGCCTGTAAATCTAATGAAATACTATCTATTTTTCTTATCTTAAAACCATTTTGTGTTCATTCGATTTTTAAGAAAGATATATAATCCATTTAACTTTTTATATTACAAGCTGTAAACATTTTAAGTTGGAAGTAACGTGTGTGCTAATATTAATCAATTAGATGATATTGCTATTCTGATTTTATTGATTTAATAATTAAATCGGTAATTTTATTGGACTAGGTTGGAGTTTGAAAAATAATAAAATAACTATTGCACGCATGTGTCCGAAATTTGGTCTGTAGACGGTCATTGATGAGTTCTAAAATGTCTCGGAGCCCGAATTTTACATTTTAAATAGTTTTTTAATTACTATTTTAATTTTCTTAAGGGTTTGCCCCAAAGAATTAAGAGAATAGAGGAAGTGAAATTGATGTTAAAAGTTGAAGTAATTTTTGCACATCAATAAATTGTTACTAACACACTTGCGTTTTAGTAGAGGTGCCGTAAATATTTCTATTATTACATTGAATTCCAAATTTAAGCGTATTTTTGCCTCAAAATTAATATAAAAAAAAACCATTACATAGAAAAACAACATAAAAAAATTTGACAATCTAAAAGCGAAGCATTCTATTATTGTTTACATTGATTTTAGATTATATTTTTTTCTCGAAAATATTTAAAAAACTTAAAACTTGTTAATCGAAAAGTAAATTATAATATTGTAATAAACTTCGTTCAGAATGGGTTAATTTAATTTACTCATAAATAACCAATACATTCTGCATAAATGTTTTCCACATTCAAACTATGGCAAAGATGAATTAAAAAAAAGGAGTTAACTAATACATTTTGCATAAATTAATTAAATTTGAGTTCGTTAATACAAATGTTTACATTAATGAAAGTAGGTGTGGCCTATTCTTGATGTACGTACTACGTAATATTGATTTCTAGAAACTACAGTGAGTTAGCAGAAGTTTATGCTTATTTATTTTTGGATATAAATAAGCGAACAAAATATCAGATGATCAGTTTTAATTTTGCAATTAAAATTGTTTTACAAATATTCGCAAATATAAGGAATAATCGGGTGGTACTTGAGCCTGGGTACTAATAGTGAAAGAATTTGAACCTAATGGAATAGTAAATACAGATTCTACGATTCCGACTCTCATTGATTCAAATTGTGGAAAAGCGGTGAAATTTATCGTACACAAATTGGAGACCATAGATTCTATTGTAATTAAAATCGGAAGCTGCTGTAATTTGTTGACAAATAAAGTTTGAGATTTTGTTAACCAAAGATCCGTCTTTTTACTGTCGTGTTTGCTCAATAAAAGAACCAACGAAGAGTCGTTACAATATCAATATTATAGTTATCTATGATAAGAAATCCCATCCTGTATATGTTTTCGGTAATTTTTACACGTTGTAACGTCCGCTATATTCGCCTACACAACAATAAAACCAATTCATCTTCTTTTTCTAATTCAATAAAAATTTATTTCATTAGTTTCAGTTCATTTTTTTCATTAATAATCATTTTAAAATTTTCTAATACTTAACGGCTAGTTAAATTTTGAATATACTATAAAAAACAAACGAACGTACTCAATTTTATTTCCAATTCTAACGAACAGATGTCGTTGCTAATTTTTGCTGAATCTTTAGTATTACACGATTTGATTTTTCATTTAGAAGAGGTCAAACAAATCATCACATTTTTTTGGTTGAATCAAGTCGATGAAAAAATCTGAAAAAGAATAAAAATTCATTCCGTGATTGTCTTCTAAAAAGGTGACTTACAAATTCGATGTTTGACATTAAAACTAATAAGAATGAAAAGTTAAAAAGTTTAAAAGATATTCATACATTGTTTTAGTCCTGAAATAATAATATAAAAAGAAGATAGTAAAATTAAATATTTTATCAGTACAAATAAATTATGTTTTCAATTTGGTATATTTGGAGACGATGAGTAGTCTTTTCATTGCATATTAGGAAAAGAGAAAATGGCTGTCTGGTAAACTCAAATGTGGCTGGGAAAATTTGTCCACAACCAGCATTATATAGAGTTGCTGGAAGGAAATTAAAGTTTATTGTGGAAGGAGACTATTGTTAGTGCTAAAAGAAATTATAGTATTGCTGGAAGGAAATTAAAGTCTATTGTGGAAGGAGACTATTGTTAGTGCTAAAAGAAATTATAGTATTGCTGGAAGGAAATTAAATTCATCGAAAAAGGGAAGCTGTTGTATATGGTTAGGAGAAAAGATATTGTGTGGTTGGGAAAAAATCGAAGGGTATTGTGGAAAGAGAAATTGTTTGAGTAGTGTTATGGGAGGTTCTGCACATAGACTAAAAATTATGGGACTTTCTCACATGATGTGTTAATTGATGTGGGAGGTCTAATAAGAAAAAAATATACGATGTAATTAATTCAAATTGCATTGTGAAACTGAGTTTGAAAGAAAAACTAGAGAAAGTGATTTAAATCTTTTTTGTTGTTGTATCTTATAAGAAAAAATTCATTTTCGATTATATCTTCTTTTTTTGTTGTTGTATCTTATAAGAAAAAATTCATTTCGATTGAGTTTTAATCAATTTTTTTTTTTGGTTGATAAGCTACAACAACAATTTTTGTCTCGATATTATATTACAAAAATATGGGACTTTCTCACATGATGTGTTAATTGATGTGGGAGGTTTAATAAGAAAAAAATATACGAGTATGTTACATGAATGAAAAAACAAAACATTTGCTTTGAGTTTAAAAGAAAAACTAGAGAAAATGATTTAAATCTTGTTTTTTTTGTTGTTGTATCTTATAAGAAAAAATTCATTTCGATTGAGTTTAAATCAATTTTTTTTTTTTTGGTTGATAAGCTACAACAACAATTTTTGTCTCGATATTATATTACAAAAATATGGGACTTTCTCACATGATGTGTTAATTGATGTGGGAGGTTTAATAAGAAAAAAATATACGAGTATGTTACATGAATGAAAAAACAAAACATTTGCTTTGAGTTTAAATCAATTTTTTTTGGTTGATCTTTGGTTGATCTTGACCTTGTCTCGATATTATGACACTTTGTTGTTTTGTTATGTAAGATTTTAATTTGAGACTGAGTTTGAAAGAAAAACTAGAGAAAATGATTTATATCTTGTTTTTTGTTGTTGTATCTTATAAGAAAAAATTCATTTCGATTGAGTTTTAATCAATTTTTTTTTTGGTTGATAAGCTACAACAACAATTTTTGTCTCGATATTATATTAGAAAAATATGGGACTTTCTCACATGATGTGTTAATTGATGTGGGAGGTTTAATAAGAAAAAAATATACGAGTATGTTACATGAATGAAAAAACAAAACATTTGCTTTGAGTTTAAATCAATTTTTTTTTGGTTGATCTTTGGTTGATCTTGACCTTGTCTCGATATTATGACACTTTGTTGTTTTGTTATGTAAGATTTTAATTTTCTCGACAAAAAAAAAAAATTGAAGATGTTCATGATATATTTTTTTTGTAGGTAACAAAAATTGTTTTTGTTGTAGTTTTTTGTATTTTGTTTCGTAATTGCGTACGGCTTAACTAAAAATTATAAACAGATGTTCGAAATGTGAAAAACTTGCTATAATTTTGGAAAAAACTTATTTAAATAAAAAATGAAATCTTTTTTTTATTTTTTTGTTATAGTTTTGTAAAAACTTTAAACAAAATTTTTATTTTATTAATTAATTTTTTAAAATTTGTTTTAATACATTAATTTTTTATTAAAACAGCTGACCATCCATCTCGAATTGAGTTTCGTCTTCAACCAATAACGCCATTGGTTTCACACGAAACTCATATAATGGTGCGTTCATTTTGGAAGCATCTCTACCGATGAATTTGATCAGCATATTTGTGATGTTGGCTTCTTGGCCAACAAATAATTTTGTTAGCCTTGGCAGCATGTATAAATTCCCGGTATCTTTGATGACCAGCACAACCCGGTCCCCAAATTTTGTCTTTACCAGCTTGTTGCTGCGAAAATTTTGATAATCTAGAAAACACATTAATCATCTTGGATGATTTAATGACTGAGGCGTATAATAAAAACGTTTGTGAATTATTTACCAAGGGTTCACATCATTGAAATATATCTGTTATATTAATTACCCAAAATGTGTTCCAAAGAAAATTTTACTGAGACATTTCGTTAAACTGCAAATACCTTGTTATGTTTAATAACCCCCGAGATAAATCTCAAATCTACCGCTTGCTAGACAAATTTATCCAGAAAATATCAACGAGTTTTGTAAGAGTATAAATGAAGGCAGCTTCAAACGGGGTTTTGAAGCCAGCTGACCAAGGAAAAAGAAAATGAACACTGCAATCTATCTAAGCTAATTGTTCTTGCAAAATATTGAAAACGTTTTGAAAATTAAGTACAATAGATTAGTTTAGATTGAACATTATTTGAACATTATTTGATTAATTGTCTGAAAAATTTTAGATTTAATTGTTTGGCATAGACACTGATACATCTGAATAGCGCGGTCTGTCGGTCAAGTTATTTCTGATGTTATGCAATAATGCAACAAGAAAAATATGACAGAAAATTAATAATATAAAAGGTAATTAGCTTCTGATGTTGTTATTGTGTTTATCATATGTATTGGTTAGTTTTTTGTTTTGTTAATTTTTTTGTTTTCGTTTTCACATAGTTGTGAAATATAAATTTGCTGTCGCATTTGATGAGCTCTTAAGGAATTAGTAAATGTTATTCGTAGTATAGTAAATTGTTTTCAATGTTTTTTTTTTTGTCGTTTTTTGTCGTTGTGTTGACACATTTTTTTTGTTGAATTCAAACTTTTTTTCTTAAGAATAAATATGAATTGTGTTGGACGACATGTGACGATTAACTTTTTAGATTGATTATCTTTCTTAGTCGGATTGCTTCCTTAAGTTAAAACAAGAAGCAAGTGATTGACCGTCAAATGTTTCCACTCAAATTGAAAAAGAAAACTTCATTAGGGAGTTTTGAGCTTGGAGGGATTCATTTCTTTTTAATGCGCTTTGGGGTAAATTGGGACACAGAAATGATAAGAATCAGACGGGCCAAAACAAATTATTTTTAATGACGATTAAAACAGTCAGTAAGGTATAAGATTTACAGTTAGTTATCTTTAAGTGTACGCGCTTTCCCTTTCTAACAAATGGATAGTTGATATAGACAGACAGTAAACAAGAACGAACCATATTTAAGAGACTTTTTCAAAGGGTTTGATAAATAAAAAGCCATCATTTTTTGCTAACATTATATATTTTTCAAATTTATTATTTCTTTTATTTTATTTTATAGTTAATTATTAAAGTTTTTTCGATTATGATTATTAAAAATAACTGGGCCTAAGTTTTTTCATTCGCTGCACCATTCGTCTTGTGTGGTGTGATTTTTTAATGAATCAAATACTTCTTTCCAAACCACCCGATCAGGGCAATTAAGAAGATGAATCTGTAAAAAGAAGAAAAAATGTTAAATCAAAATATTTATTAATTTGAGTATTAAGTTAACAAACTACCTCATAGTCTTCTTTTGGAATAACGTGGTAAATATTATATTTACACAAAATAACTTGTATTCCTGACGGTTTTAATGTGACGGAAGAACTTTCTGTAGGTTATTTGATGATTCACATTGTATGGACATATATATTTTTTTACTCCTACCAAACTAGACATCTAAATATAAAAAATAAATCAATTAACGAAATAAAATTAAAATTTCAATTTTAACTTACCATGTATATTGTTTTTTACTAATGTAAATTATTTCAGCCTTGTATCGTTCTTAAATACTAGATTTATCATACGTATCCCACATTTATCATACGAATTCCTTAATGTATATGCGCTTTCCCTTTCTAACAAAATGAATAGTTGATCTAGACAGTAAACAAGAACTAAACTATGTAGTTGCTAGATGATATGGAATTTACAAATGAAAAGCCAGTATCTGAACCATTTTTTCTGAAAAACTTCAAACCATACCTTTCAATTGAAAAATTTTGCTACATTAACAATATCTATAGAAGAATTATACAACATTTGACTGTGATTATTTTAAAATTTATGTCAAAAATGCTGCTTGAGTAGGCTTATGTAGATAATTTTGCAACTATAGATGTTTACTTGGTTAAAATCAGCTCCACATATAATTTAAAATCAAAAATAACCCCAAAAATACTATAATAAAATAAATCCTATAAATACTATAATTACTCAGAAAACTATTTTTAAAACATATTATCGAGTATTTTGCTTCTATTGGTTTTTGTTGCTTCATTAACATTTTGATAGAAGACTCCTGATAGATGACTCATTTTCTTATCATTTTAAGTTGAAATATTTTAAACGAGAAAAAAATGCAGTTTTTTTGCAAGAAATATTGAAAAAATAGAGCTCAAACATTTCGTATCTTACTTTAGTTTTCATAAGCCCATTGTAAATGTTATTGATTTGGGTGTTATTGATGTTATTGATTTCTCCACTCGAAAATGATAATTAAAAGATGCGATCAATTGTGAAGTGTAAGCAATGTTAATAAAGTTTGTCTTAAAGAATATGAACAGTATGAGCCCGCTAATAATTAATGACTTTTAAAAGAATGTAATATCTGTATTGGTCTAGAGCTTGGTAGTTTTTGGCTTTGATTCTCCAATATTAAAAAGACTACAAGACAGTATACAGAATGTAATATGTTTTTATTTCCACATTACGAAATTTCACTTCTTCCGAGCGGTGGGTCTCCCCGCACAACTTTTCTGAGAAACTTCAAACCATACCTTTAAATTGAAAAATTTTGCTACATTGACAATATCTATTGATGAATTATACAATATTTGCCCGTTATAATTTTAAAATTTATGTCAAAAATGCTACTTGGGTAGGCTTATGTAGATAATTTTGCAACTATAGATGTTTATTTGGTTAAAATCATCACCACAAATAATTTAAAATCAAAAATCTTCGTCCATTGGTTGTTGTTCAGAATGGGGTTCAATTCTACTACAATACAGCAAGAGAAACTTGATTTGCCATCATTTCTTGGCAGGATTAGAAAACTCAATTCAATTAAAGCGGTTTTTTGCGAATATATTTTTTGGCCGCGATTTAAATGATTCTAAACGTCTGTTAAAATCTTTGTAGACGTTTAGACTGTGATACGCAATGCGACAAGGTGGCAAAATGGTTTGGCCTTAGCTGAAAGTGCTGGCTTGACTGGAATTTTTTCTGAAGTATCTGATTTTTTTTTTTTTGTAAGTTTTTTTGTTTTATTTTTTTTTTTGTTTTTTTTTTTTTTTGTTAATTTTTTTTTTTCATTTTTTTTTTCTTCGTTTTTTTTTCGTCGTTTTTTTTTTTGTTGATTTTTTTTTTCATTTTTTTTTTCCTCGTTTTTTTTTTGTGTTGTTTTTTGTTGTTTTTTATTTTCATTTTAATTTTTTTTTATTTTTTATTGTTTTTTTGTGACAAAATGATAGCTTGTGACAAAACTTTGACAAAATGGCCATTGGCCATTGGCTGAACAATCTGCTGAATTCAGAAGAGTCTGAATATCATAACGATAATGAAGAAGGCAATCCAGAAGGAAATTATGGCTATTCCTGTGTTGGCGACATGACTGGTATTTTGATTTTGGTAAAAAAAGATATTTGGTAGAACGTGTTATAGTCAGAATGAAGAATCCGAGGACGAAGTTGATTTAGAAGAGTCTGAATATCATAACGATAATGAAGAAGGCAATCCAGAAGGAAATTATGGCAACGAAGAGGACCAACTATATTTTGCAACTTCCAGAGGAGATTGTCATTCTTTATTTTTTTCAAGGTGTACGATATTCATATAACAGTTTCAAGTGTGCTGTAAAACTGCTTATCATTTATAAGTTTTTTAAAGGAAAAACTACTGAAATGACAGAAATAAACACCGTACGCTTTTCTAATAAGTTAGAAGTGCATGTTATGTATGTATGGAATTTCGCCTACAGAGCTGCTCGAATGGGACGTTATGAAGAATATGCACGTGATAGAAATAGGTTTCAAAGGCGTATTAAAAATATTGAATCAATAATCTCAACAATTTTAACACAAAATTACCGTGAAATTATTTTCAAAACTAGGTTCATGATGCATTTTGAAAATTAGAACGCACTTTTCCATTTAATTTATGTTGTAGAATAAATTATTTATATGCTTATAAATGTAAACCACTAACTTATTTGAAATAAGATCATTTACTTGTAAGATTCAAGGGAAATAAAAATTAAAAACTAAACAAAATTAAATTAAAACTCGGGTAAAATTGAAGATTTTCACTGCTCTTGTACAGTTTTTCAGCTTTCGTATGGTCTTTCACCAGATTTTTCATCAAACGGTAAACCAGTGTAGTGGAAAACCAATGAAACAATTTGAAAATGGATTAAAAACCAACATGACTGATTACAACGATCTGATCGCGAATTTTTCCTTTAAAAAATACTTTAGCCAAAAGACTAAAAAAAAGGTGAACGACCCAAAAATAAACTCTTTCAGATTGTAAACATGATCAAACATGTTCAATGTAAGTAAAAGTGTGCAATCAACTAATAAGAAACTTTTCCGAACACATTTTTGCATATATAAATTGTAATAGGCTCTTACATCCTTGTAAGTTAGCCTTTACCAGCTAAATATTGAGCGAATCAAAGGTGCTAACTCTTGCAATCTGCCCCATTCTTCTCCATTCTTCTCCATTCTTCTCTATTTGAATTTTTCGATGTCATCTTCCTCAAAATATTGTTGAACTTATCCAATTTGGTTGAAAAATAGATACCAGTCACGCCAAGCAAGGCAAATAAAATCTTTATCATTGATCAACAATAGTTGAGGTTTGAAAAATTTCTGTATTGCAGCCAATTACAATAAAACATGATTTATTGTCGTTTAAAAAATAAACATAAAATAGCAATAAATCTGGTTTACGCATTTCTTACTTCTTAACTTTTTCGTTAACTAACCTCTCCATATTGTACTGTAAAGAACTCAGTTGAAAAGAACTTAATAAACTAAAATCAAATGAATTTATCAACACTTACTATTTGATCAACAGCATTGAACATTTATAAATAACCAGCGTCGTGTGGAAGCTATTAGAACAACCAATAACTTTAATCAAAATGGAGCGCCAAGAAGCGATAAACGAATTACGCAAACAAGCAAGAAAAAAATTTCGAAATCGTGATTTCCTCAAACAATTTGTGAAATTTGGCCAAACTAAAACAAATTTTGAAGATTGTATTCTTCTTTTCTTAATTGATTTATTGCTTTAATGTTATTTAAGCTTTTTGAAAACTTGATAAATTGGTGTCTCAACCATCTATATCATTTGTTATTTGTACGTCCACGAATATGATTGCTATGATTTCGAATAATAATTTAAAACGAAATCTGGTGTTGATAAATTTAATCTCCGAAATAATTTCGCAAGAATTTATTAGTGCACGCAAATATGGTGTTTGTCTTCCAGCTAACTTAATCCTGTGGACAACATTAAAAAAATATAACTTAGAATCTAAATTAGTTGTTGGACACCTTCAATACAATAAAAACAATACTGTTATAAATATCGGCGTACACTTTTGGAATGAATTTAATAATAAGATAGTAGATCCAACACGAAAAATTACCGAATTTTACACTGGAGAAACTGAAAAGGGCATATACACCTATTTGCCTAATCAACAGCAGCCGTCCAATATGGAGGACCAAATCATGCTTAAAATTTTCAATCAGTGTTTAGAAGACAATTCAAATATTTACTGGGATATTGCACCAAAATGTTTAAAAGAGCTAAAACATAAAATTGAGTGCAGAATAAAAGATGTGATTGGGAAAAAATATTTAAAAACGACTTGATTCAAATAAAAATAAAAAATTTTAAATGCTTTAATAATAATAATTTCGTGTTAGAGTTTTTATTTGTCCTAATCGGATCGGCTGTCGTCACCGTTGGTGCTGTTGTTGTTGCCGCAGCAGCTGCTGTTCCAGTCTGTAAATTTGCAGCTGCAAATGGGCGTAACGTAAATTTGAATGAATCGACGAAGATGTTGGAGATTTGTGTTTTGCTGTAAACGGTGTGAACAACAAATCGTCATCGCTTTCTTCACTCGAAGTTGCAAAATATAGTTGGTCCTCTTCGTTGCCATAATTTCCTTCTGGATTGCCTTCTTCATTATCGTTATGATATTCAGACTCTTCTAAATCAACTTCGTCCTCGGATTCTTCATTCTGACTATAACACGTTCTACCAAATATCTTTTTTTACCAAAATCAAAATACCAGTCATGTCGCCAACACAGGAATAGCCATAATTTCCTTCTGGATTGCCTTCTTCATTATCGTTATGATATTCAGACTCTTCTGAATTCAGCAGATTGTTCAGCCAATGGCCAATGGCCATTTTGTCAAAGTTTTGTCACAAGCTATCATTTTGTCACAAAAAAACAATAAAAAATAAAAAAAAATTAAAATGAAAATAAAAAACAACAAAAAACAACACAAAAAAAAAACGAGGAAAAAAAAAATGAAAAAAAAAATCAACAAAAAAAAAAAACGACGAAAAAAAAACGAAGAAAAAAAAAATGAAAAAAAAAAATTAACAAAAAAAAAAAAAAACAAAAAAAAAAATAAAACAAAAAAACTTACAAAAAAAAAAAAATCAGATACTTCAGAAAAAATTCCAGTCAAGCCAGCACTTTCAGCTAAGGCCAAACCATTTTGCCACCTTGTCGCATTGCGTATCACAGTCTAAACGTCTACAAAGATTTTAACAGACGTTTAGAATCATTTAAATCGCGGCCAAAAAATATATTCGCAAAAAACCGCTTTAATTGAATTGAGTTTTCTAATCCTGCCAAGAAATGATGGCAAATCAAGTTTCTCTTGCTGTATTGTAGTAGAATTGAACCCCATTCTGAACAACAACCAATGGACGAAGATTTTTGATTTTAAATTATTTGTGGTGATGATTTTAACCAAATAAACATCTATAGTTGCAAAATTATCTACATAAGCCTACCCAAGTAGCATTTTTGACATAAATTTTAAAATTATAACGGGCAAATATTGTATAATTCATCAATAGATATTGTCAATGTAGCAAAATTTTTCAATTTAAAGGTATGGTTTGAAGTTTCTCAGAAAAGTTGTGCGGGGAGACCCACCGCTCGGAAAAAGTGAAATTTCGTAATGTGGAAATAAAAACATATTACATTCTGTATACTGTCTTGTAGTCTTTTTAATATTGGAGAATCAAAGCCAAAAACTACCAAGCTCTAGACCAATACAGATATTACATTCTTTTAAAAGTCATTAATTATTAGCGGGCTCATACTGTTCATATTCTTTAAGACAAACTTTATTAACATTGCTTACACTTCACAATTGATCGCATCTTTTAATTATCATTTTCGAGTGGAGAAATCAATAACATCAATAACACCCAAATCAATAACATTTACAATGGGCTTATGAAAACTAAAGTAAGATACGAAATGTTTGAGCTCTATTTTTTCAATATTTCTTGCAAAAAAACTGCATTTTTTTCTCGTTTAAAATATTTCAACTTAAAATGATAAGAAAATGAGTCATCTATCAGGAGTCTTCTATCAAAATGTTAATGAAGCAACAAAAACCAATAGAAGCAAAATACTCGATAATATGTTTTAAAAATAGTTTTCTGAGTAATTATAGTATTTATAGGATTTATTTTATTATAGTATTTTTGGGGTTATTTTTGATTTTAAATTATATGTGGAGCTGATTTTAACCAAGTAAACATCTATAGTTGCAAAATTATCTACATAAGCCTACTCAAGCAGCATTTTTGACATAAATTTTAAAATAATCACAGTCAAATGTTGTATAATTCTTCTATAGATATTGTTAATGTAGCAAAATTTTTCAATTGAAAGGTATGGTTTGAAGTTTTTCAGAAAAAATGGTTCAGATACTGGCTTTTCATTTGTAAATTCCATATCATCTAGCAACTACATAGTTTAGTTCTTGTTTACTGTCTAGATCAACTATTCATTTTGTTAGAAAGGGAAAGCGCATATACATTAAGGAATTCGTATGAAAAATGTGGGATACGTATGATAAATCTAGTATTTAAGAACGATACAAGGCTGAAATAATTTACATTAGTAAAAAACAATATACATGGTAAGTTAAAATTGAAATTTTAATTTTATTTCGTTAATTGATTTATTTTTTATATTTAGATGTCTAGTTTGGTAGGAGTAAAAAAATATATATGTCCATACAATGTGAATCATCAAATAACCTACAGAAAGTTCTTCCGTCACATTAAAACCGTCAGGAATACAAGTTATTTTGTGGAAATATAATATTTACCACGTTATTCCAAAAGAAGACTATGAGGTAGTTTGTTAACTTAATACTCAAATTAATAAATATTTTGATTTAACATTTTTTCTTCTTTTTACAGATTCATCTTCTTAATTGCCCTGATCGGGTGGTTTGGAAAGAAGTATTTGATTCATTCAAAAATCACACCACACAAGACGAATGGTGCAGCGAATGAAAAAACTTAGGCCCAGTTATTTTTAATAATCATAATCGAAAAAACTTTAATAATTAACTATAAAATAAAATAAAAGAAATAATAAATTTGAAAAATATATAATGTTAGCAAAAAATGATGGCTTTTTATTTATCAAACCCTTTGAAAAAGTCTCTTAAATATGGTTCGTTCTTGTTTACTGTCTGTCTATATCAACTATCCATTTGTTAGAAAGGGAAAGCGCGTACACTTAAAGATAACTAACTGTAAATCTTATACCTTACTGACTGTTTTAATCGTCATTAAAAATAATTTGTTTTGGCCCGTCTGATTCTTATCATTTCTGTGTCCCAATTTACCCCAAAGCGCATTAAAAAGAAATGAATCCCTTCAAGCTCAAAACTCCCTAATGAAGTTTTCTTTTTCAATTTGAGTGGAAACATTTGACGGTCAATCACTTGCTTCTTGTTTTAACTTAAGGAAGCAATCCGACTAAGAAAGATAATCAATCTAAAAAGTTAATCGTCACATGTCGTCCAACACAATTCATATTTATTCTTAAGAAAAAAAGTTTGAATTCAACAAAAAAAATGTGTCAACACAACGACAAAAAACGACAAAAAAAAAAACATTGAAAACAATTTACTATACTACGAATAACATTTACTAATTCCTTAAGAGCTCATCAAATGCGACAGCAAATTTATATTTCACAACTATGTGAAAACGAAAACAAAAAAATTAACAAAACAAAAAACTAACCAATACATATGATAAACACAATAACAACATCAGAAGCTAATTACCTTTTATATTATTAATTTTCTGTCATATTTTTCTTGTTGCATTATTGCATAACATCAGAAATAACTTGACCGACAGACCGCGCTATTCAGATGTATCAGTGTCTATGCCAAACAATTAAATCTAAAATTTTTCAGACAATTAATCAAATAATGTTCAATCTAAACTAATCTATTGTACTTAATTTTCAAAACGTTTTCAATATTTTGCAAGAACAATTAGCTTAGATAGATTGCAGTGTTCATTTTCTTTTTCCTTGGTCAGCTGGCTTCAAAACCCCGTTTGAAGCTGCCTTCATTTATACTCTTACAAAACTCGTTGATATTTTCTGGATAAATTTGTCTAGCAAGCGGTAGATTTGAGATTTATCTCGGGGGTTATTAAACATAACAAGGTATTTGCAGTTTAACGAAATGTCTCAGTAAAATTTTCTTTGGAACACATTTTGGGTAATTAATATAACAGATATATTTCAATGATGTGAACCCTTGGTAAATAATTCAAAAACGTTTTTATTATACGCCTCAGTCATTAAATCATCCAAGATGATTAATGTGTTTTCTAGATTATCAAAATTTTCGCAGCAACAAGCTGGTAAAGACAAAATTTGGGGACCGGGTTGTGCTGGTCATCAAAGATACCGGGAATTTATACATGCTGCCAAGGCTAACAAAATTATTTGTTGGCCAAGAAGCCAACATCACAAATATGCTGATCAAATTCATCGGTAGAGATGCTTCCAAAATGAACGCACCATTATATGAGTTTCGTGTGAAACCAATGGCGTTATTGGTTGAAGACGAAACTCAATTCGAGATGGATGGTCAGCTGTTTTAATAAAAAATTAATGTATTAAAACAAATTTTAAAAAATTAATTAATAAAATAAAAATTTTGTTTAAAGTTTTTACAAAACTATAACAAAAAAATAAAAAAAAGATTTCATTTTTTATTTAAATAAGTTTTTTCCAAAATTATAGCAAGTTTTTCACATTTCGAACATCTGTTTATAATTTTTAGTTAAGCCGTACGCAATTACGAAACAAAATACAAAAAACTACAACAAAAACAATTTTTGTTGTAGAACATCTTCAATTTTTTTTTTTTGTCGAGAAAATTAAAATCTTACATAACAAAACAACAAAGTGTCATAATATCGAGACAAGGTCAAGATCAACCAAAGATCAACCAAAAAAAAATTGATTTAAACTCAAAGCAAATGTTTTGTTTTTTCATTCATGTAACATACTCGTATATTTTTTTCTTATTAAACCTCCCACATCAATTAACACATCATGAGAGAAAGTCCCATATTTTTGTAATATAATATCGAGACAAAAATTGTTGTTGTAGCTTATCAACCAAAAAAAAAATTGATTAAAACTCAATCGAAATGAATTTTTTCTTATAAGATACAACAACAAAAAACAAGATATAAATCATTTTCTCTAGTTTTTCTTTCAAACTCAGTCTCAAATTAAAATCTTACATAACAAAACAACAAAGTGTCATAATATCGAGACAAGGTCAAGATCAACCAAAGATCAACCAAAAAAAATTGATTTAAACTCAAAGCAAATGTTTTGTTTTTTCATTCATGTAACATACTCGTATATTTTTTTCTTATTAAACCTCCCACATCAATTAACACATCATGTGAGAAAGTCCCATATTTTTGTAATATAATATCGAGACAAAAATTGTTGTTGTAGCTTATCAACCAAAAAAAAAAATTGATTAAAACTCAATCGAAATGAATTTTTTCTTATAAGATACAACAACAAAAAAACAAGATATAATCGAAAATGAATTTTTTCTTATAAGATACAACAACAAAAAAGATTTAAATCACTTTCTCTAGTTTTTCTTTCAAACTCAGTTTCACAATGCAATTTGAATTAATTACATCGTATATTTTTTTCTTATTAGACCTCCCACATCAATTAACACATCATGTGAGAAAGTCCCATAATTTTTAGTCTATGTGCAGAACCTCCCATAACACTACTTGTTTGATATCCAATCAAGAAGACGACATCGATCACCAAAGGAAAAAAATTATAATAAGGTTTTTATTAGTTTTATTATTATTATTATTATTTTAACGTTAGATCTTTGCATTTATTGAATTCTTTTTGATGGAAAGATAAATTCCAGTGTTAAGAGATTCCCAAGTTTGAGATTCGTGGGGGCAAACCGCATCCCGGGTGTATTTCTTTTTATATATAAATTAGTAAACAAAGGTCCAATTACAAATGTGGGCCGAAACAAAGATCGGTTGGGCTGTTAATTATTTAACCCTTGGATTAATATAATTTTTTCTTGTGTAATAAAGAACCGTGTTTATACGGCAAATTTCGTAATAGCAGAGAGCTATTTTTTTGGCGCGATAAAAAAACCTGGTGTGGGTTTTTTTTTATATTTGGATTAGGGTGTTGCCAACCAGTTTGGGCGTTGGCAAACCGGGTTTTTTGTAATAATTTTTTTTAGAATATTATATATTTTTTTTTGTGAAAATAAAAAATTGGTAACACAAAGTCAATTTATGTTTATAAAAATAATTAATAAAATCGTAAAAATGTTTTTACTCAGAAGAACATCAAATTAAAATTACAGCCAAAGATATATTTTTATGATTGATAAAAATTATGAACAAATAATTTTCGCTAAATAAATAAATTTCAGATAGTAGAAAAACAAATACTTATATAACGTTGTTTGGTTAGGGTCCAAAATACTATTAATCTCAATCTTTATAAACAAAGGTCGTCACGATTGTGATACATTACAAAAAATATATATCAAATCGTGATCAGATTTGAAATATTTTAATTTCAAAATTAATAAGTTTGTTTTTTTTTGAATATTTGATTATCGAAGTACATTATACAGTCACAATTTGATAATCAAATAAATTTTTGCGTAATAAACGTTATCGTTCAAAGGATATTATAGTAAAGAATTAAATTTTTGAACTTCCTTTATAATGTATTGTAAAAGACAACAGGGGCAGAGGAGCTTCAATGGTGAAGACGTGGTAGCGGTGCGGTCCCTCTTCAACGGGGTCCAGATTATAAGAAGGGGAAATAGGGAGAAGGAGGTAGGACGGGTCTACAGACCTGTTCTACAGAGAACGAGACCTGGGGATCGAGGTGAGCCAGATCCACATTCGGAACAGATAGTTGGAGACCTCCTGGAACAGCTGATCCAGGACCTCCCTCTGTCAGAGCCGAATGTGGGCTGGCGTGAAAGGAGGAGGATCTCCAGGAATCGGAAATCGACCCTGAAGAAGAGAGAGAGGAATAGGAAGAAGAAGGAAGAGAGTCGTTTGGTCGTGGAGATGGAGTCTTCCTCGACCAACGATACTCAAGCGGTGGAGCTGGTCGAGGAGGTTTCCATCTCACCGACCACGCGACAGGTAGAGGAGTGGATTGGACCATAGGAGGCTCCTGTCCCTGGTTGCTGGATAAGCTAAGCTTATGCATTTTTTTTTCTTTTTGCTTGTTTGAAAAAAAAACCGTTTTGGGACAGCAATTTTTTTTTGGAGATTGTTTTTTTTGTGCTGTCATTCGAATTGTTTTTGTACATATTGTACATATTTGTAAATATTTTTTGTAAATAATTTTTTTGTATATAGTTCCAATGTAATTTTCATTGTACATATTTTTTTTTTGGAATAATATTGTACATATTTTCATTGTACATACTTTTTTTTTGGAATAATATTGTACATATTTTCATTGTACATATTTTTGTTTATAAATAGTTTTTGGAATTTTTTTCGTGTACTAGGGTTAATAAATCTCTTTCTAAGCGGTAGGCCTAAAAAGCCATCCATAGAGCTTCACTCTTTAACGTTAATGACGTTCTTAGATCGCCTATGGCCATCGGGGTTATGCGATCGAAGAACATTGGTTTCTTCTCTTCATTCGGCGAGGAAGTTCTCAGGGACGAGGAGTGGTGTTGCTGTGTTTGTACTTAGGTGCAAACCAGTAGTACCATTCTTTGCTCAGAGGCTTCTTCGGTGTAATGAAGAGAAGGACCAATTATACTCGGAAGCGTTCTTCAACTTTCGCATTAGGTTTAGTTGTAATTTATTTTTAGGTTAAACAAGCACAACTGGGTCAGTAGAAATGGACCTGAGGTCTAATCTTGACAGTTGTGATTGTTTTATTAGGTTGGGGAGAATCTGTTCTGTAGAATCTGGTCGTTAGGGGTTTTTCTAGTCAGTTCTCACATGCATTGTTGGAGTGGGCTCGCGAACGCGGGAATTCAAATTTAAACAAAATGGATATTGTAACCATACTTACTTTTTAAATTGTCTCCAGACGAGTCTTGATTTCGGGAATCTCTTATCTTATTAAATAAAAAAAAAATAAATAAAACAAATTTTTCAAAAAATTAAATAAATGATTTTTATTAAATAAAATAATTTTTTTTTTAGAATTAAATAATTTTAGGTAGCTAAATAAATAAATTTTCTTTATAAATTTATAAATATTTCTATATAAATAAATTAAGCAAGTAACGTCAAGATATAAATAAATATTCTTTGTTTTTTAAAAAAACAGCAGCGCTTAAAACAGCATATTTGAGCAAATACCATGACTTATCGACGTCTCCATTAATGGTTTCTGATTTATTCAATGTTTCGGCAATATGGATTTGATATCTCTCTTCTGTTTCAGCATTCTTTAATGATGAGATTTTAAAACGTTTCCGTTGGTTGAATTTTGGAATGCCTGGATTTGGGAAGTGGAACCTTATCGTTGCACATACTAGGAAGTGGTCACTTCCAATGAATGCACCTTTAAAGGATCGCACATCCAGAACGCTCGAAATGAAACGTGCTTATACTAGAACGTGATCAATTTGATTTCGAGTGTTTCCATTCGGTGAGACCCAAGTCTGCTTATGAATCGATCGATGCGGAAAGAACGTACTGGCAATTCTCAAATTATTTGATAATGCAAACTCAGTCATTCTCTCACCATTATCATTCGAAATCAAATGCAGACTGTTGGGACCCACCACATTTCCATAAGAGATATCTCTTCCAACCTGTCCATTAAAGTCACCAAGAACCATAATGAAGTCGCGTGTGGATGTTAATTTCACAACCTCTTCCAGTGCTATGTAGAAATTATCCTTCTCGTCGACGGTCTTAGCTTCTGTAGGTGCATGCACGGCAATAAATATTGTTATATGTACCGCGTACACGTAGGTATCAGATCTTCTCACCGACCGGGATGAATTTCATCACGGCTTGTTGTATGCGTGCACCAATAAGAAAGCCAGTTCCAAATTCTCTTCGAGAAGGATGACCACTACAGTATAGAGAGTGACTATCCAAATCTTGTTTCCCGATTAGCGGTTGTCTAATTTCTTATAGAGAAATAATATCCATCCTATACCTCTCAGCCTCTGTTTCTAGACTTATAAGAGCATCAAGAGCGCTCAGGCTGCGCACGTTCCACGTTCCGATTCGGTAGTTTGGTCCTTTTCCACGTCCAGGTGAAATTCTGTTTTTTTGTCCGGGTCTGTTTTTCTCTTTCGGATAACTTTAGGCCTAACTCAAATTGTCGTGAATGGGTTCGTTCTGCATATTAAGGTCACCAGAAACAACCTTTTTACACGTTTATATAGCGAGCCGCTTGGTTCAAGACAGACGCCCGATCCAAGCCGCCCCTGACATGGAGAACAGACGCTTGAGTCACATTTGGTTGTAAGGCGCCAATTCGCCGTGATGTAGCGCCATTGACTAAGCAGTTTTAACTCTGCATGTCTGCAAAACGCAGAATTGCCATTACATGATCCAAAAATTCAAAATTGGCGTTTGCTTCTATCTTCTTAGAAACTTCTTAGGAACCTTAGTACTGAAGAAAAACAACAATAAAATCGGGTTTAAAGTGTTTTACTTATTGAGGAAAATATGCTTCTGTCAGGCATACGAATGATGGTCAATGATATGGGAACCGAATAGAGGGGTACACAATTTTAAATACATTTTGATTTTGCAATGAATATAAACAAAGCACATAGCAGAATGTGTATATATGTATAGTACAAATATTTTTAATACGATACCAAAGAGATTTACAAGCAGGAATTACAAGCAATGACGGTAATCGATGAATATGAAGATAATGGTAAATTCATAGTTTTAAACGAAAGAAAAACTTTGATTGAAGTTCATGATGCATCTTTTGGATTCTTATTTCAGTTTATATGTTATTCGATAAGAATTGTGACTACTCATTTCTCTGGATATCCAAAAGCATAGGTTGATTCCTTGGCTCTGTGCATTTTTATCAAAAATTTTGTCCAATATTTAAACGATTACTACAAAACTGCCATAAATCGACAAAATTCGAGCAATCGAAATTTTGCCCTAATACGAAAATATTCACTAAACATGCTGATCTTCACAGACCGATTATTTGATTAAGCTCAAACTTCAATAAATTAGTCAACATGGGACGGACGCTAAGCCAGCAGCAGAAGAAAAACGTGTTCTAGACCAAGTTGTGACAGCTTAACCATTTTTGTTTTTCTTGAAACTTGGCATATAAGGAGTATCGACAAAATAAAAAAAATACGACTGGTTTTAGAATTTTTTAAAGGGCATGTGCATAGTTTGAGAATAGCGGGCGGGGCACCGCAGCATGCATAAAAAATAAAAATTTTGCCAATCCGAAGTAACTTTGAAATTAAATTGCTAATGAATGGCTATACGGATTTCAACAAACTATTTTTGGTTTGATAGCTGATTAGTTAATCTTTAGAAAAAAATTAATTAAATTTTTTCTACTTAACTTTAAAATAAAAATATTAAAAAAAATTTTTTAAAGATGGCGTCAAACTTCAATTGAATTTTAACTTTTTTCTTTAAATAGTTCTATCCTTACTCTAAAATATGTGAAATTAACAAGGAGGCTATTGGTCGTGTTCTTGAGATATTTAATTTTAAAGATTTTTAGTTCGACTAAAATTCCTATTTTTCATTATTTTTTCGAACTTCAGTGGTTAAAATTTTGTTAATAAAAATTGTTCGAAAAAATAATGAAAAATTAGAATTTTAGTCGGACTAAAAATCTTTAGAATTAAATATCTCAAGAACACGATATATAATCTCTTTGTAAATTTGACATATTTTAGAGTAAGAATAGAATTATTTAAAAAAAAAAAAGTTAAAATTCGATTGAAGTTTGACGCCATCCTTAAAAAAGTTTTTTAATATTTTTATTTTAAAATTAATTAGAAAAAAATTTAATTAATTTTTTTCTAAAGATTAACTAATCACCTATCAAACCAAAAATAGTTTGTTGAAATCCGTATAGCCATTCTTTAGCAATTTAATTTCAAAGTTACTTCGGATTGGCAAAATTTTCATTTTTGATATGACACCTGCGATGGTATTGTGATGTGACACTTGTGATTTTCATATGCCAAACTATGAACTTTAAAAAAAATCTAAAATAAATCGTATTTTTTATTTTGTTCATATTACTTATATTAAAAATTTCAGGAAAATCAAAAATGGTCAAGTTTTCACGAATCGGTCTAGAACACGTTTTTTTTTACTATAAGCAATTTATTAAGAACATGGCATACATTTTTTTTTATATGGGGTATTCCACGCCAAATCGACCACTTTTGACCCGACCTCTCTCGAGTTGGCTGAAACTATTTTATCTTTTTCTACCCCAGTGATAATATTTTACAACAGTTTTAGAGTTTTTTTTTTAAAATTTTCACCAAACCCAAAAAATGTTACGAAACTTTTTGAAAAATAGCTATTTATTTTTCAAATACCCATGATTTTGCCAAAAATTCATTAAAAGCGACGCTTTTTATTTAGAAATTTTTTAACTTTGAATTATTCTTCAGTTAAGGCCGTTTGAATTAGAGTGGGCCGGGCTGACTTCGCTTTATATTTTAGTTTATAGTTAAAAAAAATTGTTGTTTTTATTTATTTTTGCACGATCAGGCGATTTTGCATGTTTATACTGATTCGTAAATAAACATAGTAAGTTTTGTTTACAAATCAAAGGTCAGTAAGTAATTACTTACCGATCATGCAGGCGGTAAGTAGTAACTTACCGGTAAGGGTGGCCTCAGGGTGTGAATAAAAATGATTTTTAGTTAAATAATTGTTTACATCTATTTACTAGCTTCAAATTTAAATAATATTCTTTTAAAAATATTGCAATTAAAAGATTTAAAAGCAATTTATTTGGAAAAAATATTCGATGACATTAAGTTTTGCAACAAAAAACCCTATAGAATTTTGATGAAACGCAAAGCTTACTATTTTGAAATGACATTTTAAGAAATTTTCTTTAAAACATTAAAACTTCAATTTTGTGAATGAATTTTATTATTTAAATAATTTTATTTGATTTTTTATTGATCGTGCAAAAAATGTAATAAGTATTTAGAGTATTACCGATTTCGGCTATATTAGAGATCTTGACTTCGTCTCGATCTCAAAACATATATCCTCAATCGGTAAAACACTCTTACTGCCCTTAATACTTAAATAACTATTATATACTAGCAGGACCCGGCGTGCTTTGCTACGTTTATAAATAAAGTTTGTGCGTATACAATTTGTTGACGTAATCTTAAATTAAAATTATTATTTTTAAACAAATTAAGTAATACTTACACAATTTTTATTTATTCTTTTAAAAACTTATTATTTTGTAGTTTAAAATAATAATAACACTAGTTTACAAATTTTGAACTTTTTTTGTCTCCCTGAATGAAACCCAACTTTTTATATGGATTTGGACCTCCTGAACACGAATATCATATTCATTTTTTTTGGTTAGCTCTTGTTTTTGAGATATTCACGAATTTTTTCGGTGATCTAAAACGTTGTTTCGGTTTTTGGGTCTCATATTTTACAAAACAAATAAATTAAAAATATTAATGAAACAAGTGCATAGTAAATATGCAAACAAATATTTTGAGCTATATTTTGTAAAAATCCATTAACGATTCTCGAAGTTACAGTCGAAAAAAGTTGAAAAAATATGAAAAATTAACGTTTTTTAAAATTTTTCCATTTTCAACACCATAAATTTTGAACAAATAAAGACAATAATTTTTTTTAATTTCTTGGAGCCTATAGTAATTTTAATTTAAGCTAAAAGACACGAATGTTGGTGCAGTTTGCACCAAGTTATTTAAGTTTTTCCTAAGAAAGCCAAAACTCAAAATTTGGAAAAAATATTTAACTATAATAATAATTTAAATTCTGCAACATAATTAATTTACATATATCTTGTTTTCGTAGTAGATCTAGCTCCTCCCTCCTCGGACTTATTTTAGGACTCCCACCTTGGAATTATTTTAGGAGTTGGAAAATATCAGTTAATTGATTATGAAATGTCTTTTTTTGACAAAAGTTGTATTTTATTTGTATATGATCTTCCTCGAAATCGAGATTTTTTTTGTGAAGTTTTTTGACATGATCTAAATCCTCCCACCCCGGATTTATTTTTAGAATTGGAAAATATCAGTTAGTAATGAAGATTGGCAGTTCTTATAAATGGGGTGATGCTTTCAGCAGTATGTATTATGTAACTTCCTCAAATAAAACAAAATGAATTTGCGCTATTTTTACACTTGAAACTTCTTGACGACGCCATTTAAATAAACTTGACTTTACACTTTACTAACAATTTATGTTGCTTTACAAGGCAGCTATCGCTATTGATTTATTGATTTTTAAAAACAATACACTATTTAAAATTTATATTTGTAAAAATTTTTCTTTTTTAATTAATATTTTCTGTAGAATGTTTGGAATTTAATTTATCCTCAGAGAGATTATATTTGCAACTAATCATACGACAATTATCTACTTAAACAGAAACCTCATTAAACTAATTAAACAAAACTTGGGAAAACCGAAAGACTAATAAAAAGGAGAAGTAATTGCTTTCTTAAATTAAACTTTAAATGATCATAAACGTGAGGAGTAACACAAGGTGGGCGGTGATTGAAAAAAATTTAAAGAAAAAAAGAAAAAAACAAACCTTACGGGTATTAATAGACATAGATAGCGGCTTAACTTTATGGTGCTTGACTAACTTAAATAGTTCTGATGTTATGATGTTTTGCCTCTCCTCACAATTCATTATGTTTTGTTTATATTTTTCTATACTGATGTTTGAGAGCGACTGAACTTTTAAAATTATTATTTATGGCACAATAAATTAAGTAAAACATTTTTTTTTCCAAATTTTGAGTTTTGATTTTCTTTGGAAAAACTTGAATAACTTAATGAAACCTGCACCAATATTCGTGTCTTTTAGCTTAAAAGAAAGAAAATTAAAATTACTATAGGCTCCAAGAAATTAAAAAAAATTAGTGTCTTTATTTGTTCAAAATTTATGGCGTTGAAAATGGAAAATTTAAAAAAAAACGTGAATTTTTCGTATTTTTTCAACTTTTTTTCGACTGTAACTTGCAGAATCCTTAATGGATTTTTACAAAATATAGCTCAAAATGTTTGTTACTATGCATATGTTTCATTAATATATTTAATTTGTTTGTTTTGTAAAATATGAGACCCAAAAACCGAAACCATATTTTTGATCACCAAAAAAATTGGTTTTTCGTGAATATCTCAAAAACAAGTACAAGAGCTAACCAAAAAAAATGAATATGATATTCGTGTTCAAGAGGTCCAAATCTATAAGAAAAGTTGGGTTTTATTTCGGGAGATTTTTCTTGTAAACTAGTGTAATAATAAAATGCTACACAATTCAATTAAAATAAAGTAATACACGAAATTGAAACAGCAAATTGTAATGTAACTAACAATTAACAAACATTTTAAATTAAAGAACCGCACCATCTATTGGCTGACCTATAACATAAATAAGGCGTATATTACACTTTCAAATATATTGTCAAATTGGAATTATCAAATAAATATATTATCATTCATTCAATCAATGAAAAATTTTAATTTAATTGATTTGGTTTTTATTCCACTCTTTTATTTTTATTCAAACTATACTTTACTTTAAAAGCAAATATATTTATTTTGTTATAGGTTTCTTTACTATTTAATATTTCTAATTAATATAACTAATCCACTAAATTATCAAAAATATTTGGTAAATATTTGACTTGTGTTATATGCTTTTCTGTATTCTTCTTCAAATAAAAAAAAAACATTTACTGACTAAAACTTGGAAAGAAAATGGGATCTTTACAGTAATATCAGCAATTTCTGCTATTCTTCTATTTTTTCTACGAAATTTTATTTTCCCGTTATAAAAAAGATATAAATAAAGAAAGAAATAGATATTTTATTTATATTTCATTAAATTGAATTTATTATTTAATGTAAAAAAAAAGAATATTCTATGAAACTTTAGAAATTCTATCTATTTTTCATAATACATGTTATATCTTGTGATTTAATTGAAAATGAAAAAAATTTAAAATAATTGCCAGTCAAATTTGTATTAAAAATAAGTATTTCCATTCAATAACAAAAAAAAAATGATAAAATAGTATATTTTCCTACAAGAGATGAAAACATTGTTTTTTGTTTCGTATCACGTTTTTATCTCGCGTAGGAAATGCAATTTTTTCTATGATTATCATAGATATATATATATATATATATATATATA
>OY856186.1:86403033-86405946 GCA_963693315.1 Diogma glabrata | reverse complement strand
AAATATCAAAAGAAAAATATATATATATATATATATATATATATATATATATATATATATATATATATATATATATATATATATATATATATAATATATATATATATATATATATATATATATATATATATATATATATATATATATATATATATATATATATATATATATATATATATATATATATATATATATATATATATAAATATATATATATATATATATATATATATATATATATATATATATATATATATATATATATATATATATATATATATATATATAAATATATATATATATATATATATATATATATATATATATATATATATATATATATATATATATATATATATATATATATATATATATGTATACATATATATATATATATATATATATATATATATATATATATATATATATATATATATATATATATATATATATATATATATATATATATATATATATATATATATATATATATATATATATATATATGTATATATATGTATATATATATATATATATATATATATATATATATATATATATATATATATATATATATATATACATATATATATATATATATATATATATATATATATATATATATATATATATATATATATATATATATATATATATATATATATATATATATATATATATATATATATATATATATATATATATATATATATATATATATATATATATATATATATATATATATATATATATATATATATATATATATATAAGCAATTTCACGCAAGTTCAGCAAATTTTTGGGTAATTTTGACTTGACCCCTTTTAATTTTGATTATTTTTTGTTTATGGATAGTCTTTCATAAATAAAAAATACAAGTTCTCTTAAAATTTTTTTTTTCGACCAGGGGTCTTCACAGGGTGCCCCTCAATTTTTTGTTATTTTGTGATGTGAGGTCATTTCGACGAGCGATTGTAGAAAAACTACTCAATCGATTTTCATAAATGATATGTCGTTGAATAGGTATTAGAACAAAGTTTTTAAAAATGTTCACTGTTAATTTTTTGAAATAATTTTTAACGGTGTAACATAAGAAAAAAACGGTGTAATTGAAAAAAAGATAGCATAGCCTTTTTTTTTTTTTTTTTAAACAAAATTGAAGCTTATTTTATATCTAACAACTTGTGAAAGTTTAGGACTAGCATTATTTTTGTTTTAAAGATAAAATTCGTTGTACATATGACTGTCGGGAATCAGTTTTTTTTGTTCTGAAGGAAAATTATAAAAATGGCGTTTTATGTTAAATATCAAATATTTTATAATTAAATAAACTTTTTAAAGAGCAATTTCAGTCTGCATTACTTTTTTTAATCCCATTTTTGAAATATAAATGAAGCTTTAAATTGGTCACTATCAGTTAATTTCTATTACTTTAACAAAAACTTTCAAAATTTAATTTTTCTAAAATGAGTGAATATAAATGCGTTAAACCATTTTCAAATTCTAAGTGTTCTTCAAATAAAAGGAAAATCACAGAGAATGTTCGACAACATTTAGATGTTCTTGGGATTAGTGCAATGGAGAATAAGCGAATATGTTCAAATTGTTATTGGCATTTAATGAAACAGTCAACACTACCTTCTGGTTCAGATTTATCAACATCACTAACAGTGGGTGACGATGCAGTATCCAATGACGCATCTTCAAATGAAACATCAGATGAAATGCAAACCGATCAAGTGATTGGTGCCAGCTTTAATCGAGATTATGTTCAAACACCAAACTTGATTAACATTGAGCGTGATGAGTTTATTAATAATTTAAACAAACATATTATATCAGATCATCTTTCACCTCTTAAAATAGATTTGTGTGGCAGTCTCGACTATAGGAAACAAAAAGCCGTTCAAATAACTAAGTCTATTCAGGAACGTTTGACTGGAGAAGTATTAGAGTTGTCTGAAAATGCAAAAATAAGGCAACGTTATGAAGAAATTATTAGAAAGTTAAAGGTACATTTCGACAATGGGGATTATGCTGAAAAACAAAAAATGTTGTCAATTTTACCGCAAGAAATGAAAATGCAGGAGATTCAAGATATATTTGGAAGTAAAGCTACGCGTCATTTGGTTGAAAAAAGTAAAACTCTACATGAAAACAATTTTCAGCATTCATCTGCGACGGATAAAAGAGGATACACCTCTGTTTTACTGCTCCACAACAGATATAAATGTTGTGGAGCAGTAAAACAGCAATCTATATTCATTGAGGAAAAAAAAAATTTAGAAGCAGGAGAGTACTTCGTTCAAGGGGATTTTTCTGAACACTACGGCTTCATAATTCAGAATGCGGGTCAAGGCTATTATTATAATAATTCACAAGCTACTATTCATCCATTTGTCACTTATTTTAAAAGTGCCACAAGTGAATATATACAGCACCGAAGTTTTATACTCATTTCGGATATAAACGATCACAACAGTACTACAGTTCATCTTTTCATTACAAAACTTATTGAATTCATCAAAACGCATATAAATTCTAATATTCCAAAAATAATTTATAACACTGACGGTGCACCTTCTCAATACAAAAATAAACATAACCTAATTAACTTATGCCACCATAAAGAAGACTTTAAGGTTGATGCTGAATGGCATTTTCATGCTACCAGCCATGGAAAGGGACCTTGTGATGGAATTGGTGGTACACTGAAGCGTGCTGCACACCGTTATAGTATGGCGAGCGAAGATAATATTATTGATACACCAAAAAAACTTTTCGAATGGGCTTTAAAATGGGAATCTACCATGAACTTTGGATACGCCGATAAAAATGAATATCAATTAACAAAAAAAAAATTACAAAATCGATATAAAAATGCGATCACTATAAGTGGAACTCAAAAATTT
>OY856186.1:86388033-86400533 GCA_963693315.1 Diogma glabrata | reverse complement strand
ATTTATGTTGGTGAGGATGGTGTGATTGCTGATGGATTGTGACGTCTGTTGTGGTAGGTTTCCTGTAAATGTTGTAATCAATTTTGTGTATTTGTCTAGTGACTGACAAATCTAAGAAATGGATCGTGTTGTTCGATCCAAACTCAGCTGTGAATTTTATATGTGATGTTTGTTTATTCATTAGGTTTTTGAGGTTTTGGATTTGTCTGTTGGTGCCATTGAACACTATGAATGTGTCATCAACATATCTACAATACAAAATTATATTAGTTTTATATGGATTAGTTGCGTTGTTAAAAATGTATGTGTTTTCGAAGTAATTCAGATATATGTCAGATAAGAGACCGGATAAAGGGGATCCCATCGCCAATCCATCATTTTGGGTGTAGAATTCATCGTTGTGTTCGAAATAATTTTGGGATAATATATTGGTTAATAATAATTTGATATCGTTAATTTGTTGTATGTTGAGCTTGTTGTGGTTTATTAATAATTTTATTGTGACTAGGAGGGCCCGGCGTGCTTCGCTACGCTTATAAATAAAGTTTTTGCGTAGACCACGCTTATAAATAAAGTTTTTGCGTAGACATTTTGTTGACGTAGAAGCAATGATTTCAAAAAGTGGTAATGAGAAATGCTAGCATATAATTTTTAATTTTTCTTTTTAAATATATGAATGAAAAATAATCAGAACTCTAGCTGATCAGTTCGGATATATGAAAAATTAGCGTGCAAATAAGTTTTCAAGTAAGCTTATTTGATCTCTAACTTATTTGATCGCTAATTTGTCATATATCCGAACTGATCAGCTAGAGTTCTGATTATTTTTCATTCATATATTTAAAAAGAAAAATTAAAAATTATATGCTAGCATTTCTCATTACCACTTTTTGAAATCATTGCTTCTACGTCAACAAAATGTCTACGCAAAAACTTTATTTATAAGCGTGGTCTACGCAAAAACTTTATTTATAAGCGTAGCGAAGCACGCCGGGCCCTCCTAGTCGAAATAAATAAATATATCAATATATCAAAAATATCAAATAAATAAAATATCAAAAATATCAAATAATATCAATATCAAATAAATTCAATATCAAACAAAATATCTTTATATCAATATCAAATATCTTTATATCAATTATCAAATATCTTTATATTAATAAACAAAATAATCGAAATAATATCGAAAACCGTCCTTGTTCAAAGACAAAAGACGACTGAAGTGAATGAGAAAAAATAGATATGAAAAAGAAAACAAATTTTTAAGTTTCGTTTTTGTTGTTCGTTGTTCGTTGTTCGATAGCTAATATATAAAAAAGAAAATATAAAACAATAAAATATAAAAAAATAAAATAAATTTTTAATTTCGTTTTTGTATGTATGTAAACTTATAATGCATATGTATATAAAAAGTTTTCCGTATATAATAACTTTTTTATTTATGATCCGATTTGTGTGAATCCGAATCCGAATATAGGTTACACTAATATCAGTTAGCTGTGAAAATTTGAAATGAATCCATCTGCGAATAAAAAAGCCTTAGGCTCCACAAAGTTTTTTTCTAACGTATTAATATATAAGATGTCGATGGTTTCACTTATGGGTATGTTGGTCTACATATTAACTACATCAAATGATGCCAATTTGTATTGCGGTTTAATATTAATTTCATTGAGTTGGTTTATAAAATCACTGTGATTTTTGATGGTGCGATTATTCATGAGGTTGATGTTGTTTTTAATAATATTTTCTAAAAATTGCGATACTTTAAAACTTGGTGCCGTTGTACAATTAACAAGTGGTCGAATAGGCATATCATTTTTGTGGACTTTAGGTAGACCTGTGAATTTAGGTGCCTTTGCATTGATGACTTTGTATTTTATGTTGTATTTCTTATCAATGATGTTTGTGCATAGATTTATTGAGTTGTTAATTTTCTTGGAATATGAGGTGGTTGGGTCATTGTTTAATTTGGTGATGTTGTTGTTGCTAAAGAAATCCAGTATTTTGATGTTGTATTCGTTGTTGTTCAAGATGACAATTGTGTTGCCTTTGTCAGCTTTGCATAATGGTGCATTGTTATTCTTCAATTTAGATTGAATTCTATTAATGATGATGTTTTCATGTTGGTATTGATTTTTTGTATTGCTGTAGTTAATTTTTTCCCGTGTTATTGATTTATTTAACTTCAAATTTAACAAAACGCGGACTTCGTTTTGTATATGGGTGTTAGGAATCGACCTAATAATGGTTTCGAGGTTTAATATTTCCTTTGTGAGGTCCTTTGAGAAATTACTGAATTTTGGGATATTGTACTTAAATCCTTTGTTCGATAGTGAAGTTTCATCTGCGGAAAATGCAATGCTTGTTATGTTGATTATTCGGGGATAAAATAAATCTTTTAAATGTGAAAGATCTTCTTCAATGTTGTTGTTATGTTTTTGGAACAATTTATCAATTTTCTTCGTATGTCTGGCTTTAATTTTTGTTTTATATTTTATTAATACATTGTTGATGACTGCGTCATTGATGCAATGACTGCGTTGATAATGGAATTGTTGATATTATTTAACAATTGTAGGTGGGTTTTGTATGCTAAAGTATTTAATTGGATTTTCTTAGCATAAAGTTGTCTGATTTCATGTCGAACCCAATGTTTTTCTGCAATTTGTTTGGTTTTGTGTGCTGCTCTAGATTTGGATCTGATTTTAATGATTGCGTAATTCGGGATTATGTTTAGTTTAATACATTGTTTGTTAAATCTGATGTTGAATGCTGTATTTAATAATTTCCTGTGAATTTTGATATATTTGTAGACAATGTTAGCTTGACTCGCCATATTGAAATTCATGTTGTACGAATATAGAATTCGAGATTTGTGTGATAAATAACCCACTTCACTATAATTATAACTTGTTAATAACGCGGTTATTCTTTTAGATTTGATTTATTTAAAACATTAAAATAAACCTGAAAAATTTTAAAAACTTGAAAAACTTATAATAAATGTAAAAACAAATTTATCTCCGTCAATGAAGTAAAATAAATTTAAAATTATAAAATAATAAATTTAATAAATTTAGCTAGACATGTTTCGATAGGTTGACTATCATCATCAGTAATGAGTAGAAAAAATATAATTACAAAATCACATAATAAATAGAATAAATAAAAAAACAAAATAAAACATGCAATTGCAGATGTATCCGTATGTTGGTATATATATATATATATATATATATATATATATATATATATATATATATATATATATATATATATATATATATATATATATATATATATATATATATATATATATATATATATATATATATATATATATATATATATATATATATATATATATATATATATATATATATATATATATATATATATATATATATATATATATATATATATATATATATATATATATATATATATATATATATATATATATATATAGAATGATTAAAGATGATTTTCATAGGAAGTATTGGGTGCGGATGAATATGAGTTTGTTTATGTATTCGAATGTCCAGTTTATTGATGGTATTTGTATTGGAAAGTTTGTTCTAGTGATGAAATATTAAATAGGTCAAGGCTTTTATTGTTGTAAAGCTGTTTCGAATAAAATATTATGTTTGGTGGTAAGTTTATCATTCAATAGAAGGTCACTGTCATATTTGTTGATTTTGTGAATTTCATATTCCTCTATTGTATCCATGTATTTGCCTTTAGAACATTGGTGGATCAAATTGACATCGTTTTTGAAGCCCATCCGCCGTATGTGTTCCATCCGGCCTTCTCAACGAAGTTTTAATCTCGATACCGTTCTTGGCCAAAGCTTTATGCAGCCTAGCCGCTACAGGCGTTGCAGAGATGTTTTCACAGAAGGTTCTGAAGCCGCCCCTTATTTCGCCAATACAAACAATATATCAAAATCTCAGATTTTTAAAATAGTCGGTTTTTTTTCGTTGTACGTTTTCAAAATAATAGTTGATATGTATAAATAAAGAATATATTTTTCGTATTCTATGCCCAAAATAGTACATTTTGCTACAAAAGAAGAAAAACTGCTTTTTCGTGATTAAAAATTTCATTACGAGACGCGTTAGCGTCGAGTTTGACAATTTCACTAACGTAAAACGATTTCATCTCGCGTGGGAAATCTAATTTTTTTACGATAGTAAATATATAAAAGATATTATAAATTGTTAGATTATTAGTCTTTCGTTGTCTAGTGATCGGACATTGTGGAAATGGGAACCATAGTATTTGAAGTATTACCAACATTGTTTTTTTTTAAGCTTACCGAATTACAACGCATCAAATAAAAACGATCAGGGTATTTTTCAAAGAACTCTATGAATAAATTTTCTAAGAAAAGATTGGATTAAAAAACTAGATTTGTCATACTTAAATTAAAAAACAAATTCACCTTAAACTCAAGGTATATCGAATCGAATCTTTTATATGTTTGTAATTATATAAATAATATATATAATTAATTAACATATAAAAAAGTTAACAGTTCCAACAATAATATCGATAATTCGTTATCATTTGCATTCGCATAGTAAACAATTTATTACCCCTTATCTGTATAAATTCCAATTAAATGGTTATCTTTATTAGTTTGACAATTTGTTTTATTTTTTTACAAATAAAAAAAACAATTAATCAATAGTTCTATATCAACAAAATAAAATAATCTTACCCTTTTAATCTTAATTTTTATATAATTAATATAAATAGGTAAAGCCCAGAGTTTGAAATACTCCTTATATCATTCCTTTACTGCGTTCTTTCAGAGTGAAAAACTTAAAAAAAAATATAACACTCCTAGGAGTAAAAATAATAAAATATCGTTCTTACTCCTATATTGAAATAAATATTTTCTTTAATTAAACATTTAGTTTTTGCTTCAAAATTGATGCTTTCTTACGTAAAAATAATTAATTTTGCAAGTATTGTTAAAAAAATATATAAAAAGGATGAAGAAAATGTACTAACTTTCTTCTTTTGCAAATTAAATGAAAGTAAAGAAAAATAAAATAAAAACTCCAAAAGGAGTGAAATCAATAAACTAAAAATATTTCTATTCGAGGAAGAACGATATTGAAATTATAAACAATTTAAGTTATAAATACTATTTTGAGGAGTGAAATGAATACTCGAATAAAATGAAATTGTAAACTCTGGATTGGAGCGACACTGACATTCTTTGACTTCATTCTTTTCCGATTTTGCTCTTACTGTACTAGATATTCAAGGTAATAAAATAATGAAGCTAAGGGTAATAAGGATAACAGAGTACATAATAATCTTCTACACTATACTGAATTTATAAGCATTTTTTAAAATACTTTCCCTATCTGGCCAGGAAAAGCACAACATTATCAACGGAAATTCTAAGAATGAATAATCTCAACTTCTAGTTTTGTGATTTTATCGCTTCGTTATATTCAGAAATGTGTTCAGAAGAAAAATAAAAAATAAAATTTACAACAAAGATTATATGAGTGAACAATCGATTGCAAATATTTATTTCGATTTAGGAGTAAAAATTTTTTTCACTCCTGCATTTGCTAATGTTATATATTTTTTTATGCTATGCTTACTGAGAGAGTGGAGCAAAGGTGTGATATACGGAGCTTTTTAAGCTCTAAACATTGCTGATGCTTCTAAACAAAGTAAAACTACAAAAAAATTAAATATTCTCTACAACAATTTCAGTGGCATATGATTTTGGTGTCATCTGACGACTAATCAAAAATATTACTAGAATTAATTCAAACCCTTAAAATTTTTGTTCTAATTACACTTTTCACTTTGTATTAACACTGAGGCTTAATGCATAAGCATATTTTTTAATTTAACCGCCATTTAAAGAAAAAAATTAAGAAGCTTTACCTATTTGAGCTACCACAAGGATGATAAAAACTATTCCGATTAATTTCATTTTTCAAGTATTTTTTTAAGTTCACAAATATAAGTTGCTGACTGTTGATTCCTGACTGTTATTAAAAGTCTGATCAACATAATTTCAGTTTTTCAAAACTATTTATGAGTACAATGTTGCAGTTTATGATAAAGCGTACCAATTGATTTAGTTCTAAATATTCGAAATCATTAAAATATTATAATACTCCTGATATTTGTGGTGTAATTTTTGGTTAGATAATAAATTTTGATGCAATTTTATCATATTATTGTTGTTACTAATAAATAAATCAAAACGCTTTTTAATCAAAACCTTTCAATTTATTGTATTACGCAAGTATTTTTGCTATATTTTTGTGATAGAAATGCATTTTAAATAAAAATTTTTAGATGATAAATAGCATATTGAATAATGAGCACAGAATGATATTAGTATTGACATAAATATTATCATCCTAATCGAGTCTTAATCATACTTTTTCTACGATCAAACTATAAATAAATTAGAAATAAATATATTAGAAATAATCACAAACAAAATTTTTTTTTAAATTCATAGCAGGTTGTTTTTGTTGACATTTAATAAGTTTTTAATAACCACTAACGCCAAGAAAATATCGGCTTGTTTATAATTCCATTATGCACTAGTGCGTAATACATTTATTACGTTATTGCTGCCTGGAGGTTATACCATGATCAATAAAAACTGTATCATAAGTGATTATGAATTTGGTCGAAGATAAATGTTTTTGTTTGTTCTATGTAGGCTGGTCTATTTATGTTCTATGTAGGCTGTCCAAAAGTGCTCTCCAAAAAGTGCAAGGTTATATTAAAATGTAAAATGTTTGATATTTCGTTCTCTACTTTCCACTATACCATTTTATCAAGGATATCCATTGATACCAGATCAGCGAGGAAGGTCGGCCCTCTCAGGGAACTCGGGAAATTTTGGCAAAATCATCCATATAGGGAAAAGTACATCGATGGTATCTCGTATTGAGTTTTTGATGCACTTTTCGTTTAATTATTGAGCACATCAACCATTCGGCTCTTTGTACCAAGTAAATATATTTTAGGAATCAAATATTTTTAATGCTGGCGTAGTATTTTTTGAATTTTTTGAGCATTCGTTGTCTGAACGGAAGAGAGATGAACATTTGTAGACTCGATTTTTTTAGACTCGTTATGACCCAAAACGACCAGGCATCGTTCTTACTCTTTGATTGCGTTGTTCCCAACGCAACTAGTTAAACATCATTAAATTGAATTCTAGATGTTATTTAAATGTATATTTACTTCATACGAAGGACAATGTTTATGTACATTAAACTGGTTAATCATTTTTAGTTCACTAGATTTGAATATTGAAAATTTTGAATTATATGTTAGAGATTTTTTGAGCACTTAAACTCAAGCAATTAAGTTATTTTGAATTTTACAATTTGAAAGTATATGTTGGATTTTTGGATTAGGATTCGAACTATCCTCATCAGTGCCATGGTAACCATGGCACTGATGAGGATAGTTCGAATCCCAATCTGAAGCACGAGCAAAATGAAATTTTTCTCTGAGAAAAATCCAATATATACTTTCGAATTGAAAAATTCAAAATAACTTAATTGCTTGAGTTTAAGTACTCAAAAAATCTCTAATATATAATTCAAAATTTTCAATATTCAAATCTAGTGAATTAAAAAATAAAAAGTGTCATTAAATTGAGAATTACATCAGTTTCTCTTCCCCAGACCCAATAATAGAAAACCAATAAATCTAGTTATTGGTTTTCTTCCACTTTACTCAATCATTCTTTCGTTTAAATTTACGTGGTTCTCTCAAGCATTGATCCACCACTGTTAGATTTACTTGGTAAACTTTTACTTTTCAAATGTGTACTAGCGTTTTTAAATCTCCTGGTTAATATAATAAATACTTCATAACGCCACTTTAATAATTTTCGAAAATTCATGTCGAACACCAAACACACTTGGCCCATCAGAGATTTACTGTCAGGATGAGTTTGGCATTCATTTTTAATCCCACACCTTAATAAATATAATTATATTTGAGACATAGTAATGTTTCCCACTAAAAACTTACTAATCTTTCTATAGTGCAGAACACATTTTCAGTTCAAAACATATCTTAGAAAACCCCTTTCGTTTACCTTAAATATTTTTCTCAATAGCTATTATGAAAAAAACAACAAAAAACCGGACACGGCCTGATATTTAGCCACCTGGCGGTTCCTATTAACCAAAAAATCTTAAAAGATAATCTCTCTATTTAGCGTAAATGGCTCTTGTCAATAATTAAAACTTTTGTGTAAAACGACACATAATCTGAAAAAAATCTATATATTTTGCAAACTGTTCCTATTAGTCGGCAGTGACAGTAGCTGAATTAATGCAGAAAAAATCTAAAACTCGAGCTTTTGAGTTTTCGGGATGGTATTGATCCTTTTTGAGTTTTTATTTACATCTATTGTTTCATTTTTAAATTACATTATGTCTCTACTTAAAGCTAATTTTATTATTTAAATAATCGTAATGAAAATATCACACCTACAGTTAATGTGATTGTTGAAATTACAATCGATGTTGAAGAATTACAATTATTATCTTTGCATATATCACATTTTATTGGTTCATCTCCATCATTTGCGTTTTTACATGTTTCCGCATCATTTGCCCCGGCCTTTACACAACCACGTGAAACAATACTCTTTCCGTCTTCCATATGTGTTATTTTATAGCATCTGTTTTGGGTGGCAGTACTCTGGCGTGCTGCTCTCCGATTTCGAATACCGTTAACATCTACAACAAAAAATTTTAATAACGATAAGGTTTATTACCATTAGATGGCTATTATATTTCAAATTACCTGGAGGGGAAACTGATGCTTCCGGAGGCGCGACGGTTGATGTTGGAGTGGCTGCTGTTGATGGTGGGGTGACTGCTGTTGATGGAAGGGTGGCTGCCGTTGATGGAGGTGTGTCTGCTGTTGATGGTGGGGTAGCTGCTGTAGATGGTGGGGTAGCTGCTGTTGATGGAGGGGTGGCTGCTGTTGATGAAAGTGTGTCTGCTGTTGATAGCGGAGTTGCTTCTGTTGATGGTGAGGTGGCTGATATTGGTGGTGGGGTGTCTGCTGTTGATGGTGGGGTGGCTGCTGTAGATGGTGGGGTAGCTACTGTTGATGTTGGAGTGGGTGCTGTTGATGGTGGTGTGGCTGCTGTTGTTGGTGAAGTGGCTGCTGTTGATGGTGGGGTAGCTGCGCTTGATGGTGGAGTAGCTGCTGTTGATGGAGGTGTAGCTGCTGTTGATGGTGGAGTAGCAGCAGTGGATGGTGGAGTAGCTGCTGTTGGTGGTGGGGTGGCTGCAGTTGATGGTAGGGTAGCTGCTGTTGATGGAGGTGTAGCTGCTGTTGATGGTGAGGTGGCTGCTGTTGATGGTGGGGTGGCTGCTGTTGATGGTGAGGTAGCTGCTGTAGTTGGTGGAGTAGCTGCTGTTGATGGAGGTGTGGCTGCTGTTGATGGTAGAGTAGCTGCTGTTGATGATGGAGAGGCAGCGGTTGATGGAATGGTTGCCGCTGTTGATGGTGAAGTTGCAGCAGTTGATGGTGGAGTGGCAGCAGTTGATGGAGATGTTGCTGCTGTGGATGGTGGAGTAGCTGCTGTTGATGGAGGTGTAGCTGCTGTTGATGGTGGGGTGGCTGCTGTTGATGGTGGGGTGGCTGCTGTTGATGGTGAGGTAGCTGCTGTAGATGGTGGAGTAGCTGCTGTTGATGGAGGTGTAGCTGCTGTTGATGGTGGAGTAGCTGCAGTAGATGGAGGAGTGGTTGCTGTTGATGGTGGAGTGGCAGCGGTTGATGGAGGGGTGGTCACTGTTGATGGTGAAGTATCAGCAGTTGATGGTGGAGTGGCAGCAGTTGTTGGAGGTGTTGCAGCTGTTGATGGTGGTGTGGCTGCTGTTGATGGTGGACTTGCTGCTGTTGATGAGGGAGTAGCTGCAGTTGATGGTGAAGTAGATTCAGTTGATATCGATTGTGTTGTTACTGCGTCACAAACTTCAGTTTGAGCTTTTGATTTATCCAATGTTTCACAATCTTCACAAACATAGCAAGATAGTTGTCCATAACCTAATAACAAAAAATTATTATTACTATAATTTAATAAAAAAAACATTCTAATGGATTAGTTCAATTTTGAATGAATCATTGTCAATAAACTTTTTGTTGACGTAGATTGAATTATATTTATATTGTCGATTATTTTTTTATTTTACATGGATTGTATAAAGTTTAATCAAACAAACCCCATTTTAAAACAGTTATCTTGAAAATTAACATTTTTCTGCTCGTGAAAAATTTATTCCTAACAAGTTATTAATTTTGGATGAGTAAAAATAATAGAATTTTTGGATTTTTAATTATTTAAATGCGATTAGATGGCAGAAACTGTTTTATTTTCTAGGCTATACTGCCCGTTACTTCCTTTAAAACTGCCTGCAATATTCACTAAAATTTACCAAACTTTAAAGTTATTTTTAAAATGACGATAAAAGTTCTAAATATGCCCTTCGTTGTCTTATCGACAATTTTAACTGTTTTTAAAGTAGAAACTATGAGCGCTTATGGTATTATAACACATTCTTAAGAAGTAGGTGAAACTAGAAATTTTACTCAATGCATGTAACGTTTAAAATTTACAAATGAAATATACAGCTAATAGATTGAATTTGAAAGTATAGCTAGTAGAATGAATTTTTTAAAAGTAGTAGCTCCTAAGCCTATCCTTGTATCTATATAAATATCCGCCTAAGTTGAATGATTTTTTGGCGTACATAACCGAAATTTCTACAAAAGGATAATTTCGGTTTTTGTTTGAAATAACTCAAATAAATGTTACGGTCTTAAAATGACACAAATTTGGTTAAAACTTATTTCATTTAAATTTGTTATGTTCTAATTTGAACCGTTTGGATCTTTTTTAATCCATTTTCGAATTTCTTTTATTTTTCTAGTTTGATGCTAGTATTTCTTTTATTCACATTTAATTTTTATTCTTCCTTAGAAATTTATATCCTTTTACAAAAAAAAATCGTAATTCACACATTAATATGTCACTCAAAAAAATTTAATATCACAATTATTAACACATTTATTTAAGTTAATGCTTTAAAATAGGAATCCCACCTTGCGCAGCAAAAGCCAGAACTAGTAATGTTGTTATAATCCTCATTTCAATATTTTTCGAATTAAATTAATAATAACAAAATGGAAACAATGCTTTCTAAACCGTTCAACTGAAATTCGCGAATTAGTTTGTAATATGTAGTCGAAGGATAGTTATATACAATAATTTGATATTATCAATCGTAAATGATAAAATACAAAATCGAAATTTCATTAATATGTTTATATTGAGATATCACAGCAATTAAGTTATTACGTATATTAGTGCAATTTATTATACAGTGATTCCTTCATTTTAGTGAAATTTTTTTTATATTATAAAAAGAGCCTTTTAAGCTTTCTAAAAAACTAAACCAATCTAAGCGTTGGTATCGTAAGATTGGTTTATAGATCGACCCCTCTCCGCAAATATTTTTTTGACGTTGTGTTAAGGAAATTTATTATTGATATTTTTATTATTGATATTTTTTTATTTGTGTATTATTCTGTAATGTACAAATTTTATGTTTGGATCGTAGGATCCACCCGTAAATCAATAATAAATCAGAATAAATAAATCACCAGAAACTAATTTCTTAACGCATTGAAAATTTCGATACATATTTTTAACTTCATTTTAGACTGCTTTTTAGGAAAAAACGACATAAGAGTTGTATTTGTACATTCCGAATTGCCCTATTGCCCAAATCGATCCATATTTGCATTTTTGAGTCGGTATACAATTTTGCTTTTTAAGGTGGATTAAACTGAATATTTAATATAACAAACGTGAAAAAAATTATGATCACCTAGTGACATGCAAAATTGAGAAAAGATTGCAATTGTAAGGTGATACCCTTCCACTTTGGTAGATATGTCCCGAAAGCTGATTATTATCTTCTAACACTAATTGAAACAGTGTACTGTCGATTATTGTTCTTACTTCTCTTAATATGATAAGATAAATTAAAAACTATTACAAGCATTAGATCTTATAAACTAGCGTTCGTTTTATTATTTTTACAAATATTTCTGGGATTGTATGTCCCCTCTTCAGTGTCCTATAATTAATGAAATCTTTGCTATTATCTACGAAAAAAACACAAACAACACAATCACCTTATTTTAGGTTACTTATCTCTTTTTTTAAGAACCAATTGGTCCTTCTATACCTTATAACTATGTTTAGTTGACATAAATTGAATAAAATTAACAAATTAAAAAATTTTAAAAATTAAAAAGCCCAAAACTATACGATGAGAATAAATTAACATAAAAACTCTTTAAAATAATTGATCTAAATAAATATCTAAAAAAACGATTTGCACTATGACGAATGACATGGCGGTTTTGTTACAGATTTTGTATTGTCAATG
>OY856186.1:86356135-86385333 GCA_963693315.1 Diogma glabrata | reverse complement strand
TAGTTTAAATACCAAAAATGATCAAGTATCAAAAAGTGAATTTGTAGAATCCACTTCTCATGATCTTATCAGAACTGAAGATCTTACTGATATCGAAAATAGTTCTCAGGTTAAACAAATTGCGTTTGAAGACTTATTTATTAAGCTAAAATATAAATTCAGAATGTCGGATGTTACAATTTGTATATGGCGAAATTTTTTCAATTCTTGGTTTAGAAAACGTTAATCATAAAATCATAAATCCCCATGAGAATGACGTTTTTCCAAAAAAAGTACTACAAGATCTAAATAAATTTAGTTGTGCATATAAACGAGCAAAATATATTAGAAATGTTTTAGGAACCGACAACTATCATTTTGTTTACAGTTCGGTACAACATTAGAGGATATAAAAAATACATGCAACACAAATACACCATGGATAGCTATTATAAGTACGTTTGAAATTTAAATATATTTACAATTTTATTAATTATATTTATTTATTTTACAGAAACATCGATTCAAAATGACGAAGAAGATACAGCATACATTTTTATTGAACGCGTTCTTGTCACAGAACATACAAGAGACAATTAAATTTAATTAAAATTTAAAATTAACTTTTATATGTTATATCCAAAAGAGATATCTCAAACGATGGAATTCCTTATTAGATATTTTTTTAAACATTATTCTGAAAACTTGAGAGGTTCTAAAACCCATTGAATAATTTTTCAAAATAATTTATTTTAATAATTAATAATTTATATTTATAATTTATAATTTTAATTTAATAATTTAATATTAAAATTAAGAGCAACAGAAAAAAATTGAAATATGAAGCAAAATTGAAATTTTTGTTATGCTTTATAATTTGTTTTTGTTATTATAATTTTTAAATGAATTTTAAATATTTTATTTTTATGAAATTAAGTTTTATATATTTTTGCAGTAAAAATATTTTCGTATTTATTTCAAATACACCTTTATTGAATAATTTACCCGTTATTACTTAATATGCAGATAAATCGGTGTAAAATAATGCTGAGAAATACGTCTAAAGTTGTAATTTTACAGTCAATGTTACACAAAATTAAGTTTAGTAATACACACTTAAGTGTATTTTAACTTACAACTAATTGCGTATTTTTCCTAAGTTCGAGGTTGAAGTGGTTGAAAGGGCGGTGGTTGAAAATTACCCTTATTATAAATGGTAACTGAATGCCTACTATAATAAATGTAAATTTACACGATTTTTTTTTAGAGTATATATATATATATATATATATATATATATATATATATATATATATATATATATATATATATATATATATATATATATATATTTATTTATTTATATATATATATATATATATATATATATATATATATATATATATATATATATATATATATATATATATATATATATATATATATATATATATATATATATATATATATATATATATATATATATATATATATATATATATATATATATATATATATATATATATATATATTTGGCATGACCAGAAATGTATGAACAATTTTCAAACCATCTTTTTCTTCGCTCCCACCGGCTAATTATGTTCCATTTGACTCGAATATGAACCATATTCAGTTTTATTGAAATCGGAAAATAATTACCCACCGCGCAGTGGCGTCGAAGATAAGAAAATTAGCGGAATAATAGGATTTTTTATTTTTATCAGATATAATCATCTTAAAACATAATATATCTCATAATTTTGATTTTTTTATTAAAAGCTAATTACTTTACGATTCTAACGAGCCTAAGTATGTAGAAATCGATCTTAGAAAAGCGATTTATCTTAATTTTTCTTCTTACATATACGAAAATTCACTAATTCATAATAATCTTTTTCCAAAGAAAACAATTAATTTTTATGGTTAAATTCATAATAATTTTTCATTCAAAAGCAACATTTTTCCAAAAGAAATCAATAAATTAAATTAGATTTATTGTATGATGGGTATTTGTATCTGTAGTTTTCGACCACCTGAATGGTGTATTGTGTACCTTCCTCGTCTTTAGTTAGAATGTTGTTGTATTACGTGTCATCAACTTAACACCGAGTTCGGCGGTATCATTAACAACATGCAAACTTTGGCAAAACAACGTGGCTTTGATGAAATCCTCATTCCAATGGGTCATGTAGCAAAAAATCAATAGAAATTCTAAATCGATTAAAAAACTCTGAGTTTTTTCTGTGACAAAATCACTAATGATCTTATATGCAAAAAATTGCATATATGTTTGACTGCGTCAAAATCTTTTTTGCGAGTTTGGGGTGCGATGGTGATGTCTCGTGCTGGGACCTCAAGGTTTTGAACCATTTTTCGTATTTCATCAAACGAAATCTCTGGGTCGAAAAAAGCCAAGCCAATATTTGCCTCTGTTAAATAGTGAAGATGACAACAAATTTTGCTCAACATTTCTTCTGAAACTCTTTGGTCAATTTTTTTAAAAGCGATGGCTGATTTGATGAAATCCAAATCCTGATTTGTGGCTGATGTTCCATCTATGCATTTGAACCAAATTTTTACATACAACATAATCACAAAAATGCAAACGTCTCAAAAAAATGCAAACGGCATAACTTGTCGGACCTGGGCGTTTGAATATGTAGTTCTCATTGGTTTCGCCGAGAAACATCAATGCAACTTCCAAAAAGTCTTTATATTCGCTGCGTGGGTGTGATTTTTCCAACTCTAAAAATAAAAATAATAATAATAAAAATCAAATTGTTACTATAAGGAAGTTTTATTATTATAAATAAATTTGAAAACAAACAGTAAAAAGTATATTTTTAAATATTGCATTTTAATTCAAAAGTAACAAAAGCACACAGTGAATAATATGGAAAACCATAATAACACATATATAACCAGTGCTTTTAAAATTTTAAATCTGTTTGTTGTTAAATAAATTTACTAATATAGTTATAATTTACTAAAGCAGATGCAAAATATATGTATAAATTATTAAAAAGAATCCTCTGCTCTAATAAACTTTAAAAAACTTGCGCACCTCAGATTTTATTGACGGGCTGCATGTTTTTAAAACATTGTTTTTTTTTAAATCAACATAGCATCAAATAAATATTTGTAGCAACCCTTTACACTGCAGATTCACGAAGGGTGTCATAAAATATTCAACAGTTTTCATAACATTGAAGTTGTAAATAAATTTTTAGCTTACAGTCACTTCACTGCACTAATAAAGTTTGCAACACAGTTTAAATATTTATTTTTAACTTTGAAACGCAATTTGATTATTTTTTTTACAAAATCAAGGTTTTTTTAATATCCGGATAATTACAAAAAAGTATCCGGATAATCGAATAGTGAAAATTGGTCGAATAATCCGGATAGTTTGATATCCGGATATCCGGATTAGAAACCCTAGTCATGGATAATGTGATGTAATTTATAATTTACTGTGATAGGAGTAGAAAAATATCTATATTTTGTTTGTATTAACTTTATGATTATTTTAAGAGCGATTCTTTTACGGGTGGCAAAGTAGAAAAAAAACTAATGTTTTATAACGGGATTTTATTTTACGGCCGTAAAGTTCAACTTGCATTCTCGATACCTAGGATGTAAAATGAGTTTAACGATTCGTTTGTGCGAAAAAATTGTTACTCTAGAGTTGTGAAAATTATTTTGAGAAAAAAATCTTTATTTTATTTTATAAATAATTATTTTATTATTCAAATTTGTAAACAAACTGTTTTAAATATTGAAGAAATTATTCTGCAGGGTTAAAATGGTTGAACTTTTTATAAATTAATTATTATATTTATTTTAATTATGAAACAAACTTTAATTTTATTATTAAAGTTATATTTTAGAAAAATAAAAAATGATGTATAATAAAATAACTTTGTTTTAAAATATTTAATTTAAAAACCAAAACGATTCACGTGCCAGCAAATTTTTCATAAGTGCCACTTACGGCGCGCGTGCCATAGGTTCGCCATGGCTGGACTATAATAATTTTAATTATGGTATTTAAACATCCAGTGTACAATTTTTGAAAGTTTGCTTTCATTATTGTTCTATTACCAAATACGAAATGGCGCGCATATTTCCTATAAATTTTTTTACATATATGACATACTTTGATCAATACTTTAAATCTTGAATTTCGATTATGCAAATAATTAAATATTGTAGATCACAAAAGCCAATTAAAAATTGTCATGTTCATAAGGAAGGAGGAATGTCTAAATTTCTCTTGACTATCTACCACCCCATCTTTCAACTCATATAAAGAAATAGCATGAATATGCATAGCATGAATAAAGAATAGCATGAATATAGGAGGTAAACTTTGAACAACACAATATATGTAGCAATTATTTGAATTTTATACTCATTATTTACAATTTAAGGACATTTTTCCATATAAAAATGACAAAAATTTGTAATATGCTCTCGAATATAATGATATACTCAATATGAGCGAAATTCCAACGCGGGAAGTGGGTCATTCAAAATGTATGGATCTTCTTCTAAATGTTGATGGGTTTTCATAACGTTTGTCCGAACTTATCGTTTGTTTCTTTGCAACATACCATTGTGTCTATGCAAAATTTATTTTTAGCTCTTTAGTCCGTTTTTCAAAAAGTGTGTTTTTTGAAGTGAAAACTTCTTTAAGCGCGTTGCGCAATTTTGTATGAGGAAACATTTATACATTCGAGTTATCAATTTTACAAATCACCAAAATATTTTTTAATATAAAATACCTCTATCCGTTCTTAACGCTTCAAATTGCAATATGGATATCGCGGTCGACTGAGGTTCTATAGGTCGTGAGTTCAACTCCTGAAGTAGTACATTTTTTTATTGTCTTTTTTTAATTTTTATTAAACGGGTAGTTCTACAAACATGGGAATTTTGGATGGCTCGGCTTATTTCGTATATTAATATGAAAAACAAAATTTTTTTCAAATGAAATTTGTTAACCTTAACTGTGCCTAGCAGGTCACCCAAAATAAACCCGTTTCGAAATATATTTCTTACAAAAAAAATTATTCAAAACGTCAAATTATCAGTCCCCTGGCGTGTCCCACCTTGCAAGTCAAAGCTGGTAAACTAAACAATCAATGATTCTAAGTCTGTAGAGACAAATTTACACTGTAGTAATAATTTTGAATAATGATGCTTTAATAATGTGTAAATAATCATAACATTACTTTATATTTCATATAAGATATATCCTATTAAAGTTTGTCCCCCGAATTTTTATAGGAGAATGATAAAAATTCGGGGGACAAACTTTTATAGGATATATCTTATATGAAATATAAAGTAATGTTATGATTATTTACACATTATTAAAGCATCATTATTCAAAATTATTACTACAGTGTATTAATTAAAACACATTGAAAATATCGGAAATTCATATTTCTATCAAGTTATCGCTCGTCACAGGAATTAATTAAAGTTCAATAAATATACTATTGCAAGTGTTTTACTTAGTCCGAGGTTTTATCAATCGAAACAGTCAACATTACTAGCAAGATCGTGTTTTGCCCAGTCAAATTGTATGACCATAAAATTATTCCTTTTAGAAAAATATATAAATCAGAAACATTAATATTTACGTGAATTTTGCAATTCGAAATAACTTTTCATTTTCTCTAAAATTCCTTTAGAAAAAATTTTGTTGTGTTTCGTGTTTCGTGTTTCGTCATCGCCGTGTTTCGTGTTTCGTCATCGCCGCTTTGGCTAAGTTGTGTAAGACACACAAGATTTGAACGATGTGTCTCTGATGAATGTAGTTCGAATCTTGACACGAAACACAACAAAATTTTTTCTAAAGGAATTTTAGAGAAAATGAAAAGTTATTTCGAATTGCAAAATTCAAGTGATTTCCAATATGTACTTAAGCTTAATTGTTCACAAAAACCAATCCGAAATTAAAAATTCCCTAATGTTGTCTATATTTCCTAACCAAAAAATATAACAACATATTGACTTTAGGTCAGATATTAAGTTTCGCATTGATTGGCAACAATCAATAATGACTTTACACTCGTGACTTAGGATGTTGATTAGAATGTTGACTTAGATGTTGACGAAATATTCTCTCATCCTATGAATTCACACATCGTAATATCTAGAAATTTAATACAAAAAATACCAAAGAAATTAATATCTATATTTAAACTTAAAAATAATCTTATTAAAAATAGTATTATATTAAGAAGAGCTAATGAGATCCACCATTATCAAACACGTAGAAATGCAGATTTCTTTATTGATTTCAGAAAACTAAATGTTGTAATGGATAGCCTGGAAGAATGCTTGAACACAGTGTATTATAGTCTCTGATTCTTTAGTTGTCATTTGTGATTACCATAAGTAGCTCGTAATAGTTTCTCATTCATCCACCATCAATAGTCATATTTCTTATAGTCTCCGTAACCCATAGTTTTTTATTTTTCTTAAAATTTAACTAAATTTTCGTTAGCTGGACAGACACATTTGAAAAGAATTGAAATAATTGCACTAATTTTAAATTGTAATTAATTAAAAATTTTCACTGCTTGTGGTAAACTTAAATTTTAATCGAAAATTGCATGAATGTAAAATTTTCCTTAAATGTTATCTATATAAACATTAAAATTTAATTTTACAACCCGCTAAAATTGACTCACACTGCGTTTCCATCCGATTAATTTCACTATACTATTTGAATTTGGATTCTCCACCGCTATTAAACGACAAAGTTTTCAAACCTCATAACAGCTGTGCGTATTTGTCCAATCGTCAACATACAAAGAATTATTATCTTGCTCTGTTAAACGTTCGATTTATCTTTGTATGAATATTTTACTTCAAACAATCTTTCCGTTATGGAACTGAACTTCACTGTACTGCTATTGTGGATTGTAGTTTTGTAATACCTAAGCACCATAACGTCGATTGAATTTGCATTTAATTCATTTTAAATTCAATGTTGAATGTTATCAATGTATCGGAAATGATTTGTGTCGCAAAATTATTTTTGTGCAATATTATCAAATCATAAACAGTTTTGTGTAACTATAAAAATTCCTAACAATTGTATGCTTGATGTAAATTAATTGTCTTACATCTAAAACCCTGTATTCGAGTTTTTTTCGATATTGAATTTTTTGGCTATATAATGAGCCACTGTAACTTTTCAGTCTCTTAGTTCTATTACCTTTTGGTTTTGGTGGTTAACGTCTATGAAGATTATTACAATTATCCTATTGGATTCATCGTTTTGTGTGTTGATTTTGACGTTTGTCTACGATGGAGGTCAACTTTTTTGGATAGAACGTGAAAATTTCCAGAGATAAAAACAACATCATTTCTCAGGGTAAAGTATCCAAAAATTTAATTTGCCTTGTTGTAATTACCGGAGGATATTAAAATATGAATATGCATGGCCAAAGGCAGGCTTTTTTGTCACAATATATGCTCTAAACAAGTTGTCGAGCATTACGGTATTTAACATAACCTCGAAATTCAAACGTCTAAAAATAAAATTAATAGTGTAACTTAAAACTGAGGTGCCTTAATGCTAGGACTGAATTGATATTGGTGGAACCAATAGTGTAGTCAGAATCAATGGATCCGTGTATTGAACTTAAAAACCACCAAAAACAAAAAAATTATTGTATGTTTGTTTGTGTCCCGTACTTTTAAATTCGTGTTAATTTATTGGAATGTTAATTTTACGATGTCCGTATTATGATGTCATAGTTTTTTTTGGATGTTTGATCAGGTGAAATCAGCGAGCAAGCCTTTAATTTGGATAGTCAAATCAACTACAGATATAATGAACAATGGCCGTAACCTTAGTTTTGGCAGGGTGAATTCTATAAATATCAGTATAGTGTAATAGTGTTTGCTTTGGTGGATGCATCAAACTCATACTGAATTGTGTCCGAACTTGTTTATTTGTATAAATAACAATAACCTTGAGTCATATAATGCAATAGTTCAATAGTGGTCGTTTGTGTAATTGCTTAAAATTAAATATCAAACCGGAGGAGTTTTGCTTTGTTGAATGGAGTGAAATTAAACCTAAAAGATTCACCGTTAGTATTTGCTTTGTCCAACCAAAACCAAAAATTAAAATATTAAGCCATAATGTTTGCCTTGGTAAACTAATTAAAGTTAAACTTAATTCGTCAGAATTAGTAGTCTGTAAGTGTCAATGAACTTGGATTATATAATACAATAGTGATTGTTTGGTTTAATCAAATTATAATTTAAAATTAATATGTGTGGATTAAGACTGCAATTAAGAGTAATATACTTGAAATTTAACTGTCAATGATACTTTTGTTTTTTTTTGTTGTGGACCATCAAGAATTCATACCATATCGATATAATAGTGCAACAGGTACGTCATCCGTTTCAAATTGTACAACACATAATATTTGCATAGCAGGCTCATCATTCACAACGAAATTTTTGTACAATCTTTGCATCAACCTTGGCACTATTTACAACGCATTGTGTTTATCTACTAATTATTGCCTCGTATTTTCGACGCTTGCAACCGTATTGGCAATTGAATCACTTTATATATCCGAATTCGTGTCTGATATTCTCCACGTTTCCAACTACATTTACGAATTTATACAACGCTTGCTTATATCCATTATTACATTGAAGTTTCAAAATATTCAGCTACAAGTTTTCGCATGGTGTTTTTCATTTATTCAACTGTATTCGTCAACTTATTCGACGTTTATTTATACAAACTGTTGCCGGGTAATTTCCACGGATTCAGCTATAAGTACGAAGTTATTCAACGATTTATTGCATGGTATTGTCAGCGTATCCGGATTTAATTACAAATTTATTTAACGTATTGTAGTATGGTATGTTCAACTTTTTCAACTATATGCGCAAATTGTTTCAACGATTATTTATACAAACCATTACACAGTGTTTTCACCGTATGCAGCTGTGTTTGCAAATTGTTCAACGAGTGTTTATGCCAACTATTGCCTGGAATTGTCAACGTATTCAACCGTGTTCACGAATTGATTTAACGTTTATCTATATAAAAGTTACTACATCATAGTTTCTGCATATTTAACTGTAATTACCAATCTCTGCCGCGAATTGCAGCAGTGCATTGTCACTGTATTCATCTATATTCAAAACTTTTCTCCACGACTATTTATCCGAATTGGTTACCAAGTTATTTAACGTTTATTGATACAAAATATTTCATCGAACCTTCAACGTAGTCAACTGTACGTGCAAGTTTATTCAACGATTATTTCTATCAAATATTATATTGAATTTTCTCCGTGATCAACTACAATTGCAAATTGAGTCACGTTTATTTATATACGAATTTATATTGTATCTACCACGTATTCAACTATAGTTATACACTCATTCAACTATTATTTATAACATTTATCGCTGCGTATTTTTTTCAACGTATTAACTAACTCAACGAATTACTAATATCCAATACTGCTGCGTACGTTACAACGTGTCCAGCTATAATTATAAATGTATTCAACTATTATTAATATCTAATACTGTGGAGTATTTGTTTTCAACGTATTTCAACTTTAATTATGCTTTATTCAACGATTATTTATATCAACTACTGCTGAGCATTTGTTTTCAACGTGTGCAACTGTCACTATGAACTAATTCAACGAGTATTTAGATACATTGTTGCTTTGTATTTTTTTTAACATACTCAACTATAATTGTTAAGTTAGTCAACGTTTGTTTGTACAATTATTACCTGATCTTTTCAACATATTCAACTATAATTGCCAATTTGATCAACGTTTGATTGTACAATTTATTGCTGGAACTTCTCGATGTATCCCTATATTGCAGTGCTGATGGAGGGCTGAATAAAATCTGATTGGAGGCCAGGAGGATATAACCATGGGTGAGTGTAATTGATTTATTTTCCATTTCTCCGTATGATATAGGGGTGTGAATGAGTGTGTGTGTGTGTGTGTGTGTGTGTGTGTGTGTGTGTGTGTGTGTGTGTGTGTGTGTGTGTGTGTGTGTGTGTGTGTGTGTGTGTGTGTGTGTGTGTGTGTGTGTGTGTGTGTGTGTGTGTGTGTGTGTGTGTGTGTGTGTGTGTGTGTGTGTGTGTGTGTGTGTGTGTGTGTGTGTGTGTGTGTGTGTGTGTGTGTGTGTGAACGTATGTGAGTGAACGAGGGGGTTGAACGTGCCGACCGTGGTTCTTTCGTAGAAGGGGGTCGCCAGAGCCTCATTTTCTCCCTTGTAATTTTTTTTTCATTTCCGTATATTTGATGAAAATTGCGTACATTTCCGTATTTGTGCTGAAGCAGCAGGTTTATAATATCTCCTACTCACGATGATTGAGACTAAGTCGAATGGCAATACAACAAATCTAGGTACGCATCCTGCTAAGCCCCTCCCATTATCATCTTGAGAGGCACTTCATTACAATGTAGGTAGAAGTTCATTTTTGTTTTCTGGCTTGGCTGATTTTAATACACTTCCTACTCCGTTAAAGATGGAAACATCTTTAACAAAATTCAAAATTAATGTGACTTCTTTATGACTTCATTAACTTCATGTGACTTCATTAATGACTTCTTTAATTTTTTCTAAATGTTGAGATTATGCTTTTGTTTTCATAAATACTTTTCTTAACACTAATTGTCTATTATATTTTAATCATATTTTGTTTAATTTAATTATACCATTTTTATTATTTTAATCTAATTTACTAATTGTACTTCTGTTTTGTTGATTTTAATTTGAACTAATTGTTACTATTTCAAGGATTGGCCTTTTTGTAACATGAAATGTTTAAATAAAGCAAAAAAAAAAAAAAATTATCAGTCCCCTGGCAAGCATTTTCATAAAAAGTATTTTAATTACATGTAATTTTGTAGTTTTATACGTCTTGCATATGTATTGCCTTGGTATAGAATCCATTAATTTTTTTTAGACGTAATTTTGTCATTTTTAAGCAAAATACTGATAAATTGATAAATTATCAGTCCCCTGCAGCCAAATTCTGTAATTGTGAAGCGGTGAAGTGATACGTTTTTTAATGAAAAGAAACGAAGAAATTTTTATCACTTCACCGCTTCACAGTTACAGATTTTGACTGCTGCAGCCAAATTCTGTAATTGTGAAGCGGTGAAGTGATAAGGTTTTTAATGAAAAGAAACGAAGAAATTTTTATCACTTCCCCGCTTCACAGTTACAGAATTTGGCTGCTGGTCTCAGTGACTTCAATATTTGGAAATTTGACTTAAATAAATGTTTATTTCGTATTTTGAGATAATATTGAGATAATTTTGAGTTAATTTATGAGTAAGAAGGATTTTTTTTATTGTGACTCTTGTATTTTTTTTTGACTGGCCACATTCAGAAAAGTTGAAAGAAGGTCATCAACTTTAACTAAAACTACTTGCCAGAACTCATACGCAAAAAACATGTCGTGCCGTAATTAGCTCCATTTTCTTCCTTCGTGTGTAGAACTACCCAAATACCATTAAATTTATTTTTTTTTATTCATGAATTCATAAAAATCATAAAAATTTCTTTTTACGAATTTTAAAAAATTGATCTATAATGCAGTTTTTTAAAGTTATATTGCTACTGTCTTTTGCATTCGAGTCATCATGCTAAATAAATATTGAATTGGAATATATATAAAACTGAAAGTATGTCTGTCCTTTATGCATTATAATACACCATTAATCTGATCATCATGAAAATTTGGGAAGTTGTTGTTTGTTGTGTACACTAGCCCAAAGGTAACTGGCAAATTTTCTATTTTAAAAACTGCACCTCAGGGCCCTTATAATTATCTTAAGAGATTTTGCCTAAATGTTGATAATTGTATATCAAAACATTTACATTTGTGTATCAAAATTATATGTATTGGAATTTAACACATCATGATGTTACAAATTTTATCATCTACACCAAATATGCTGTTGGTTTGGAATGGTATGTAATACATGTTTCTAAAATTAAGTGAAGACTTAATACTTGTAACTTGATACTTGATAGCATCGATTATATCGATTTAAAGCTCAAAATTACGAGACGGAAGTCGTAAGAATACTAAACAAAGAAACATAGCTTATATATGATTAAACATGGATGGCAATCATGATGAATAAACTAATTAATAGTGGCATTTAACCGAAAGTGATTTGCAAACGGCAACAATACGCATTAATACCAATGAATTTACTTAGCTTTCCGCAGGAAGATTTGTAAAATTTAAAATTGTTGATCTATGGGTGTGACAACCCGCGTACTTTAGTCCCTGCTATTGGCATATGAGTTATCTTAAGATATCGTATACCACTGGCAATAGCAGTGAAATCTCATTAGCCAAAGTGATATCTTAGGAGTGCTGGCGGATAAAGTTTTTCAATAAACGATACCATCCCTTAGTCTTAGTTATGGAATATTCTTTGATGTCACGCTATTTTTTTCAAATAAAATGTGTTTGGTAGTAGAAATTACAATGTATGTAACAACAACACATAAAAAACTTTTAAGAACAACGTCCCACAATAACATGCTTTTTAAGGTTTTGATAAACGCAAATTTTTTTATGATATGTTTTGATTATTTTAAATATAAAAATGTTTATGAGCAATTTCACGAAGATTCAACATCGTTTTGACTTGACCCCTTTTAATTTTGATTATTTTTTGTTTATAGATAGTCTTTGATAAATAAAAAATACAAGTTCTCTTAGAATTTTTTTTTTCGACCAGGGGTCTTCACAGGGTGCCCCTCAATTTTTGTCATTTTGTGATGTGAGTGCATTTTGACGAGCGATTGTAGAAAAACTACTCAATCGATTTTCATAAACGATATGTCGTTGAATAGGTATTAGAACAAAGTTTTTAAAAATGTACACTGTTAATTTTTTGAAATAATTTTTAACGGTGTAACAAAAGAAAAAAATGGTGTAATTGGAAAAAAGATGGCACTAACTTTTTTTTTTTTTTTTTAAACTAAATTGAAGCTTATTTTATATCTAAACACTTGAGAAAGTTTAGGACTAGCATCATTTTTTGTTTTAGAGATAAAATTCGTTGTGCATATGACTGTCGGGAATCAGTTTTTTTTGTTCTGAAGAAAAAATATAAAAATGGCGATTTTTAGATTCAGATTTTTTTTTATGTTAAATATCAAATATTTTATTATTAAATGAACTTTTTAAAAGCAATTTCAGTCAAGTTCAGCAAAATTTTGCGACATTTTGACTCGACCCTTTTTAATTTGGTCTATTTTGGTCTATATTTAAAAAAATTCTACTTGAAGCCGTATTTTTCATTTATCAAAGGCTATCTATAAACCGAATATAGACCAAAATAGACCAAATTAAAAAGGGTCGAGTCAAAATGTAGCAAAATTTTGCTGAACTTGACTGAAATTGCTTTTTAAAAAGTTCATTTAATAATAAAATATTTGATATTTAACATAAAAAAAAATCTGAATCTAAAAATCGCCATTTTTATATTTTTTCTTCAGAACAAAAAAAACTGATTCCCGACAGTCATATGCACAACGAATTTTATCTCTAAAACAAAAAATGATACTAGTCCTAAACTTTCACAAGTTGTTAGATATAAAATAAGCTTCAATTTAGTTTAAAAAAGAGAACTTGTATTTTTTATTTATCAAAGACTATCTATAAACAAAAAATAATCAAAATTAAAAGGGGTCAAGTCAAAACGATGTTGAATCTTCGTGAAATTGCTCTTATATTAGTTGCTTGGAATGCTGATAGATGTGAAACCCAGAATAATTTTATGATTTTAATTTAAAAATCCGTTAGTCCGTTTTTCAAAAAGTGTATTTTTTAAATTTTTTTATTTACTTTTTTATATTTAAAATGTTAAAAAAGAAAATAAAAAATTGGTATTTAACATTTAACACAATCGGTATTTAAATCTTTTATAAATATATGGTTATGAATTATAATTCAAATCGAATTCAAGATTAAATAATATGTACAAACACAAAATAGCTACTGTTATTATGAAATGGGGGTGGGGGGGGTTATTAGTCTACAAGTCAGGCTAGAAACTATGACACACATCATATCCTTCACAATTGTCCTATACTTTCAAAGCACAGATGCAGCAGTCTTAGTCGTGGAAGACGAATATTTCTATTTCCATAAATTTCATTAAAAGTCTTTTTATGAATAAGAGTGAACAACTAGTTTGTCCCAAGGTTCAGTTTTCGTCCTTTATTTATATAAACTTTATTTATATAAACGAACTAAATAAATATTTTTGAACCATTTCAATTGGTTTATGTAGGCATCACAATTGCCAATATCTTACTCTAGAACAATCATATAATGTTAATGGTAATCGGCTTTAAACTCTCTTCAAAACCACGCTATATGAATTGCGGGTGATCGAATTTTGACATCAATTGATAATTTTCTACAACCATCTCAATAATTGTTGATGTTCTTTAATAATAACGTTCTCTTTGTTCTTTAATAATAACAGTCTTGAAATAAACAGAATGGAGACGGGCTTATCGATTAAAATTGCGTATCAATGGAGTGCTTAAGTGTATCAATAGTCTCACGTAACTTCAATCTATAAAGGTTTAAAACAGTGTCGAACAGTACCTTAGAATGCCGTTTGTTGTAGGATCTAGACCTTAAAAGGCTCCATATTGGTGATGAAATTCGTAGCAATTTTAAACAAATATACGGTCTAATTTTATAATAACAGTTCTCATTTTTTATGGGAGAAAAGATTGCTTAAGCAGAAGCTAGGTTTCGTATTTAATATTTATAGATAAGTTGGAAAAAGTTTTACTAAAGTGTTTACTTTTGTTGATCTTATATTTTATTTCCCCAGTTTATTGATCATTAATATATCATCAGATGATACTTCAGATAACAAATACATATTATTGTTTTAATAGTCCAAAACATCGTCATCCTTCTTAATTTATTACTAATAAAAATAAATGTTTAAATTTAAATCGGCATCATTCTTAGTAAGTTCTTAGAATGAACGCAATGTTAATATTATTGCAGCTGCTAATGTTATTGATGAAATAATAATAGAAGTTGCTGAGTTACATTCATTCTTTGTACAAAGACTACATGATGCTGGATCAGTTCCACCATTTGCTTTCTTACATGTGTCTTTATCAGATGTTTCGTATGTAGTACAGCCACGAGCAATTTTTTCCTTTTCTCCATCTTTAGTTGTTAATTTAAAGCATCGACTTGTAGACTCAGCAGCAGCTAAAAATTTTAAAATAAAATTGGTTTATTAAAATCTTAGATTATAAAATATACAGGATAAGTAATATTTTATATATTTTGTGTATGAAAAATATTAAAAAAATTGGAGCTGTTTTAGGTAGATTTCATATAAAAATCTACCTATTGCAATGGGCTTCATCTCGGAATTTCGGAAAAATTTTTGTGCCAAACGACTATATATGATAAGCGGAGACAAAAAAAAAAAAAAAAAAAAAAATGTATATATATATATATATATATATATATATATATATATATATATTTATATATATATATATATATATATATATATATATATATATATATATATATATATATAAACGATATGAGATATAACGAAAACGACCGGCACTCTCACGGTCGCATTTGTTGAGGTAGATCAAAAAAATTCTCTGTACTTGTGTGTTTTAATAATATCTTGGACAAGTTCGTGAATCAGCAAAATCCGACACGTGGTTAAGAAACTAGAGGCTTTTTTCTGAAAAAAATTGATTTTTTAAAACCGTTATAACGGCCGTTGGGATACTAATATTTCAAAAAATTTAACAAATTTAGAATTTTTGGAATCCTTTTTATCAATTTGTTTTAAAACTAGACCTCTGCAAATAGAAAAGTACGCAAAAAAAATTTTTTTTTTGAAACAACCGGCACTCTCACGGTCGCATTTATAAGGCCAGATCAAAAAACCTTTTCTAAAAATGTGCGTTTTGTTAATATCTTGGACAAGTTCGTAAATCAGCCCAATACAACACATGGTTAAGAAACTAGAGGCTTTATACTAGAAAAAAACTCTGTTTTTTAGATCCGTTATAACGGCCGTTTGGATTCTAATATTTTTAAAAACTTCATAAATTTAGAATCTTTGAAACCTTTTTAATCAGTTTCTTTCAAAAAAAAGACCTCTGCAGTTGGAGGTTTCTGAGTGAACGGCAAAAACAAAAAAGCTTGTAAAACACAAAATGCGTTTGAATCAACCGGCGCTCTCACGGTCGCATTTGTGGAGCTAGATCAAAAAACCTTTCTTAAATATGTGTGTTTTATTAATATCTTGGACAAGTTCGTAAATCAGAAAAATCTGACACATGGTTAAGGAACTATAGGCTTTATACTAGAAAAAAAAGTGTTTTTTTTAATCCGTTATAACGGCCGTTTGGATACTAATATTTTTAAAATCTTCATAAATTTAGAATCTATGGAAACATTTTAATCCGTTTCTTATAAATATAAACCTCTGCAGTTAGAGGTTTTCGACTTGTTGGCTTCAACAAAAAAGTTTGCAACAATCCCCAACTACAATTTCCAAAATCCTTATAACAGTCAATGTCAACCTTATAACAGTCAAAAAAATAAAAGATTTGAATAGAAGAAATAAATTTTTTTTTCTTAGAAATAAACTATTTTGATATTTTGCAGTAATTGCACGACAAATGATATAGAATAGGTTTGTGTCATAAATTGTCACACACATGTTCTGTGGTAGATTTGATATTTGTTTGTTGCAAAATTACTCAAGTGATATAGTCATTCATTTGATTACGTTACGTTAGTACAAAAAACATAGTTCGCATAGTTTAGCTCAAGTGTATAGCGGGCCTTACTATAAATTATAAAGTTAGAAATCGACAACAAAACATTCAAAATCCATATTCTATTTTTTCATGGTTACGCTGTTTAAAATACTTTGTAAAATTATATGAAAAACGATAGCAACTATAATTTGTTATTCTTTTTCACTAGTGAATTGACTTTTCGCATAGAAAAATATTACTTATCCTGTGTATTTTATAATCTAAGGCTGTATTCGAAACCAAAACTTATTTGAAACTTATTTGTGGAGACTTACTTATTCAAATAAGTAACCTAAGAAAATCGTTTTATCGTTTATAAAATATAAACATTACATAAATCAACGAGAAAATGTTTGGCATTACAAATCAAATTAGATTTTTATGTAAGAAAGAGATAGAAAATAAGTCACCTTTATTTTCTATCTCTTTCTTACATAAAAATCTAATTTGATTTGTAATGTCAAATATTTTCTCGTTGATTTATGTAATGTTTATATTTTATAAACGATAAAACGATTTTATAAAACGAATAAGTAAGTCTACACAAATAAGTTTCAAATAAGTTTTGGTTTCGAATACAGCCTAAGATTGAAATTTTGAAAAAAGTTAATTATAAAGCTAACTAAGTATTATTTTTTGGTTCATATGAAGCAGATAATTTACCTTTTGATCCTGGCTTAGGTTCTTCAGGTGTTTTTGCTGTAGGTGGTTGTGTTGGTGTTGTTGGTGGTGCTGGTGTTGGTGTTGCTCCTCCACAAGTTTCTGCTTTTACTGTCTTTTTGTCTATTGTTGGACAGTCGTTGCAAACATAGCAGGATAGTTGTGCATAACCTTTAGAATGAAAGAAGAAGAAGAGATATAAAATCATTTAGTTTAATTTAATTTAATTTATTTATTAGATAATCAATTCGGAATACAATTCCAATACGATTAGGATTACGAAAAATTTAAAAAATACAAAAGTTGAAAACAATTGAAACTTTTTTCAAAATGTAATGACGGACGGACGGACGGACGGACGGACGGCCGGACGGCAGACAACCATACATTTTTTTTGCTTTTTTAGAACCAGTAGGTCCTTAAACGTCGAGAAATGCCAAAAAAGTGGGGGTAAGAATTTCACTTATGGCTCATGAATGCAATACTTAGGTCTGTCAGACCGAAGTAATAACTACTAATACTTCTTTTCGAACATGTTTTTGTTTTATACTTCTATGATAAAAAATTACACCGATTGCCAACCATCCATAGGAATAATTCCAAATTCATAAGATTACTGTCGACAATATTTTATCATTGTTAATTCGATTTTTCAATCACATATAAGCTACCGTTAGCAGGTGTCTGGAAGAGTAGAATTCTCATTAACTTATCATAATTTGACAAAATATGAGGTATCGTTCGAAGCGTTTTGATCTTCCGCTGGTTACAGGCTTGATATTGAAACATTAAATTGAATATAGCGATCTCTAGAGGACATAAAGCTATAAACTAAAACGAAATTAATTCAATGATGCCGTGTATGAAATGAAAGTACTTAATTAGAACATTTCAAAAATATATATGCATACATAAATATTGTTAGCTGTTAACTCGCGGCCTTACTTGCATTCACCCGATAATTGGAAATAATTTCTATAATCACGCTTCTGATGAGAGCCAAACATACAAATTTTGATTTTCTCGTCAAACCTACCCAGAACACATATTTTGATTATATTGCATTACTCAAAGCATATATACTGTATGTGTTATTATGGTTTTCCGTATTTTTCACTGTGTGTGTGCTTTTGTCACTATTGAATTAAAATGCAATAATTAAAATGCAATAAATGAATAATACTTTAAGAACTGTTGATCACGGTAGCCGAAATGAATTTTCAATAAAAAAAAAATCAAATAAAATTGTTATTATAAAGATGTAATATTATTATTAATAAAATAAAAAATTAAAAATAAACATATAAAAAAGTATATTTTTAATTATGACATATATACTGGTTATAAGGTGATATATGTTTTAATTTTTTTTTATTTTTATTTTATTTGAACTATATTTAATTTATTGTATTTAATTTATATATTTAATATATAAATTTATATCAGGGCTATCCCAGAGTACGCCTGATTCGGTTATACCAATTAGAGTATGATCAAGTTATCCCAATCATAGCCTGATCCGGTTATGTCAATCAGGACCTGGTACTACTTGTAAATAAGTATTTTCGTTCCTGTGTTCTCTGTTTGTATATTCTTAGCACCAATACTTTTTTACCCAATATATATATGATTACCAATATCCTCGTGGATAATACATCGTAATATTCGAATATATAATACCACAAAATACATTCCTTGGAGAGAATGAAAAAGTCGTGAAAACATGAGTTTTACGTAATAACTGCACACCTTACGAATTTGATTGTACGAATTACTAAAAAAATATTTGTTTTTAAAACCGGTTTTAATTGGGACAAAACGATTTTATAGTAACCAAAAATGATTTACCAATACCATCCGAATAAATGATGTACAATATTTTTTATGTTCGAAATAGGGCTTCCAATACCGGTATCGGTAATACATTAACGGTATAACCGGTATTGATAATAAAATTTTATTTCGGTATTACCGATATAAAGGCTAATTACCGAATAAAAAAAATTAATATTTGACTACACTTTCAATAAAATCCATAATAATACTAAACACTTAACTACACCTTTATTGATAGGTTAAGGTTAGGTAAAGTTCCAGAGGCTGTCATCATAACGCCTGGTCAGGACCAACACACATCCCCTCAACCTATTTGAACAATTTACAGCCTCTGCTGAAGCTAAGTATTTCTCTAATTTTAAAATTACTCAGGTCGTTGAGATTGTTTAATATGTGCGTTGTAAAATCATTTTGTCAAATTATATGGGCCAAAGCATACATGTTAAGTTTTAAAATGATAACGCGAGTGAGTGAAATTTTTTGACAGCTTTTAAAATATGTATTTGATTTTATGGTGTGATTTTAAAAATCAAAATCTTTTCAAAATTGAATCCGAATTTCGTCAAAATATTTTTTGATTTGATGTACATTTATTGTATGGAGATTTCATGATGTAAACACGCTATTACAAAACAAATTCTTCAAAAATATAATACACTTTTAAAAATAATTGAATCATACAACATTTAATCTAATTAATAATAAAAAGTCGACATTTCAGTGTCAATAGTATAATAATTTGATGATTAATTTTTTGTTCATTTATCAAAATCAAAAGGAAGTATGATTAATGTTGATAAAAATGTTATTAATTCATTTGATTTTATCATTTTTAATTAGTTTTTGTTTCTATTGTTCAAAATTGATATAAAATTAATACGCTTTATAGTCGAAGTCATTTAATGTAAGTAATTTTTAAAAAATTTCAGAATGATAATTAAAACCGTCATTCTGTAATTTTCAACACATTTTTCCAATTTATTCTTCCCTATTATTTGGTATTTTTTCTATAATACCCAGTATAGAATTACTCTTCATTATCTATACTCAGCAATTAACCTGTTTGCATACAATTTTTATTAGTTTCTCGAAAAGTCGCTCTGCAATTTCTTTATATGACGCTACATCGTTTATGTTATGAATATTAATTTAACATAATAAAACTTCTATTAATTTTATATCCCTTCAACCTTTTCATTCTGAGAAATTAAACTCTGATGTTATTATTGCATGCTGGTATTAACATTGACATAGATCAATTTATGGTTTTTATTCTATTCAATGTTTATGAAAATCGAGTTGTAGAATGTTATGATTTCAATGATGTTTCTATGTCGAAAAGTTAAACGCTTCTGCTGGAACCGAAGCAATATGGAAATTGGTTGCATCCGAATGAAAGATATAACAATTTTAGGATGGGCATGCTTAGTATAAAGTCAAGCTTTTAAAACTAATAATCTTCGATTTAATATAAGCGAAAACTGTTTGCGCTTGATGAAAATTGAGCTATCTATATGTATGTCGATTGACCGATGAAGAGATAGCGAAGTGTGTCAACGGCCGGAATTCATGTCTAGCTTGGTGAATCTGAGTGTTTATCTGTTCAAAGAGATTACTGTACATGTAACTATATTTGATGGCTTCCTGCAATATTATTTTATCTTATGAAATATTGCTTTACGCTATATTCAACTACATGCTCCAGCTAAATATTCCCCAACTTTTAACAAAATACTTAAAGCATTCATCATCACCAAGGGCTTGATTTTAGAGACATGCAATAAACAGTTGATCGTTACATACATACATTTAAATTAAAATTCATCCTATACTAAATGACAAATTTGCTGAAACAACATAACGCTGATGCAGCTACATTGGTCGTGAACGAAGGAGCAGATATGATATCGCTAAAACAATATCGTGCTATGTATACTAAATGTCGCTAATAATTAATCTAAATATTTTGAAACTATCTATGAAAAATTGGGAAACGAAAGTATCGAAAATTTTGTCGTCATATATTTGAATTAAGCATATAATTGAATTAATAACAAAAATATATTTTGTAAATCTCTGTTAAAATAGCTTTTTTTGATTGTCACAATCAAATTCCACCAAAAATTATTTTTATAAAAGCTTTTCACCCACTTTAAAGATATGTTCAACCAAAAATTAATGAGAAATAAAACTTGTACTAGTATTTTATTAAATCCCCATTGAGAGACTTTTGAAAATCTAATTATTGCATCATTAAAATCAAAATATGAGATATCAAATTATTTTAACGTTGTAAAACTATGAACATTTTTTATATCACAAACACTAACATTCACAATAATTTTTAAATTTGTTTTAATCCATAAAAAAAGAAATCCCACCTTGTGCAGCAAAAGCCAAAACCAATAATGTAATAATAATCTTCATGTTAATGTTTTTAATTATTTTAAGTCAAAAAAAATAAAATTATAAAACTTAGGGAAACTTAATCGTTTAACTATAAGTCACTAATTAATGGTTCCATTGATCTGAAAGGTGGTTTATATAAAAAAGATATTGAAAATTATAACCAATAATAGATAACGTGATAAAGCTTTCAATCTATAATACGTTTATTTGATTACCTTTTTACTTTTTTACTTTTTACATGTACTTCAATGATTGGCTTGTAGAGTTAATGCATACTATTGTATCATAAAACATTGAAAAACATTCTGGATAATATTATAAAATTTAATCACGTATTGATATTATGGGCAATAAGAACTCAAACCACCAAACCTGTTATTAATTCATCAATTATTAATTGGTTGTTTGGTCCTGGTAAAAACGGTTTTAACGTCCTGTGATAGGACGGAACTACTCAAGCGTGTTGGTTCGCAAGATTTTGTCATTGACCATTTGGTAAATACATTATTGACACTAGTTTTAATATTCCCTAAGAGTTTTTGGTTGCGTGACTAAAACAATTCAATCACACGTTATTTTCTAGTTTTGTGTAACGAAAACATAATGTAACGTAATTCGTTTTGTCTTACTGAAAATAAAAATTGTGCTCCAATTGTATGTCATTCCAAGAAGCTGATAAATTTTTTTTGTTGATAAAAATAGTAAAACAGTCGAAAATTCATTCAATAAATTAATAAAATATAAAATAATTAATAAATAAATAACACTTTTAAAAGCAATAAGGGATAGTAAACGGAGAAACGTTAATTTTTTTCAATTATTTTGTTTGAAAATAAAATTAAGGTGACAATTTTAAAAATTTGGTTACAATTACATATAACGTTATATTATATATGTTCGTGTAACGTTACTATTTCGTTACGTTACGGCAGCGTTACACAACACGCAACATGATTGAAACAGTTGAAAATATTATTTTTGCATGATCATGCGAATTTGCATGTTTACTGATGCGTAAATAAACAAAGTAAGTTTCGTTTACAAATCAACGGGGTCGGTAAGTAATTACTTACCGATCATGCAGGCGGTGAGTAATTACTTACCGGTAAGGAAGACCTCAGGGTGTGAATAAAAATGATTCTTAGTTAAATAATTGTGTACGTCTATTTACTAGCTTCAAATTTAAATAATATTCTTTTAAAAATATTGCAATTAAAAGATATAACATTTTGTTTTGAAAAAATATTCGATGAAGTTAAGTTTTGCAACAAAAAACCTATAGAATTATGATGAAATGCAAAGCTTACTATTTTGAAATGACATTTTAAGAAATTTTCTTTAAAACATTAAAGCTTGAATTTTATGAATGAGTTTTATTATTCAAATAATTTTAATTGAATTTTTATTGATCGTGCAAAAAATATAATAAGTATTTTGTGCATTAAGAGTGTTGTCGATTTCGGATATATTAGAGATCTCGACTTCGTAACGATCTCAAAACATATATCCTCAATCGGCAAAACACTCTTACTGCCCTTAATACTTAAATAACTATTTCAGAGGTTTTAAGAACTTTCAAGAACTCGCAACCGTAGAAGAAATCTTAATTTAGGTAAATTGAATAAATTAAATAAATAGTGATGGTGAGGAACTGCCAGGTGGAGAGAAAACAAATTTTTTTTGTGTTTTTTGTTTGTGATACAATAATATGTTAACTACAATCAGAAAAAAATTTATTGATTTATAGATTAATTTAATTAAATTGGCTAAATATGTTTGAATTGATAAAAATATTCAAATATACTCGTACTCGTATCTTAGATAAGAAAAAAACAACATTTTAGTTATAACGTATGGCGTAATACTGATTAAACTATTTTTTCAAGATAACTAGCTTGCTATTCAAATAATATCTATGAACAACTTGCTCGATTGATCGGTAAGATTAATCTTAAAATTACTAACGACATCACGAGTTCTGTCTTTTAAGTTAGATTGTGACACATAAATAAAAATGAATGATAAGTGACACAAATTTGCGACAATGGTATTTATACGTAAAAGAAATTCAAGGGAAGTACCAATGTGAAGTAATGCAAAATTGCTATTTTTGTAATTTGTTTATTAACTTATTAATATTGTTTTTTATTGAAGGGAGGATGTGTTATTGAAAATACAATGTACTATATTTATAGAAATTTGTATTGTAAGAATATGAAGTGACTGAAATCTCAAGGCTTTAAAATATCAAAACTTCGATCTGTGTTGAGGGTTCTGATAACTTTTTTCACAATTCTGAGAGTATTCCAAAAATTAATCCAACAGCTAAAATTGAAATTTCAAAATTCCAAAAGTATTTTCCAACTTTTCCTGTTATTCAGAAGTTGTGGAATCTGGAATCACACAAATTTTTCTTCTCGTTAAAAAACGACATTTAATCTGCAACAACTTGATATTTTCTAACTATTCTTATAAGTTTGGAGGCGTTGAAATTGGGTAGAACCATATTGCATGTCCAATTTCATGTTCAATTACATACTCTCATATCATACAAATAATTAATTTAATTTTTTTTTAAATTGGGTAAAAAAATAAATGCAAATAATTCTTTATCACATTGTCACATTGTCACATTGTCACATTGTCACATTGTCACATTTGTCACATTTGACGGTTTTTTTGACACATTTATAATACAATAATCAAGCTCTTGGTCTCACATACCAATGCCGACCATCAAGATTTTTCCACTTTCGGTTCCTACGCGTAATCACTTAAAACTAACGTTTTTTAAGCAAAAAATATGCAAAGTTTCTTGTTCTGACACAGCTGACGATTTTTTTGACACACTTCCGGTACAGTTATCGTACACATCGTGCTCTTGACTTTTACCATTGAGAATACTTATTTTAAGAAATAAAAATTTTTTAAATCCCTCCAGCTGTTTTCTAGATATCGTCGGTTATGACGGCTGGCCGGCAGATAGACACACATTTTTTTGATATTTTCACCCTATTTTTTGGAAAAAATGAAATTAATTATTTGTATGACATGAAATGTAATTGAACATGAAATTGGATATGGAAATTTGTTATTTGGATAATTTTTGGAATCTTGAAAATAATTTGTATTTTTAATTTTGTTAAAATTTTTGCAATATTTTAAGAATTTTGAAAAACAAAAATAGAATTTTTGAATATGTGAATTTTTTTAAATATTTTTAGAATTTCGAAAAATGTTTCAATTTTTGATTTTGTAAGAATTTTTGGAATATTTTTAGAATTTTGAAAAAGTTTAAATTTTTGATTTTATTATAATTTATGGAATTTCGAAAAAAGTTTGTATATTTGATTTTGTTATAATTTTTACAATATTTTAATAATTTTTGAAAAGGTTTCAATTTTTGATTTTATTATAATTTTTGCAATATTTTTAGAATTTTGAAAAAAGTTTTAAACTTTGATTTTGTAATATTTTTAGGAATATATTTAGAATTTTGAAAGAAGTAAAAAATTTTTGATTTCATTTTGTGATATTATTTTTTTATTATTTTACAATATTTTGGGAATTTTGAAAGAAATTTAGTACTAAATTTGTGATTTTATTATTTCCAAAGATATGCTCGTTAAATTTCAAACATTCTATTAAAAATCGGATTTCTATTAAAAATCGGGATGTTTAAACGAACATAGATATAATTTACTAACTACAGAAAATATAGTAGAAAAAGATCAAAATGAAACAACACAACATTATTTTAGTTTAGGATATATATGTAATTTGTCGGAAAACATTAAATCAATAGCAAAACAATTTAACATTCAAATAACCTTTAAACCTATAAATAAATTGCAACAAATCTATTCCAAAATTAAAGATCCAATTAATATTTGGGATAAATCTAATTTAGTTTATAGAATTAAATGCAAACCACCGTGTACTGGATGCTATATTGGACAAACAAGCAAGAAATTAATTACCAGATCCAAACAACATCTAACTGATTATCAGAATATGATGATAGAAAATTGCAAAAATCCAAATATAAAAAAAACAAAATAAAAGAAAGACGTTAAATTTAAAACAGCTAAAATACACTGATCACAAATCATATACAAGTCATGGACTAACTAATGCAGTGTAGTTACACATGGTCTTGAACAATTTAAAGAAGGTGACAATGACCATTTTGATTTTGATGAAATTGAAATAGTATTTACGGAACCAAACAAAGAAAAACGAGAATTTTTGGAATATACTGAGATTCTTAAATACAACAACAACAGCATTAATATTAGAACGGATTTGAGGAAAGTCAGTGATATTTACTTCCCCGTTTTAAAAAAAACATTTTTCTTCAAAATTAACAAAATAAAAACATACTAGTTTTTTCAAATTTATTTTATCTGACACCATCTAAAGATTTGCATTATCAAGATGAGTGGTGTTTTGTGTGATAGTGTTTTGTAGAGAACTGATATTATCTAAGAGCCTCTCAGATGCAGTGCTCACATTTTGGTTTTACCCAACAATGTGAGAGAGTTTAGGGTCATTATTCCCAGTAACATGATCTGTCGTTTCAGCTGCAGTGAATTCATCATCTTGGAAAATATTCACACCGAGGGGATATATGCCAGTTCTTTTGAATCTGTTTATGCCATTCAAAGGAGTTGAGGCTTTGAGATAAGCTTCACCTAATAAAGCAGATATTTGAAACTGTGAAATTGATCTCCCAGGGTTATTTCTTAGATATTTTTCTATAGACTGCACGAAGAATGTCTTAAGTAGTCCCATAAAACTGAGATCCAGAGGCTGTAGCTTGTGTGTACAGTGCGGAGGTAGGCAAGCAACTGTCACAAAATTCTCTCTAGCCATATTTATAAAATTCAAGTTGCGGGTGTGTGACGTGTGACTATCCAAAATCAATAACGCTGGATCATCTTCTGTTGGTTTTGCATTATTTACGAAATGATTAAACCATTCTGAAAAAAGTTCAGTTTGCATCCACCCTGATTGATGACAAGCAAAGTGTGTACCAGAAGGAGCTCCGTCTTGTAGTTCTAATATCATTCTTTGGCGAGCGAAAATTAACATTGGTGGAATAAAATTACCGGGGACCGAAACACAAATAACTGCTGTTGTTAAAACTCCTCGTTCAGCAGAGGTGAGGCTTCCCACCTGCTTTCGTCCTCTTAATGCAAACACTTTGGATGATTTTGATTGAACCTAAAAAATAAAAAATAATTTAATAAATTTATTATATGTATTGTGTACGTCTGCACACATTTTCGTGGAAAATGAAACATACCGTGGTTTTTCCCGTTTCGTCCACGTTGAAGATACGGGCAGTTTGAATTTTGACTTCTCTTGAACATTAACTAGGATTTCAAAAAAGTTTGAAACAACAGGCTTATTGAAACCTTGCGCACGAGAAATCGATGTTGCTTCAGGGGATCTCAATCTAATGTTTAGATGTCTTGTTCTAGTTCCTGCTAGCCAGTCCTTGCCAGCCAACCATTTTAGTTTATCGAATGGATGATTGATGTTGTTTTCTTCAGCAAGATCAAAAGCCAGCGATCTGAGATCACGGGTGGTGGGGCCAAAAAATCTTTTTTTCCAAAAGTAGAAGATGATCTAAAATTTCCATTTCCTGTCGCGGAGTAAAAATGCATCTGTAATGCCCGAGTGTTTTTTCTACACTCTGTGTCTTAACACGCCTTTGAAGTGTCGTTCTTGGAATCTCGTACATCCTGGCTGATTTTTTCAAGCTCATTTGTTTTTTTCTTACAGCTTTAATAGCGCGTATCATGCTATTTTCACTCCAAGATTGACGATTTGTTTTTCTCACGTAATTTCTCGGCATCTGTAAAAAAATCAAATATTATTTTGAAAAACGTTTTCTTTAGGGGTAAAATGGGCCCAGCCCATTTCACCCCTTGAAAGAGGGCCCGTTTAACCTCAAGTTTTTTTATTTTTATTTAACAAAATATTTAATAATGCAAAACAATTTTTACTCACATTTTCTTTTATTGGATGTACGCAGGCGAGTACTCTATGTTTTTTATAATATAGGATAATATACCACTAAAACTTATATAGTAACATAAAATAATCCACATTAACTTTTAACATCAAATGACCTCAAAATAAACAATGTCAAAAACAGGGTTAAACGACGAAAATCTTCATAACATTTTTACCACCTCTGGTGGCATTTTTTATTTTGTACATATTTCCCCTATATACATATATACATATATATATATATATATATATATATATATATATATATATATATATATATATATATATATATATATATATATATAATATTATATATATATATATATATATATATATATATATATATATATATATATATATATATTTATATAATATATATATATATATTATATATATATATATATATATATTATATATATATTATATATATATTATATATATCTGTGCAATTTCACGAAGATTCAACAACGTTTTGACTTGACCCCTTTTAATTTTGATTATTTTTTGTTTATAGATAGTCTTTGATAAATAAAAAATACAAGTTCTCTTAGAATTTTTTTTTTCGACCAGGGGTCTTTACAGGGTGCCCCTCAATTTTTGTTATTTTGTGATGTGAGTGCATTTTGACGAGCGATTGTAGAAAACTACTCAATCGATTTTCATAAATGATATGTCGTTAAATAGGTATTAGAACAAGTTTTTAAAATGTATATATATCTATATTTAAAAAAATTCTACTTGAAGCCGTATTTTTCATTTATCAAAGGCTATCTATAAACTAAAAATAAACAAAATTAAAAGGGGTCGAGTCAAAATATCGCAAAATTTTGCTGAACTTGACTGAAATTGCTTTTTAAAAAGTTCATTTAATAATAAAATATTTGATATTTACATAAAAAAAAATCTGAATCTAAAAATCGCCATTTTTATAATTTTCCTTCAGAACAAAAAAAACTGATTCCCGACAGTCATATGCACAACGATTTTATCTCTAAAACAAAAATATAGCTAGTCCTAAACTTTCACAAGTGATTAGATATAAAATAAGCTTCAATTTAGTTTAAAAAAAAAAAAAAAGGCTATGCCATCTTTTTTTCAATTACACATTTTTTTCTTATGTTACACCGTTAAAAATTATTTCAAAAAATTAACAGTGTACATTTTTAAAAACTTTGTTCTAATACCTATTCAACGACATATCATTTATGAAAATCGATTGAGTAGTTTTTCTACAATCGCTCGTCAAAATGCACTCACATCACAAAATAACAAAAATTGAGGGGCACCCTGTGAAGACCCCTGGTCGAAAAAAAAAATTCTAAGAGAACTTGTATTTTTTATTTATCAAAGACTATCTATAAACAAAAAATAATCAAAATTAAAAGGGGTCA
>OY856186.1:86088509-86355935 GCA_963693315.1 Diogma glabrata | reverse complement strand
CGTCCCCCTCGACGCTTAACAAATTATCACCTTGGGTTATTTTGTCCCATCTAGCATGGTTCTCGAGATAAAAGCCTGGCATTTTTTAAAAAACTCACCCTGTATATATATATATATATATATATATATATATATATATATATATATATATATATATATATATATATATATATACTTACATATATATATATATATATATATATATATATATATATATATATATATATATATATATATATATATATATATATATATATATATATATATATATATATATATATATATATATATATTAGACTGGTCGTTAAAAACTAAATTTTGCGAGACGCCCCCCAGAAAAATTCTCTGTGGTCAAAAAACCATAACGGCTTTATTTTTTTTTTTTTTAAGTGAAAAGAACACGTGCCGCAAAATCATCGAAGTTTATTTTTTGATAAAATTGTTAATATCTCATAAAATATGCAGATGTCAAAAAAAATCACATAATCATTTTTGCAGGAAATTTAATTCTCTACAAAAAACGTCCAAGTCATTTTTTTCCTAAAACCTATATTTCTGATGATATTTTGAAATAAAACTTGAAATTCTTCGAAACTCGTAAAACCAAATGATGAAAATTTCGACGAAAAAGTACTAATTTGGATTTTTTTTGTCACGATTATTTTTTTATACATTTCATTCTATAGCATAAGAAGAAAATTAGGAGTTTTTCGTCATCTTTATTTTTTATGTTTTTTAAAAATTACGAAAACTTACAAGTTCGTTTTGAAAATATCATGAGAACTATGCGTTTTCGGGAAAAAGTGACATGGACCTTTTTTGTAGAGAATTAAATTTCCTACAAAAATGGTTATGTGATTTTTTTTGGCATCTGCATATTTTATGAGATATTTGAAAAAATCTACGAATTTTTCAAAAAATCAACTTCAACGATTTTGCGGCACGTGTTCTTTTGATTTAAAAAAAAAAAAATAATGCCGTTGTGGTTTTTTGACCACAAAGAATTTTTCTAGGGGGCGTCTCGGGAAATTTAGTTTTTAACGACCAGTCTAATATATATATATATATATATATATGTATATATATATATATATATATATATATATATATATATATATATATATATATATATATATATATATATATATATATAGATATATATATATATATATATTATATATATATATATATATATATATATATATATATATATATATATATATATATATATATATATATATATATATATATATATATATATATATATATATATATATATATACAGTAATCCCTCCGACTGCGCGGTAGTTCCGTTCCAGAAAAACAGCGCGCAATACAAAACCGCGCAATGTGAACCCTATTTTGTATGAAAATGGGGGGTTCGGTTCCAAATTTTGAAAAAAATTGAAAAAAAAAATTAATTTAAAGTTATAATTAAATCAAAATGAATATATACAGCCTGAAAAACATGTATTAATTCAACAACTCTTAAAAAAGAAAACACTTCATAAGTTAACAGATAAATTAACATAAATAACATTTCAAAAAACAACTTAAATTTACAAAAATTATATCAATAATCTGAATTTGTTTAGAATATTCTACCCTTACTGGCTTGAATTTGAATTTGATCTATATTGAACGTTCCAGCCACACAGTTAAAAATAAACTGAGTATGTAATGCAAATTGCTACATATATGGGTCATTCTTTTACAAACCGAACATCTTTCTGACCGACACATATTTGATTTGGCTGAAATTTTAGGGCTTTTATATAGAAAAATTTCCAAATTCTCATTTCCCAAGAAAAGAAAGATATACGTGCTCGAAAATTTTTTTGGGTTGGAAAATGAAGCGGTTCTAAATTTTGAGGATTTCGTGATTTTGAAATTAGAACATTAGAAATAAATCAATTTATCGAGCGCGGAAAGATAAAAATAAGATAAAAAAGATAATTCATAAATTTTTGTTGTCCCGCGCTGGATAAATTAATATATTTCTAACAGTAAAACTAATTTCTCCCTTAGTTAAAAACACGTTTTTCTTGAAAATTGAACGTAGAATACGTATGTCAATCACTAAAAATCGATTTTAACATTTTATTTGTTTATAACAATAGAAATTTGCTAATAACTTTTATTGACTATATTTTTTTATTAAAATTCCATCTCTTAACTTTAAAATAAAATAAAACAAAAGCTTACCATCATTAATAGAACCGAAGTATTGAATTTTTGAAAATAAGTCGTCAAACCAAAAATCACGAAATTTAGATCGCCTCTATTTTCCAAAAAAAAAAATCCTCGAACACGTATATTTTTTTCGATATCATACCAGTAAAAAATTTTTAAGCCAAATCACAAATCCGTCGGTCAGATTTTGTTCAAATCTGTTCGATTTGTAAAAGAATGACCCATGTGGGAAATTTAATTTTTTTTTTCATTTTAATTTTACGAAATTCACCTACATATTCTAAAAAAAAAATTTAAACGTCGCGCAGTGTGAAATTTTAATCGCGCAGTGCGAAAATTAGTATTGAAAACTCATCTCGCGCAGTGGAAATCGCACAGTTAAAACCCGCGCAGTCGGAGGGATTACTGTATATATATATATATATATATATATATATATATATATATATATATATATATATATATATATATATATATATATATATATATATATATATATATATATATATATATATATATATATATATATATATATATATATATATTTATATATAAATAAATATTATATAGATTTTATACGTCTTAAACTCGACAAGGTAGGAATTTTTTATTGAAAGAGATAATTAATTTCTTTAACCTCACTATTTGTGATTTTCGAAAGTTAGTAGGTATATTCCATACTATCCTAAGTCACGTGTGCAGTTATTATTGAATGTTGCCAATCAATATGAAATCAATTTTACGACATAAATTTCAAGTAAATTAGTGAATCGTATGAATTTTTCAATTCGAAATCAGTTTTTGGGTTTATCTGAATAAGCCTTATAGTTATTTGTTAATAAAAACAACTTTTATCTCTGAACGTGTTTCGGCTGGGATTCGAACTTAGAACCTCATCAGTACCAACTAAGTTTGAATCTTTTGGTAGACACGCTATCAACTGCCCCTCAAAGAAATTACAACATCGTAATTAAAAATGTTTCTAAATGTCGACGCCGAAGGGCAGTTGATAGCGTGTCTACCAAAAGATTTAAACTTAGTTGGTACTGATGAGGTTCTAAGTTCGAATCCCAACCGAAACACGTTCAGAGATAAAAGTTGTTTTTATCAACAAATAACTATAAGGCTTATTCAGATAAACCCGAAAACTGATTTCGAATTGAAAAATTCATACGATTCACTAATTTACTTGACATTTATGTCGTAAAATTGATTTCATATTGATTGGCAACATTCAATAATAACTGCACACGTGACTTAGGATAGTATGGAATATACCTACTAGCGTTCGAAAATCACAAAAAGTGAGGTTAAAGAAATTAATTATCTCTTTCAATGATATATATATATATATATATATATATATATATATATATATATATATATATATATATATATATATATATATATATATATATATATATATATATATATTTATATATATGTATATATATATATATATATATATATATATATATATATATATATTTATATATACTAGCAGGACCCGGCGTGCTTTGCTACGCCTATAAATAAAGTTTGTGCGTATACATTTTGTTGACGTAGTAGCAATAATTTCAAAGAGTAGTAATGAGAAATGATTTTCTTTTTTTTTTTAAATATAAATGTAAAAGGATCAGTCTAGCTGATCAGTAAAATATAAAAAATTAGTATTGTATGTAAAATAAAGGATATATAAAAAATACCCGATCAAATAAGTCTTCAGGTGTGTAAGGTTTCATGTGTGTCTCTATATAGAACATTATACGGAACAAAAATCGATTCACAAATTTTCACAGTGCTCATGCGGTTTAATATACGCTTTCTTTACCGGTAGGTTACTAAAAAAGTTGCAAACAGTTGTGATCGTGATGTCATCTTATTATCAGCAAGGGCAGTAAGAATCGCGACAATTCATTCGATGAAGGTGCATACAAACACATTTACAAATTTTAAACATACACACATTTAAAATCATTTCTCATTGCTACTCTTTGAAATTATTGCTACTACGTCAACAAAATGTATACGCACAAACTTTATTTATAGGCGTAGCAAAGCACGCCGGGTCCCGCTAGTAAAACTATAAAAAAAATTGAAGCTGTTTTTTGAATTCAAATGTCGTATTAAAAAAAATTTCCACAAAAGAAAAGGCTCCTGTCAAAATAAACACAAAAATACAGGGTCCCATGCGGCATTGTTATCTCCTTCCATTTAGAGAAAAAAATATAATTTTATTCTTTTATTGCCAGATAGAAATAACTGCCAAACAATTATATTTTATTTTAATTTCATTCTAAATAAAAACAAAACCAAAAACATTCAATCAAATAATATCCATTTCACTCTAAAGTTATTTTAAATGAAAACAAAACCAAGGCGTACATGATACAGTTTTAGTTAGTCAGTTTTATTATTTTTCATCTTTTTCATCTTATCAGTTTTATTTTAATCGAAATACTTTTGACAAAAATAAGATAAAATTGAACAAGGTTGGTCATTTTCCGATCGATAAAAATGCTAAATACACAATATCTACATAAGTCTGTTATTTTGTAAGCATATTTGGTCAAGCAATGAAAAATCTCGATGATAGTTAAATTTCTAGGCTACTGTGTTTTTCCAATGCAAATACTATCACGTTAAATTCGCACACTACTTTATGTTAATAAAAGAAACTTCAACTTAGAAAATATTACTTATCCTGTTTTTTCATAATCTAAGGTTTTATATCATTGAAATACCCAGGTTTTAAAAAAATCGAAAAAGGCGTCTGATAAAGTAGATCTGTGCCGTATTATTATTATTTTAAATAAAAATTACTATCTTTAAACAAATTAAGTAATACTTACTCATTTTCAATTTATTATTTGGAGTAGTTTTATGCTGTCTAAACGAAAAACGATCATTTGAAATTTTGAAATGTATAAATATATAAGTTCATAATATTATTGTAGATAGAGGATTAGTGAAAAAAGGACAGAAAAATAATTTAATATAACTTCATGGCAACTACTACATATTTTAAAAAATATTATTTTGTAGTTAATAATAATAAAATACAAAACTATATACAGCATAATTTGGATAAAATGAAATTTTTTCATACAATACACGACAATTGGAAAAAGCAAATCATAGTGGATTTTCAAAATTTTGACATTAAAAACGTTTTAAATACAAATACGGCTCCATCTATTAGCTAACTCAAATTAATAAGGCGTATATCACACTATCAAATATATTGGTCAATAAAAAAAATTTGATATGAAATTGGAGAGTTGTAAAATAAACTTTGAAAGTTTTTCATCCGGTTTGATGACAATTTTTTTTACTTCTAGCGGGAATCGTTCTATTGTAATTAGCAATACAAATAAGAGTATTTTTCAATTTGATTTTGATTTTTGTAAATTAACATTGAAGATCAATGATAAATTTAAAAAAATAAATAAATTTAAATTATTGTTTTCTTTAATTTTCACTCTTATGTCGAATTCTTTACACCCAAATCCATAAAAAAAAATTGATGTAAATCAAAAATTTTGTTCTATTGATGCAAAAAAATCAATTTTTTTTCGATTTACATCAAAAAGAAAAATGTGCATTTTTTCGTAAATTTTTTTGACATTACTAATATCAACAAAGAAAATTTAAAAAATAATCGTTTTGTTAACGACAAATTTTTATATAACTTTGAATTGTTTAATTTTGAAGAAGTAATTATTGTGTTATTACTCCAAAATGGATTTATTAAAAGTGAAATACTATATTTCATTGGGCGGATGAAAAAAGATGCATCATAGAAAAAAACGAAGACGCTTTTCTCTAAAATGAAGTAATTTAAATTGAAAACAAATATGAATGAATAAAACAAAATTATTTTATTTACAAATTAATTGAATCTTTTATAAATATTTCAATACGCAATTGCAGAATATTGCAGAAATTTTTCAAATTTATAAGTAGACAACCGCCATTTAATATCACTAATAAAACCATATTTCACATCAATTTTTGTTTTTTGTTCTTTTCAGATCCTAATTTATAAAATGATTTAGAAAAGTGAAAAGAAAGAAAACCACATTATTTTTATTCCAACTTTATAAGAACCAATACATTAATTTTTTAACAGGTTTCGATACATTCTAACACTTCTATGATTAATAAAGAAAGGTTTTGACTTAGCATAATACGCTTTTCGTTTATTATCAAATAAAACAAAACTTTCTTTACTAAAACATATTTGATAGTCTAATAATGGCCCTAAACCGGGCATTCACATACAACGGAAACAGAAACAGAAACCGAATTTCATACAAATTTGACAGCAACTGAAACAGAAACCGAATTTAGAAACAGAAACAGAAACGGAAAATTCGTCTGTTTTGTCTGAAACGGAAACAATTAAAATTGAATTGTTTTAGTACCGAAACTGTCACATGACCAGAAACTGTCACATAATATCAATTATTATGTTGAATTGTGATAACAAAAGCTTTGAATTTTGAATTTAATAAATAGGTTGAATAAATACAAATTATTTGTTTTTGTTATTCTTCAATTTTATTATTCATAATGGATAACAAATTCACAAACTCAAACAAAATTTGGTTTCCGTTTCTGATATTATTCACCACCGTCAACCAAATTAGAAACAGAAACAGAAACTGAAAATTTTCAGTTTCAGTTTCGGTTTCTGTTTCTGTTGTATGTGAATGCACGGCTAGGGGATGGTTAGATTAATCGATTGTTCGATTAATTGATCATTTCGCAAATCGTTCGATTAATCGAACAAAAAAATTACTAATCGATTAATCTAAATTTACAAAAATGTTAAAAATTTACAAATTTATTTAACGAATTTTGTATCGAATTGTGAAAAGGTTTATTGTCTAATGATGTATTCTCTTTTTCTTACGAATTACTTTTCTAATTGATATGGGTTTACCACACAGTACATTAATAACAAAATTTGATCCCAACGCAAAAATCTTTACTTTACCTTAAGCAATATTTTTATTATTAATCCAAATAGTAAACTATGGTTTGAAGTATATTGAACTCCATTACTTTCCATTCTGAAGGAAACAGCTTGTTTCTTATCATTTTCAATTAGTACAGTATATTTTTAAACACATAATTTCGTAAGGTCTGAAAATTTGAATGACAGAGAGGGAGATACAGATCCGAGGCTAACGCCTAGAGCAACAATTTCATTCTTAGGCAAATAAGACCTACTTTACGCCCTTAATACATAGATAGCTATTAAATTTTTGTTTATTCTTGTCATTGTAAAAGTCGAACTTTTAAATATGATACACGTATTATTTATATATGTATTTGTTTAAAAAAAGTTAATTAACATATTAGGATTTGTGAAAATTTTATTTAATCGATTAATCGATTAATCGGTGTTAAAATTTTCATATTAATCGTTAATCGATATTTAGTCCCAATCGATTAATCGACCATGCCCTATGCACGGCTTTATACAGATGTTGAAGTTTACTATGAATTGAATAAATTGATTTACGCTGCCATCTGAAAGTAGGCTTATAAACCATCCGTATTGAACATTTAATTCGCAATTAAAAAATATTTAAGAATTTAATCAAATCACACACACTGAACACAATTTTATTAAGATTGGCTACGTTGTTGCGGAGTTTATCGCGGATAAACATCGTGACACGTGATTTTTATATATATAAGATGCTCAATATTGTCAGTAATTGTCAGTAATAGTACATAAAGAAACTTAAATTATTTAATTGTAGTAAAATGAGAAATTTCATAGATAATTTTTAAAATTATTCAAGTTGTGTTTTGAATGAAATCCCATATAAATTTTATTGAATTTATTCTCTTTTCCCCCTTTTGCAGCGCCAAAAGAAATTTAAATTATTTAATTGTAGCAAAATGAGAAATTTTATAGATAATTTTTAAAATTATTCAAGTTGTGTTTTGTATGAAATCCCATATAAATTTTATTTAATTTCGTTTCTTTTCCCCCTTTTGCAGTGCCATTGCAGCGAATACCGGAACAAAATAATCGCTCAATGACATATGTTAGTCTATATGGGCCCTACCTGGATGATTGAAAAGTCGATAAAGCAGGTTTGACAGTAAATTAATTAATTTACGCCGCCATCTGAAAGTTTGCTTATGAACTATCCATATTTAACATTTAATTCGTAATTAAAAAATATTTAGGCGTTTAATCAAAATAAAAACTATCCTATCTCTCAAGTTGGACCATTATACACACACTGAACACAATTTTATTAAGATTGGTTAGGTTGTTGCGGAGTTTATCGCGGACAAACATCGTGACACGTGATTTTTATATATATAAGAAGATATATATATATATATATATATATATATATATATATATATATATATATATATATATATATATATATATATATATATATATATATATATATATATATATATATATATATATATATATATATATATATATATATATATATATATATATATATATATATATATATATATATATATATATATATATATATATATATATATATATATATATATATATATATATATATATATAAATCTTTTTTGTTTGTTTTTTCGTCTCCGCTTATTATATATAGTCGTTTGGCACAAAAATGTTTCCGAAATTCCGAGATGAAGCCCATTGCAATTGGTAGATTTTTATATGAAATCTACCAGATCAAAAAAAATTTCTGTACATGTGTGTTCTATTAATATCTCGGACGAGTTCGTGAATCAGCAAAATCCGAAACGTTGTTAAAGAACTAGAGCCTTTTCTCTAAAAAAAATTGATTTTTTAAAACCGTTATAACGGCTGTTTAGATACTAATATTTTTAAAAAGTTAACAAATTTAGAATCTTTGGAATTTTTTTTATCAATTTGTTTTAGAAATAGACCTCTGCAGTTAGAGGTTCCTGAGTGAGTGGCTCCAACAAAAAAGTTTGCACAAAAAAATTGTTTTCTGAAACAACCGGCACTCTCACGGTCGCATTTGTAAAGCCAGATCAAAAAACCTTTTCTAAAAATGTGCGTTTTATTAATATCTTGAACAAGTTTCATAAATCAGCCAAATACACATGGTTAAGAAACTAGAGGCTTTATACTAGAAAAAACTCCGTTTTTTAGATCTGTTATAACAGCAGTTTGGATTCTAATGTTTTTAAAAACTTCATAAATTTAGAATCTTTGAAACCTTTTTAATCAGTTTCTTTAAAAAAAAAAGACCTCTGCAGTTAGAGGTTTCTGAGTGAGTGGCTCCAACAAAAAAGCTTCTAAAACACAAAATGCGTTTGAATCAACCGGCACTCTCACGATCGCATTTGTGGAGCCAGATCAAAAACCTTCCGTAAACATGTGTGTTTTATTAATATCTTGGACAAGTTCATAAATCAGAACAATCTGACAGATGGTTAAATAACTAGAGGCTTTATACTAGAAAAAAAGTTTGTTTTTTTAATCCGTTATAACGGCCGTTTGGATACTAATATTTTTAAAAACTTCATAAATTTAGAATCTGTGGAAACATTTTAATCCGTTTCTTATAAATATAAACCTCTGCAGTTAGAGGTTTTTGACTTGTTGGCTTCAACAAAAAAGTTTGCAACGCTCCATAACTACAATTTGCAAAAACCTTATAACAGTCAATGAAAAAAAAATAAAAAGGTTTGAATAGAAGAAATTAATTAGTTTTTCTTAGAAATAAACTATTTTGATATTTTGCAGTAATTGGACGACATATGATATAGCGTAGGTTTGTGTCATAAATTGTCACACACATGTTCTGTGGTAGATTTGATATTTGTTTGTTGCAAAATTGGATAGATATAGTTTTGCTTATATGTAGCTAATTTTCTTTTTAAAATTTGTTCGATATCTGTTTGAAATTAGTTTGTTTTGTTTAAACTAATCTGATACATCAGATTCTACTGGCACACAAAACTGTCTGATCTCGAAATCTACCTATTTCTACCGGATATACGTGCCGCTTGGACTTTTTTATTTACTTGTTTGTTCAATGTGAGGAAATATGACAAAAAAGTTTATTTATACATCGATTTAAGAAAAAAATTATCAGTTGTTTTTATTTGTTATAAATTTAAAGTTATGGAAAAGGATAAACAAGACCAAATTAAAAAGCGTGGTGATTATTTTCATTGGTCTGTATATTTTATGGCAACTGCATTTCTGGCAGCAAAACGTAGTAAAGATCCAACAACACAAGTTGGTGCCGTATTCGTAAACAACGATAGTAAAATTGTGGGAATTGGTTATAATGGGTTTCCAATTGGCTGCAGTGATGATGAATTTCCATGGGGAAAAGAATTGAATACATTAAACAATAAAAATTTATACGTGGTGCATGCAGAGGTGAATGTGATTTTAAATGAAAATTGTTCGTGTATCAAAGAAAGCACAATGTATGTACCACTGTTTCCGTGTAATGAGTGTGCTAAATATATTGTACAATCAGGAATTGTTAATAAAGGGAGTTATCACAGAAGGTAAACGAAGATGCATAAAATACAATATGAAAACAACATTCAAGATTAAACTAATATAAGTTTTTTTTATATTTTGATTTGTATAAATTTTGATTTTGTTTTGATAAATTGATTTCTTTATGTTAGTAAATTAATAGATTAATTGTTCTTTAAGAGATTTCCAAATAATTATTTTGTTTGTCGCGTAAATTCAGTGTTTTCAGTTTTAATATGGTTTTGAGCTATCCCGCATAATAAAATTAAAAAGAAAAAAAAAAAATTTTAATATAAACGTTCAAATCATTATAACTAATTAGTTCTTTGTCATACATATTTGCATCTTTTTCCAAGGTGTCATCAAAATTCATTCCCGAACGAATGTTTTATGCTCCCAACAAACATAAAAAACATAGGGTAAAAACCACCTGTTGTATGGTGGACTCCCAACCCTTTATCCAATGTACTCCAAAAGCTGATTAAATCATTCTCATGCTATTAGAAAGCTTTTATCAACGTTTCATGAAAATCGATCGGTAATTGTAGGCTACAGCAGGGATAAACACTTGAAAAAAAAAAAATTTTTAACCGGAAGTGACAAACCGAAAGTTGGTATGCAGAAATATTGGAAACTATGCTAAAACCTTATATACCTATAATATAAAACCTTATATTATAAGTTTCAATAAGATCATAAGCCGGGATTAAAAGATTTAGATAGAGAATGGTTCAAAATAAAAGAAAAAACAAAATTTGGGGTATGTAAGTTTTTTTTTTTCACGATAGATTGCATTACTTCACACAATTTAAAATTGTGGTGAAGTAAAAAATGTTGTATTCCACACGACGATCAAACTTCAATATCTTCAATATAAAGGCTGATGCCTTTACGCTAAAATAGCTCTCGAAGATAAAGTGCAATTTTATCATCTTGAACAATAACGACATACATACAGGTCATAAATTGCAAACGACGTTGATGTTTGTAGTAAAAAAATTTTGTTTGTAGTTGTAATAATTTTCTTCCAAATCATAAAAATATGTGATTCCCCTATACATAGTGATAATTTTGATAAGTCAGAAGTATACATGATTATTCGGTATCGTTTGTAGTTGTTTGTAGTAGCGATAAATATTTTAGAAAATAATATTTGTAGATAAAAAATTTAAAATGCACATTTGAGCAAAAATTTGAGCCTGTAGTTGCTCAACCTTTTGCTCAAAACATATTTTACTACAATCATCTTCGTCGTTTGTAGTTTCTGAGATCAGAACAATATTTCAGATTTTTGTACAACCGTACATTTTTGATTTTTTTTTGGCTACCAAAAACATTTACAAAAATATTTATCATTACTACAAAAAACTACAAAGATTTCGAACAATCTTGTATACTTGGTTTATCTAAGAAATTGGTTTATTGGTTTATCTAATTGAACTTGGTTTATCTAAGAAGAAGTTTATTCTAACTACAAACAATTTTTGAAGTTATACTTCTTTACGCTCGTTGACTCGTTTTACACATTTTGATGGGGTGTTGGTCGAGAAACCGCGTCAAGCAGATTAATTATCATTACTACAAACGATTTCGAACAATCTTGTATACCTGGGTTATCAAAATTATGATTGTATTTTGGTGAATCACCTATTTTAATGATATGAAATATATGTATCACAATTAAAAACAATCAAATTTTATTCTAATCATCTAAGTCGTTTGTAGCTTCTGAGATCAGAAAAACATTTCAACTTGTTGCAACATTTTGTTGTACATTTTTAAATTTTTTGGCTACAAAACAAAATTTCAAAAAATATTTATCAGTAGAGGGTATTCCGCGGGTTTCGTCCTTACTTTCCTTCCACCTATTTGCCCTTTTCCCGCACACCAACTCACTCTTTCTCTTTTCATCCGACTTTAAAACACGAAAATCAATATTACATAATTTTTAGCACTACCTGTCAAATAAATAGTTAATCACCTACTTAATATCGAAATGATATTAATTTGAACGAAACAGCTAAAAGACAACAGCACTATAATTTTAAAAATCCACATTATCGATAAAATTAAATGCCAGTAACATGGAATTTTTATTAATAAAATGAATAATTTTTATGTTATTTAAAAAAAAAATCGCTTGCTTCTGGGATTGAACTCTCGACCTTCGTAACACAAGCCCACGTTGGTAACCACAATGCTAACTGATATAGTTCAAGAGTACTTAAGTTGTTAGCCTTGAGCTCAGCTTAACGTTATTCTTATAGAATATATTAAACTACAAAATACTACAAACCATCTTAGTTACGTTCAAATCGAACTGAATTTGACTGAAACAACTGAAAAAACCACAACAATTGCATTTAATTTTTCATTTGCCTCAGTTGTTTCAGCCAAATCGAACACAGCTCTTATATACTTGGATATCAACATTTGATGTATTTTGTTTGATTAGGTATTTTTTATATTAATATTTATCGGCGACATGGCTGAGCTAAACCAATGAAGGAGCTAAACCAATAAAATAAAAAGAAAAAACCTTGTATACAAACACTATACGAAATGTCTAATGAAAATATTCTCTCTAACTAAACCTAAAACAATTTACTCAACTTTATTATTGTATTTATTTAAGTTTTTCTAACGGTATATTGAGATAAATGAAACTTAAAAAGCATTTGATATACATTTCTAATTGGAATCCAATTACTAAAAAATTGGAAACTACAAACGACGTAAAAAAATTAACGACGTAAAATTTTTTTGTTTGTAGTTGTAATAAATTTCCTTCAAATCATAAAAATGGTTATTCCCCTACACACAGTGTTAATTTTGAAAAGCCAAGTACATAAGATTGTTCGAAATCGTTTGTAGTTGTTTGGAGTAATGATAAATATTTTTGGAAAATTTTTGTATAGAAATGAAAATTTCAAAATTTACAGTTGAGCAAAAATCTGAAATATTCTATTGATCCCAGAAACTACAAACGACGTTGATGATTGTAGTAAAAAAATTTTGTTTGTAGTTGTAATAAGTTTCTTCCAAATCATAAAAATATGTGATTCCCCTATACACAGTGATAATTTTGATAAGCCAAGTATACAGGATTGTTTGAAATCGTTTGTAGTTGTTTGTAGTAATCATAAATATTTTTGGAAAATGTTTGTATCGAAATGAAAATTTCAAAATATATAGTTGAGCGAAAATCTGAAATATTCTGTTGATCCCAGAAATTACAAACGACGTTGATGATTGTAGTAAAAAAATTTTGTTTGTAGTTGTAATAATTTTCTTCCAAATCATAAAAATATGTGATTCCCCTATACACAGTGATAATTTTGATAAGTCAGAAGTATACAAGATTATTCGGTATCGTTTGTAGTTGTTTGTAGTAGTGATAAATATTTTAGAAAATATTATTTGTAGACAAAAAATTTAAAATGCACATTTGAGCAAAAATTTGAGCCTGTAGTTGCTCAACCTTTTGCTCAAAACATATTTTACTACAATCATCTTCGTTGTTTGTAGTTTCTGAGATCAGAACAATATTTCAGATTTTTGTACAACTGTACATTTTTGATTTTTTTTTGGCTACCAAAAATATTTTTCATTACTACAAAAAACTACAAACCATTTCGAACAATCTTGTATACTTCTGACTTATTAAAATTATCACTGTGTATAGGGGAATCACATATTTTTATGATTTGGAAGAAAATGATTACAACTACAAACAAATTTTTTTTACTACAATTATCAACGTCGTTTGCAATTTATGACCTGTATGTATGTACGACCTATGTATGACCTTTGTGTGATGTCATATATACGTCATGTGTTCACTGGGTAGGTATACAAGATTGTTCGAGATCGTTTGTAGTTGTTTCTAGTAATGATAATTAATCTGCTTGACGCGGTTTCTCGACGAACACCCCATAAAAATGTGTCGTTTCGTTAAAATTAATATCATTTCGATATTAAGTAACTACTATTAACTATTTATTTGACAGGTAGTGCTAAAAATTATATAATTTTGATTTTCGTATCATTATTTTTGAATATTTTCATTCCTGTGAATTCGTGTGCGTTCGATTTGACTGAAATAACTGAAAAAACAACAACAATTGCATTCAATTTTTCAGTTGATTCAGTTGCTTCAGTCAAATCAAACACTGCTAAAACAAGAGAAGAAGAGGTTGGACTGTGATGAATACTTGTTGTTTTAAAGTCGGATGAAAAGAGAAAGAGTGAGTTGGTGTGCGGGAAAATGGCAAATAGTTGGAAGGAAAGTAAGGACTCAACCCGCGGAATACCCTCTACCGAAATACCCTCTAATTACTGTGTATAGGGGAATCACATATTTTTATGATTTGGAAGAAAATTATTACAACTGCAAACGAAAAAATTTTATTACAATCATCAACGTCGTTTGTAGTTTCTGGGATCAATAGAATATTTCAGATTTTTGCTCAACTGTAAATTTTGAAATTTTCATTTCTATAAAAAAATTTTAGGTATACAAGATTGTATACAAAAATAATTTCAGTTGTATACCTGATGTATACCTAATTTCAGATTGTTCGAAATCGTTTGTAGTTGTTTGTAGTAATGATAATTAATCTGCTTGACGCGGTTTCTCGACCACTACCCCATCAAAATGTGTACAATGAGTCAACGAGCGTAAAGAAGTATAACTTCGAAAATTGTTTGCAGTTAGAATAAATTTCTTCTTAGATAACCCAAGTTCAATTAGATAAACCAATAAACCAATTTCTTAGATAAACCATGTATACAAAATTGTTCGACAACCGTTTGTAGTTTTTTGTAGTAGTGATAAATATTTTTGTAAATGTTTTTGGTAGCCAAAAAAAAATCAAAAATGTACAGTTGTACATAAATCTGAAATATTGTTCTGATCTCAGAAACTACAAACAACGAAGATGATTGTAGTAAAATATGTTTGTTTGAGCAAAAGGTTACAGTACAATTTACACTACAGGCTCAACTTTTTGCTCAAATGTGCATTTTAAATTTTTTGTCTACAAATATTATTTTCTAAAATATTTATCGCTACTACAAACAACTACAAACGATACCGAATAATCATGTATACTTCTGACTTATCAAAATTATCACTATGTATAGGGGAATCACATATTTTTATGATTTGGAAGAAAATTATTACAACTACAAACAAAATTTTTTTACTACAAACATCAACGTCGTTTGTAGTTTCTAGGATCAATAGAATATTTCAGATTTTTGCTCAACTGTAAATTTTGAAATTTTCATTTCTATACAAACATTTTCCAAAAATATTTATTATTACTACAAACAACTACAAACGATTTCGAACAATCTTGTATACTTGGCTTATCAAAATTATCACTGTGTATAGGGGAATCACATATTTTTATGATGTGGAAGAAAATTTTTTCAACTACAAACAAAATTTTATTTTTATAAATTACATAAAACACTTATGGAAATTTTTGACGATCCATAAAAATTCACAAATTTAAATTTTTAATATTTTTTCAATAATTTTAGTATTATTAAATATTATTAAATCACAAATAATTTTAATCACACTGTTTTTGTAATAATCACACATAGTATCACTTTTAAAAATAATCCAGAAAATAGTATAATCCCACCTTTTGCAGCAAAAGCCAAAACCAATAATGTAACAATAATTTTCATATTAACTTTTTTAAAAAAATTAAATTAATTAGAAATAATAGTTATTTTTAATTCGGAAAACTAAACCGTTCAACTAACAGTCGCTAATTAATCTTTAATGTATTATAATGGGGATTTATATAAACAAAAGTCATTGGCGAATTACATATAACCAAAAAATGATAACGTTACACAACATACATATAATCAATATTTAACATTGAATTAAACCGAACACGCGCACATAGGTGTGTTGTAAGGCTGGTTAAACAATTCAAATCGAAGTATCACCAAAACACTGGAGTGCTAAAGTTAAAAATATTCATATAATTTATTGGATAGATAAGAATTGTTTGGCTCAATATAATTAATCAAACAGCTTTTGTATTAAAGATAAATCATTGTTGAATTCGTCGGTAATTATACTCTTAATGTCACTCGTTCCTGTTTAAGCCCCTGAAAATTTATTTAAGTTTTTTATTTTGATTGATTTACACTTTTATTAATTTAAAATGCAATAAATTAAACCTTTAAAGTTTAGGTATATGGGGAAATCACTTTACAGTAATTTGTTAATTTAATCCACAGGTATAGTAACCCTTGGTACTCCAGTCAGTGCTATTAATGATGAGTAAACGAGAGTTGTCAAATTCCAGTTCCATTTATAGCGTTATCGTTTCTCGATTTAAGTTTTGACCTCAGAGCCGGCAAAACTCTTTCAGTTTTGCATTTTTTTGTAGCTTAGCTTTTATTTTACCTTCAGTTTTGCCCTTAAAATACTTAAGAATCGAACAGAAAAAGTCACATTTTTAGATCTGTCAAATTTGTTTAACGAAATAAAGGAATTCAAGTTTTTAATGTATATTATTATTATTGTACACTATTTAATTATTTTTATTTCAGAAAAATACATCATTAAAAATTTGTTTTTTCTTATTTTTTATAATATATTTATGTATTAAATAAGGCAACATTCTTACACCGTCTCTTGAGAAAAAGTCAAAAAATGCAAAATAATTGCCCTCAAAAAGTTTGAAACTTGCATCCAAATCGAGAAAAGGAAACGCAAATTTTTTCCGGTCAACATTTTTTCGAGAATCGAACAGAAAAAATGTGACCTAAAAAAAAGTGCAAAAAAAAGTCACATTTTTTTGTAGAATCGAAAATGCTATTAGATCAACCATTTTATACAAGGTTGAAGTGGTGTATGTTAATGTCAAATCGTAAGATAATTGAGCAAATATATTTAACCGATTGTTGCGCCTTAAATTAATGTTTCTTATCGCCCACAAAAACAACTACAAACATATCGATTTAATGATAAAATTAATTAAATTGGCTATATATTATAAACATTAAATCAGTTAAATTGTCAAAAAAAAGTTTCACTTACATTTTGGGAATAAGTTGATTGATTGATATAAATATTCGATTATACGTACTTGTATCTGAGATAAGACACTAATTTTAAAATTATCTTATAGTGTAATATTTAATTTTTACCAAATTTATATATTTAACTTTTAACTCGGTTACTGACTATATTTATCTGCAAGTTTGAGACGGTATACTTACTATGGCGGTCGATCTTTTTAAAGTGGTTTATTAAGTCTGAGTCGTATTGTAATTGTATAGTTTATCAAGTGGTCTTGCCTAAAAAACGTTATTTAGTAGTTTGGGTCAAGGATATAATTTGCGATCCAGTCATCAACACTGCACTTTAAGATGTTCTGTTAAATTGAGCTTTAAGTTGAATAGCATGTATACGGAATCCATAAGAGAGGTTTAATTATGTAGAAGGTCGATACAGCATGTGCATCTTTATAGTAATTGGACCTTTGTTAACTAAAAAAAGATTTTACACGGGATGCATGCAAAAAAAAAAAACTAAACCAACCGGGAAACGGTATTGTCTCCAAGACGAACGAGAATTGGAAATCTCTTAAAAAAAAATAATTAACCTATCATCGCTGGATGACTATCTTTGCCAATATTAATGTACAGATAATATATATATATATATATATATATATATATATGTTCATATAGTAAAATTTCAATAAATAAAAGAAAATAATATGTGACTTAACTTATAGTAAATGTTGATCGAGGCTGCAGAGACGGCTTTGACCTTGTATATCGTCCTTCCCAATTTGGTTCAACTTGTTTAATATGCTCTTTATCTTTGTTTCCTCCTCTGGATATACGTTTGACCAAGGTGATTGCGACACAGCACTATACTTTCCCTTTTCTTTTATATTTCCCAGTATCAAAAAGGAACACCGTAGGCAAAATTTTAGTTCACTCCCTTTTTTTCTTCAGATATTCCTCCACCAATACAATGCTACTATATCCACGATGCCATATAAAATCTCCCAGCACGTATTAATTGTTGATAAGAACACGAAATGTATTGTGATCTTAAGTAAGAATAATAATTTTCCTAGCCGAATTCCAGCCACTGTGCAATGCAACAAAGCTTCACAATATGTATAGTATATTAATAACGAGCACACAAAATTTAGTGTGATCTAAAATAGAAGAAATAATTATCAGCCATGTTTGGTAAAAATAAACATTTCTCTTGAGGTATCCACATATATATATTTATTGACATATCTTTGTTCTTTATAATTTCATAAAAAAACTTTAAACTTTTTCGTCAAAAAAACAAAAAACTTATACTTATTTTCTGTATTGAACTTTGCTCATCTTAAATATTGAAATGAAATTTTACTAATGAAAATTTTTTTTAATGTTTTACTTTTCAAAATTGAACATGGAATGAATTTTTATTTTAAATCAAAATCTTAACATCGGAAAATTAATCAACCAAAAAAATGTGTTTTAGTTGTTACATCTTCCGATGTCAAAACAAATCGTGTAATCCTAAAAATTCAACAAAGATTTCGTAACGACATCTGTTCTTTAGAATTGGAAATAAAATTGAGTACGTTCGTTTGCTTTTTATAGTACATTCGAAATTTAACTAGCAGTTAAGTATTAGCAAATTTTAAAATTATTAGTAATGTAAAAGTGAACTGAAACTATTGAAATATATTTTTATTGAATTAGAAAAAGAAGATGAATTTGGTTTTATTATTGTTTTGCGATTATTGCGATCGTTACACCATGAATTCAAGGTAAAAATCAAGATTTATACTCTTGAAATCACAAAAACGTCGCCATCCCCTCCATGACAGAAAACCACCGAACTACTTCCACTTATTAAACTGTATCTGGGATCGAGATACCCACAGTCACTGGCGTCAAGACCGATGACCGGTTCCAACACTCATGAAGTCCTTAAGAACTTCACTGAGCATTGAGACCGACCATCCATCCGAACGTCAGCACCATGGACACCCCGATACAACCAGTAAGTATGACCTGAAGATGTGAACCCCAGAGACGACAATTAGCCAGAGGAACAACCCTACCTAACGAAAAGACATCATTCTCTGATGTCTTTCGCGTGATGGACTCCAAGATTCTTACCGCTCATATCTGTGCACTCGTAGAGTACATTTCCAATCTTAGTCTTAATCATTGCAGGTAAGAACTTTGGAGCCAATTTTGCCGAGAATTTTTTTGTAGCGTCACTCAAATGATGTTGCCGTACAAACACACGTTGTTGCGGTTGAAAAGTCCGTAGTTTAGATCGCAGGTTGTACTGATGTTGCGATTTCTTAAAAGCTGCTTTTAAATTTTGTTGAACCCGGTTCCTGAGCAGAGTCAAATGATCAGAGCGTTCTATTTCCTCACCAGCATCTTCACCAAGCTTGTGTAGTGATCTCAACAAATGGTAAGTATTTCCATCCGAGATTGGATGTTGACCAAATAATAGATAGTACGGTGAGTACTTGGTAGCAGAATGTACTGCAGCCCGCAGTGCATATGCGATTTCACCAATTTGTGAGTCCCACTTGGTGTGTTGACCTTTAATGAACGCTCGAATTGCTGCTAGAACTGACCTATTGACCCGCTCTGACGCGTTGCTTTGAGGACTATAAACACCGGTCCTAATGTGTTCAATGCCGAAATCTGACAAAAGACTTTGAAAGTTCCTACTAGTGAACTGTTTGCCATTGTCACTGTGCAGAAACTCTGGTACCCCATATGTAAGAAACACTTCATTCCTTAGAAAAGCATTCACCTTCGGTGAAGTTGCGTTTCTAAGTGGTTTCAGTAGTACAAACTTCGTAGCATGATCCAGAACTATCAATAACACCGTATTCCCAAGTGTAGAACGAGGGTACGGTCCCAAAAAATCTATATAGACTCTCTGCCATGGACGTGCTGTTTCGAATTGATATTGCATCGGAGGACGCAATATCTGATTCGTGGCTTTTGTTTGTTTACATGTGTCGCAGGACACAACATAGTTGTGTACCGGTGACGCCATGCCAGGCCAATAATAAAGACGTCGAAGTAATTCTAAAGTCTTTTTAACACCTCCATGAGCAGCAATACTATCATCATGATGTTTCTGGATCATGTTGGAAGTCATCGGTTTTGGTACCCAGAGTTTCCACACAGGAACATCGTTGGGTATTGCATCAGGTCTTGGCTCAATACGTATGTATAGCTTATCATCCACGACTTTAACAGATGGAAAGTCCTTAGGAGATGACTGAACTTTGGCTATCATATCCGTATATTCGTTGTGCCGATAACCTTCATTGTCGATTTTAATTTCATTAATGTGATGTACTAATGCTTCCGTCAATTCTTCGTGTGTATCGTCATAAAGACGAGATAGAGCATCAGGGACTATATTTTGGGTACCTCTTTGGTGGACAATGGTAAAATCCATATGTTGGAGTTTTAGGCTCCACCTAGCCAGACGACCACTCAAGTCTTTCTGTGACATAAGCCACTTCAGACTTGAGTGATCAGTCACAATTGTAAATCGGTGACCTTCAACATAGCCCCTGAATTTCTTCACACTCAGAATTGCCGCAAGACATTCAAGCTCAGAAACCGAATAATTTCTCTGAGCTTTATTTAGTTTCTTCGACATGAAGGCTATCGGACACTCTTGTCCGTCAGTATCAACCTGATACAACACACTACCTATCCCTGTCAGACTTGCATCGCATCTAATAAAGAATTCTTTATTATAGTCAGGGTTTATTAGAACTGGTGCTGTAGTCAGCAATCGTTTTAAATTTTCAAAAGCTGCTTGAGCTTCCAATGTCCATTTCAATTTTCCCGAACTCTTCTTCAGTAAATCTGTAATTGGTGATACCACGCTTGCATAGTTTGGTATGAAACGTTGGTACCAACCAGCCATTCCCAATAATCTCCGTATTTGTTTCACTGTAGATGGAGCTGGATACTCTGCTACAGCTCTTACCTTGTCAGGGTCTGTTCGAAGACCATCTTCACCAACCAAAAATCCTAAGTATTTCACCTCTCTCAGAACAAATTTACTTTTCTTGAGGTTTATTGTTAACCCAGCCGCTCTTAACAATGAAGAGACTTTGGACAGCAATTCCATATGTTCCTGGAACGTGGAAGAGACTACCAATAGATCATCTAAATAAACAAAGACATTTTCGTGATATTGATGTGGTATCACTTTGTGCATTAGCCGACACATTGTCTGGGGAGCATTGCACAATCCAAAGGGCATAACCCGGAATTGATACAATGGACGACCAGGCACTGTGAAGGCTGTCTTGTCTCTAGATGCTTCTGCCAGAGGAATCTGCCAGAAAGCATCTTTGAGATCAATACTTGAAATGTACTTGGTGCTATTTAGACGACCTAGTAAGCCATCAATCAAGGGAAGTGGGTAAGCGTCCTTTTTAGTTAGTGAATTGACACGACGGCTATCAATACATAATCTGTTTTTACCAGATTCTTTTTGTACCAAAACCACTGGCGAGCACCAAGAACTGTTACTCTCTTCGATCACGCCCATTTGAAGCATTCGGTCAAGTTCGGCATAGACCTTTAGTTGAACAGCCGGCGATGTGGGATAGTGCCTCTGTTTAACAGGTGCACTATCACCAACATCGATGACATGTTCAACCAAAGAAGTCTTTCCGAGCCCAGACACTTCAAATGACGGGAAAGAATCCTTGATCATATCCAGTTCATGTTGCTGATCAGTGGTGAGGTTATGTATATTTAAATTTTGTAGCTCTGTACAAGTCAGTTCACTAACAAAAGAAGGAACAATACCGAATTTCTCCCAGAAATCTATGCCCAGGTAGAGCTCTTCTCGTAATCCAGGGACTATATGGAACCGCATTGGTTTAGTGGAGCCATTCACGGTTATTGGAATTTCAATGTAACCTAAAATTTTAGTTGCAGTACCATCCGCCGTACGAATACACGAAGTGTACTTACGGTAGGTTGTACCCGATGATTCCAATAATTCCAAGGAATTTCTTCCAAGTATTGTGATTGACGCTCCACTATCCAATAGTCCTGAAATATGTTTGTCCAAAATCTTTATTGTTAGTCGCGGCCGAGGATCCTTTGTTTCTGAAAGGATAGATGAAATACAAGCTTTACGAAATAATTTCCTCATCCTCCAATATCTAATGTTGCGTTCAAGACGTCTAAAATATGTGCGATGTAATGATGGGAAATTAAATGTACTAGGTGATTTTATTCTGGTTTCCTGAGTGGTGATCGATCGTCCTGCGTTGCTACATCTCTCGTCGTTTTCTTCGGGCTCATTGGATGTTGAACCGAGGGTACCATCCCCGAAGCATGTACTCTCGGACGGTAGTTTAACGACGGGTGACAATATGAACAATTTGCATATATAACGTCCGGCTTGTTACATTTCCAGCAATACAATTTAATCCGATTTTTAGAGCAATCAGGAGCTCGATGACCGTTTACTCCACATCTGAAGCACACTATTGGTTGTCTATACATTGATGGACCAGGTTGACTGTTATCTGATGTTATGCCAGGTCGCTGCAATATTCGTCTCTGTGTTGAATCCACCGCTTCAATATACCCATGTTGTTCTGGTTCAGCATCCACCTCATAATCATCCATCTGCTGTAGCTCGCTAATTCTTAAATTTGGTGTTCTGGTCGGAACTGGTGTGGACCACAAACGTTCAAACTTCTGACATAAAGTCCGAAGTTCATCAATAGAATGTATTGTTGCAGCCAGAGTAGCGTTTTTGAGCTCCACACTCAGTCCCTCCCGAGCAATCTCTAGCATTTCACGGTCAGCAAATGGACGTGCTAAGCGACGGTTTAACGAACCAATCTCCACTAGATATTCGTATACGCTCTCCTTTGACTTTTGTTTGCGGTTCAGAAGAACGCGCAAGATCGCCTTATCATCAGTGAGCGTACCGAAGGTTTGTAGGAGTCCCTCCCTTAGCACTGGATAGGTCACCACCTCATATTCATGAGTTAAGTTCAAATAGTATCTGTCGGCAGCCCCCTTGAGATACCGTGGAACGATAGACCTAAGGTCGTCCCAGTTCACACGGTTCCTCCTGGCAGCCGCCTCAACTCTGTGAACGAACTCATGAACATCAGGAGAGTGACCATCTCCTGTGAAGGTTGGAACCCAATTTGAGTCATAACGACTCAAACTGTTCCCACGAACCCCTCGGTACTCCACTGGTGCGAACGCTGGAGCCGCGTCACGCCATACCTGAGGAGGTTGGTTGTATGGTGGTGGTGCTGTTAGTGGAGCTTGTGGATAATTTAATGATTGTTGTTGTACCAATGCTGGATTGTTGTGTATGTGTTCAGCTTGGAAAGATGGACCCAATAGTGGTATTGCAAGGTCCTCTGCTCTCAAACCTGATTGCTGAAAATAAGCCGGTGGTAATTGATCTGACCGTCTCTGTTGTTGATGGTTTGGACGATTCAGACTATTTATTGTCTCAGTAATTGGCTGCACTGGGATCGGTGTGGATCTCTCACCTGGTTGAAAAGCAGGTGAAGCAGATGGAGCAGATGATACTCCTGGTTTATTCTGCATAATTGGACGTGTTGACAGTGATCCTATTATATCCCAAGCGCGTGACAATTGCGAGATAGCGTAGGTGCGGGCTTCTTGCAAGTCATTGCGAGGACCCAACCTATTCATCCTACCTGTATAATGCAACACTCTGTTCGCCAAACCATCTAAGAAGGTCTGATTAACCGGTGGTTGAAGTCGACGTACCTGATCTAAAACAACTTGTGCTGCCTGCACCACCGTTTGAGACTCAGCTACCAAGTCTCTCGCATGAGATACCATTACTGGAACTGCACCATGATTTACGTGGTTTCGCAGTTCCTCTGCCCAATTGACCCCTCTAAAATCCACACCCCGAACCAGACATTCGATCTGCAGTTCACTGGATTCCAGACCATAGAACGGATGGTCAACGTCTAGTTGGCTTGACATTTTGATGGTAAAATTTATAAAGTCAAGAATTCGAAAATACCCACAATACTAAAACCAATTCCAACTAAAAAAATGTAGCTAGTACGCTGTAAAAGTGAAAACAATGAAAAACGCAAAACGAAAAAAAACAACGAACGCCCCAAAAAAATTTTTGTAAAAACAAACTTGTAAAAGAACAAAAAAAACCCGCTGTCGCCGCTAATCTTTACTTCATCTTTCACAAAAATTCCTATAATATTGTATATAAAAATATAATTTATTTATTTAATTTCAGATATACTGAAATATATATATATACCTAAAATTAGTTATTGACGATAGCACCCCTAAAATATATTTATTTATTTTTTAAAAAAAATTGAAAAATAAAAAATATTCAGAAAGGATGTTTATTTATTGGATGTTTATTTATTGTCCTAGCTCAAAATATTGATTTATTTTTTTAAAAAAAAATAAAAAATATTTATTTATATCTTGATGTATTGTGTAGTTAAAAGAAATTTATTTATTTAGTTACCTAAAACTATTTAAATTACGAAAAAAATTATTAATTTACCTAAAATTATTTTAATTAACGAAAATTTAATTTATTTAATAAAAATTTTATTTATTTAATTTTTGAAAAATTTGTTTGATTTATTTTATTTTTATTTAATGTAGTAAGACAAGAGATTCCCAAAATCAAGATTCGTCTGGAGACAATTTAAAAAGTAAGTATGGTTACAATATCCATTTTGTTTAAATTTGAATTCCCGCGTTCGCGAGCCCACTCCAACAATGCATGTGAGAACTGACTAGAAAAGCCCCTAACGACCAGATTCTACAGAACAGATTCTCCCCAACCTAATAAAACAATCACAACTGTCACGATTAGACACTAGGTCCATTTCTACTGACCCAGTTGTGCTTGTTTAACCTACAAATAAATTACAACTAAACCTAATACAAAAGTTGAAGAACGCTCCCGAGCACCAGACTTCAAATCCTAAACTCTATGAGAAATTGTTTTATTGTAAAACTAAATGGAAAAATGGAAAAGTTTTTGAATTTGTATGAGGTGAAGCCTCTGATCCTGAAAGCAAAGTATAATTGGTTCTTCTCTTCATTACACCGAAGAAGCCTCTGAGCAAAGAATGGTACTACTGGTTTGCACCTAAGTACAAACACAGCAACACCACTCCTCGTCCCTGAGAACTCCCTCGCTGAATGAAGAGAAGAAACCAATGTTCTTCGATCGCATAACCCCGATGGCCATAGGCGATCTAAGAACGTCATCATCGTCATCGCCCCATGGATGGCTTGTTAGGCCTACCGCTGAGAAAGAATTTATTAAACCTAGTACACGAAAAAAAATTCCAAAAACTATTTATAAAAAAAATATGTACAATGAAAATTACATTGGAACTATATACAAAAAAAATTATTTACAAAAATATTTACAAATATGTACAATATGTACAAAAACAAATTCGAATGACAGCACAAAAAAAACAATCTCCAAAAAAAAATTGCTGTCCCAAAACGGTTTTTTTTTCAAACAAACAAAAAAAAATGCATAAGCATAGCTTATCCAGCAACCAGGGACAGGAGCCTCCTGTGGTCCAATCCACTCCTCTACCTGTCGCGTGGTCGGTGAGATGGAGACCTCCTCGACCATCTCAACCACTTGAGTATCCTTGGTCGAGGAAGACCCCATCTCCACGACCAAGCGACTCTCTTCCTTCCTCTCCTTATTCCTTTCCCTCTTCTTCAGGGTCGATTTCCTATTCCTGGAGATCCTCCTCCTTTCACGCCAGCCCACATTCGGCTCTGACAGAGGGAGATCCTGGATCAGCTGTTCCAGGAGGTCTCCAACTATCTGTTCCGAATGTGGATCTGGCTCTCCTCGATCCCCAGGTCTCGTTCTCTGTAGAACAGGTCTGTAGACCCGTCCTACCTCCTTCTCCCTATTTCCCCTTCGTATAATCTGGACCCCGTTGAAGAGGGACCGAACCGCTACCACGTCTTCACCATTAAAGGCTGCCTGCCCCTGTTGTCTTTTACAATACATATTCTTATTTCCCGAAAATTCAAAAAAAAATTCCCAATATCCCACAAAAAAAAAGTCTCAAACCAGTACCTGGTTTATCAAACAAAATATTAAAAATATTTAATATATGAATATATAAAAATATATGTAATGGTAAACAAACCAAACCGGTTTATCAAAAACCAAATTAGTTTCCAAAAATATTTTTAAAACAAACCAATAAGTGGTTTTCAAAAATTATTTACAACAAAAACACCAAAATCATAAACAGCCTAAACTGGTTTTATCCAAAATTATTTCTAAAACTGGTTTTCCAACCTATTTCAAAAAATTGCGCCAAAAATTCGCAATCAAATATAAATATTGCGCTAAAAAAAATATTTATTTAAGTTTTTATACCGTACTAACGGTATCAGGTAATATAAAAAAAAAATTGTTTCGAACCAAAATATATATAACAAAATAACCAAAAAATACAGGGTTCCTTGGTTTCGGCCCACGTATAATAATTCTTCAAATTAACAGAAAACCTAAAGGGTCCCTTTTGTTCGGCGCTACGTGTAATAATCGGACCTTTGTTAACTAAAAAAAGAATTTACACGGGATGCATGCAAAAAAAAAAAACTAAACCAACCGGGAAACGGTATTGTCTCCAAGACGAACGAGAATTGGAAATCTCTTAAAAAAAAATAATTAACCTATCATCGCTGGATGACTATCTTTGCCAATATTAATGTACAGATAATATATATATATATATATATGTTCATATAGTAAAATTTCAATAAATAAAAGAAAATAATATGTGACTTAACTTATAGTAAATGTTGATCGAGGCTGCAGAGACGGCTTTGACCTTGTATATCGTCCTTCCCAATTTGGTTCAACTTGTTTAATATGCTCTTTATCTTTGTTTCCTCCTCTGGATATACGTTTGACCAAGGTGATTGCGACACAGCACTATACTTTCCCTTTTCTTTTATATTTCCCAGTATCAAAAAGGAACATCGTAGGCAAAATTTTAGTTGACTCCCTTTTTTTCTTCAGATATTCCTCCACCAATACAATGCTACTATATCCACGATGCCATATAAAATCTCCCAGCACGTATTAATTGTTGATAAGAACACGAAATGTATTGTGATCTTAAGTAAGAATAATAATTTTCCTAGCCGAATTCCAGCCACTGTGCAATGCAACAAAACTTCACAATATGTATAGTTTATTAATAACGAGCACACAAAATTTAGTGTGATCTAAAATAGAAGAAATAATTATCAGCCATGTTTGGTAAAAATAAACATTTCTCTTGAGGTATCCACATATATATATTTATTGACATATCTTTGTTCTTTATAATTTCATAAAAAAACTTTAAACTTTTTCGTCAAAAAAACAAAAAACTTATACTTATTTTCTGTATTGAACTTTGCTCATCTTAAATATTGAAATGAAATTTTACTAATGAAAATTTTTTTTAATGTTTTACTTTTCAAAATTGAACATGGAATGAATTTTTATTTTAAATCAAAATCTTAACATCGGAAAATTAATCAACCAAAAAAATGTGTTTTAGTTGTTACATCTTCCGATGTCAAAACAAATCGTGTAATCCTAAAAATTCAACAAAGATTTAGTAACGACATCTGTTCTTTAGAATTGGAAATAAAATTGAGTACGTTCGTTTGCTTTTTATAGTACATTCGAAATTTAACTAGCAGTTAAGTATTAGCAAATTTTAAAATTATTAGTAATGTAAAAGTGAACTGAAACTATTGAAATATATTTTTATTGAATTAGAAAAAGAAGATGAATTTGGTTTTATTATTGTTTTGCGATTATTGCGATCGTTACATCTTATATCCAAAAACAAAAACAAATTTTTATCTCGTCGCTGGTCGAGTTGGTTAAATAGTTAACCATAAACTCTGATCAGAAGGACGCCGGTTCTATTTCCGAACTGACCGGAAAAAAAAAACTTTTGTTACAGATCTTTCGTTTTTCAAAGCAATTTTTCATTCTATTCAATTGAATACATTCATTTCTAGTGTCTTATAATTCTAATTGTTAAACATATTAGTTGCTTATTGTTCTGGTTCTAATGACATCAACATTCGAAATGACATAATCAAAATAATATGCCGTTCCAATGCATATATACTCGATGGAGATCTCAACTGCAGTCACCAATCTTGGAACTGTTTTAGAAGCGATTCAGGAGGTTTTAGAAGCGAATCGAATGTTATTTAATTACCTCTCTGGGTCAAATTTTTTAATAATAAACCGATGATGTCCTTAATTCCGATCATTTCCCAGTTTCTATTGAAATAAACTTGAATAGTTTACTTTATATTTTAAAGATAAATTACTTACCATAAATATCGTCCTTTTGTGATATGTTCCACAGGATATATGTTGACCAAATTTAATTTATTGAGCTGTCATCTATGAGCAATTATCATTATCGAAATTGGTAATAGATGGCGGTTTAATCAGAATGAGGAATTGCTCCTAAGTGAATTAACAGAAATTATTGAAATTATCTACTGTGAGGTAGAACAAGATGAATCTAAATTTTTTTATTCTTATTTATATATTATTTGTAATTTAATATAATTATTTATTTATTTTATTTTGTATAATTAAATAGTTCCATTTATTCATAAATTAAAAAACATTTAAAGAAGAATTTGTGTATCAATTATACTAATATTAAGAAGAAGGTCGGTAAATTAACCAATGGTCGGTAAATTAACCAATGATAAAAAACTTGAGCTGCGACAGCCAACTATTAGCTTTCAATCTCAGAGATCTCGTTTCATTAATGAAAAGTTTAATTATTTCCAAACAGGTTGTATGAACACGAATAGAAGATATATCCTCAGATATATTGTCGTTTGTATTGTATGAATCATGATGGAACCAAAAATGTATGCGAGGATTTTTTTCTATTCTCTGTTCTAACTTCTGTTTTTCTTGTATAGAACAGTCGATAAAACAATTTGTTTTTTTTGGACATGCGCATAACAGGATAATTTTGTTTTGACCGTGATTAATTTTTAGTTTAAATTTGTGCGTTTCTAAAATTTGTTTTTTGATATAAATTAATAGTAAAATAAATAATATTTTTAATATAATTTTAAAATAATTAATTTAAGTATTCAAATAATTTTTTTTAGTTATAACTAAATTTATTTAATAGAAAAGTAAACGAAAAAGTATTGCCACTTATAAAAATAATGGTTTAAACATGCATAAAAACAAATATACAAAAAATTCTATCCGTGTTCATACAATCGACGAAAAATAAAATCGTCGGATTAACTTTATTCTCGGATTTTTTTTTATCTATCGTTGTTTATACTATCGGCTCTTAGATTATCAAGGTAGGGCAATAAATGTAGAAACTGAGAAGAATGTTGTGCCAGAGCAGAAATTTGTCAGGACTCAAATAAGGTCCTGATCAGGTATGCCCAAGTCTGGCTCAGGTATTGGTAGTGCAGCGTGAATGGTCTCTGATCATGAGTGTAACGCTTTTTCCCTATCAGACCCTGATTTGGATTGCCGGATCTGACCCTGATTGGGATAATCGGATCAGACCCTGATTAGGATAATCGGATCAGGCCCTGATTGGGATATTCGGACTAGATCCTGATATATATTTATATATTATATACATAAACTAATTTAAATAAAATAAAAAACCTTAATTGCTATTATTATTTATTATTATAGTCGTTCAGCCGAGAAGCGATAAAACATGCATGAAAGGATTTTAACTATATATTTCTAAAATGGATAATACTCTAGTGAAATTTAACGAATTGAAATTTCAGCTAGGGGTCAAATACAAAAAACCAAATCAGGGCCTGATATCTATAATAAGGTTAGCCCTAAAAAAGTATTGTAAATCAGGATCGAAACAGGACCACCTCAGATTGCACTAATAAGGCTGGACTGACCAGGACCTGATCACGTTCTCACAGATCACGCTGTCACTGTATTCAGGTTTTCCCTGACTAATTTTTGGTCGGGTAGTAAAATATTGGCAGAAATATAGCATCAATTGGTTTTAAATGGATTTCCTACCTTTGATGATCCTGACATTAAACCTGAAAATTCGGAAATTAATGAAAATAACTTTCTGTCTAAAGATATTTCATGAATAGCAGAGGATGTTAGAACAGTCAATATTTTACGAAAATAGTAAAATGCAAAAATATCGAGTGTTGTGTTGATCCACTTAGTTCACTTTTTAATATTATGCCTGGACAATTTTTACCACCACCAATTTCATTATACCAGTCAGATAAAGGATTTAAAATTTCAGTCACACCAGCAAATTTAGAAATAAGGAAATATCGAATTGATTTAATAAAAATAGTTGTGAATTAAATGTTTATACAAAAAAACGTTTTTCTATGATAGCAAATGAAATAGTAGATTGTATATTAAGAGCAGAAAGTACTACATTGCTGCTCGTGCATGAAAATTGCTGGTTGAGGCGTAGCCAAAACAAGCAATCATATCAGAGCAGAAATGTTACTTTCTGCTCAAAGTATACATACTATTTTTTTAAAGACTGCCGACAAATGCGATCAAAGTTGACAAGGAGGCATTTATTTGTTGTTTAAAAAACGTATCGGACGTCAAGTTAAAATTTTGAATTAATAAATTTAAAACTTATACAGAGTTTATATCTATTTTTAAATGAAAATAATTTAAAATGAGCAGTAGTGATGAAAGTGATATAATTAGCACTTCATCTCATATAAAAGAAGCAGCCAACAATTTAACTTTAGATCTGTTGCCTGAAAAATCTAAAGTCCGGTATGAAAAAGCTTACCTATTATTTATCAATTGGTGTAAGAACAAAAAAACAGGAAATTTTTATTCTGAAGATGTGTTTTTGGTATATTTTGGTGAACTATCGCAGACAAAAAAGTCTTCAACAATGTGGTCAAATTATTCAATGTTAAAATCAACATTCATCGTTAAAGAAAATTTGGATATTAGCAAATATAAAAGGTTTATGCCTTTTTTAAAAAAGAAGCCCTCGGGTTATAGAGCCAAAAAATCAAAAGTGTTTTGGGGAGAAGAAACTAATAAATATTAATATTATGTCTTTGTTCATTATGTCTTTGTCCATTATGTCTTTGGTTTTTCTTGTGTTTTTACTTTCCGACTAAGAGCAGAAAAAATTAAAAAATGCTCGCTAAACAGCAAAAGCCAACTTTCTGTTTTAAACTGATAGATAGAAAACATTATTTTCTATGACAGTCGTTAAAAAAGTCTATGTTTATCACGCTTAATGCCCTGTGAAAATGGGTTCTTTTACAACTATAGTGCAAAAAGAATAACAAATTGTAGTCGCTATGGTTTCTTATATAATTTTGCAACGTTTTTTAAACAACGCAACCATGAAAAATAGAATATGAATCGTTCGTTCGTAAACATGTCTCACTCGACGCTAGCCCGTCTCGTGAACAAATTACTCACGAAAAAAACAATGTTTTCATCTCTTGCAGGAAAATATACTATTGAACATTTAGAAATCTTCAAAAAATTTCGTAACGTGATATACAGGGTGGGGATGAGAGTTTTAAAAATGTGACAATTTGTGACATAAGGGAGGGTGAGGGTCCAATATCATGAAATTTTAAGTTACGTAATTAAGGTACAGCCCCGTAATAGCTAGAATGTTTCAGTTTATTTAAAATAATAAAATATAAGCAAATAAGTAATTTGGACTTAGAGCTTAACATTCAACAATCCACCACCCTAAGAGTACTTAACCATGAAACTATACATGAAACCACTATACATGAAATATGCTTTCGGCACGATCTGGATTAACGGTCTAGTCCACAAAATATGTGTAGCAAAAATAAAATTATAAAATCATTTCTCAAACAACGGAAACTTTACTCTTTTATCGCTGAAGCCACCTCCCGTATCGTTTCGTTAAAATCAGGACCACAAGAGCCAGTCTTAAGCCCTCTTCTATTCAATATCTATTTCAATGACATTTGCAAAACTCCCGACTGTGAAATTTCGATTTTCGCTGATGACACAGCAATCTATTCAGTATTCATACGTCAGATGTACTGGGTAATAATATCATGCTAAGGCTTGAATCATATTTAAAGAAAACTTTTCAATTCCTTAACTCATGGTATTTACAAATTAATCCAATTAAATGTCAAGCTATATACTTTACTTTATGTAAAGCGATGTCAAGATGCCAAGAATGTTTCCTCAAAGAAGTACTAATGTTCGTGGTAGTATTGTAAGTAGTACAGTAACACTTCACAATAACACGTTAAGCTAGGCAAATAACGTTAAATATTGATCGTAGAATAACATTGAAATATCACATATCACTCAAGTTGTAGCAAAATATTACAAATGTTTTTTGAATGAATGAATTTAAATGTGTTTAACCCGTACTAAATAAAAAAAAGTCCGAGCGGCAGAATGTCAGCTAGAAATAGGTAGATTTCGAGATCAGACAATTTTGTGTACAAGTAGAATTTGATGTATCAAATTAGTTTAAACATAACAAACTAATTACAAACAGATATCGAACAAATTTTAAACGGAAAATTAGCTACATATAGGCAAAACTAAATCTATACAATTTTGCAACAAACAAATATCATATCCACCACAGAACACGTGTGTGACAATTTATGACACTGTATGAAAAACACACGGCAGACCTACACTATATCATATGTCGTGCAATTACTGCAAATTATCAAAATAGTTTATTTCTAAGAAAAAAAATAATTTGTTTCCTTCAAATCTTTTTATTTTTTGTTTCATTGGCTGTTATTAGGTTTTTGGAAATTGTTGTTGTTAAGGTTTTTGCAACTGTTGCAAACTTCTTTGTTGAAGCCGACAAGTCAAAAACCTATAACTGCAGAGGTTTATATTTGTAAGAAACGGACTAAAATGTTTCCACAGATTCTAAATTTATGAAGTTTTAAAAATATTAGTATCCAAACGGCCGTTATAACGGATTTAAAAAAACAATTTTTTCTCTAGTATAAAGCCTCTAGTTTCTTAATCTTAACCATGTGTTGGATTTTGTGGATTTACGAACTTGTCCAAGACATTCATAAAACACACATTTTTAAAAACAGTTTTTTGATCTGGCTCAATAAATGCGACCGTGAGAGCGCCGGTTGATTCAAACGCATTTTGTGTTTTACAAGCTCTTTTATGGAGCCGCTCACTCATAAACCTCCAACTGCAGACGTCTATTTTTTGAAAGAAATTGATCAAAAAGATTCCAAATTTATGAAGTTCTTAAAAATATCAATATCCAAATGGCTGTTATAACGGATCTAAAAACCAGACTTTTTTCTAGTATAAAGCCTCTAGTTTCTTAACCATATCTCGGATTTGGCTGATTTACGAACTAGTTTAAGTTATTAATAAAACACACATTTTAAGAAAAAGGTTTTTGATCTAGCTCTACAAAGGCGACCATGAGAGTGCCGGTTGTTTCAAAAAATGTTTTGTTTGCAAACTATTTTGTTGGAGCCGCTCACCCAGAAACCATTATTTGCAGAGAATAAATTGATAAAAAGGATTTCAAAGATTCTAAATTTGTTAATTTTTTTAAAATATTAGTATCAAAACGGCCGTTATAACGGTTTAAAAAATCATTTTTTTTTAGAAATAAGCCTCTAGTTTCTTAACCGCTTGTCGGATTTTGCTGATTCACAAACTGGTCCAAGATATTAATAGAACACACATTAACAGAAAATTTTTTTGATCTCCCTCAACAAATGCGAGCGTGAGAGTGCCTGTCGTTTTCGTTATATCTCATATCGTTTATATTATATGGTTTGAGTTATTTTCGGCTTTTCGGTCATACAAAATTTATCGAACACAAACTAGGTATTCATTTTTTATTGTTTTATTTTTATAATATAAAACACCGACGTTTCGGCTAATATATAGCCATTCTCAAGGTTTTACAACAATCTAAAAACAGAATTAATTAAATGATCTTGTTTTTATATCTATCTATGTAACTAAACAATATTTTACCTGACTATATAATTTGTAAAATTTAATTTAATTCTAATTAAAACATATCACAATTAAACAAAGTTAAAACATTTTTTTATTATATTATTTAAACTGTTGAACTATACATTTATTTTAATTTTTATTTTGTCGTTGACTGTTTGAGTTGTATCATTAAAGTAACTGCTATCATAACATTATTAATATTGCTTTTTGATTAAATTCTTTGTTTGTGTTTTTTGTTGGTGTGTTTCAATGTGGATTGGTTTTCTATGTTATTATTGACTTTATCAGCTGATGTGTGGAGTGGTGTTAGTGATCTTTTTCTTTTCCTTTTACTTTGTTTGAACTTTAATTGAATCTCATTGTTGATGACGTTGCAAAATATTGGTGTGAGGTTGTCCGTGTCGCGTTTGATGTTATATGTATTATGTGTGTAAATGTGCAAAGATTCTTTGGTGAGACGTTTTGATAAGTTAGGCTCTGTATCTAAAATTCTAACAATCTGAAAATCTGGTTTATGGTTAAGGTTTTCGTGGTGGTCCATTAAGGCTGTTCTAGGTATGTTGGGATCTGTTTTCATACGTTTTAAATCGTTTTTGTGGTTAGCGATTCTTTTACCTAATTGTTGTTTTGTTTGTCCTACGTATGTACTAGTACATGGTTCACTATCGGTTCCTGTACTTAGACATGGGATTTCATATATTACGTTTGTTTTAGCTAATTTATCAATTGGATCTTTAAGTTTGGTGTATGAACGTTTCATGTTCTTGGCATTGGTCATTGCAAGTTTGATGTTGGGACATATAGTGTTAGTAACTTTTTGTAGTTTTTCAGATATACAATGTACATACGTCATTTGTTTATAACAGTAGTTGGTTGCCTGTTCATTGGATATCATCTCTGTGGGGGTTTGAGTTGTTTTGTTAAGTTTATTTATTTCGCTATATAGCAGGGTCGATACTATCTTAGTTGGGAAATTGTTGAGGGTGAGGAGTTGTTTGATTAATCGGTGGTTTTTACAGTGGTATTTGGGTGAACTCAATGTTAATACGCGATTAATGAAATTACGTGCCGTATTGAGTTTCTGTTGATGGGGGTGTTGTGAATAAAAATTAAGAATTCTATTAGATGTTGTAGTTTTTTTGTACCAGTCTGTACTAATCGTTCCATCATCATCACGAATTGTCATCACATCTAAAAACGGGAGACGGTTATTTTGTTCTTTTTCTAATGTAAATTTCAGTCTTGGGTGAAAATCATTTAGTTTCCTAAGTGTTTCATTAATGTTTATTGCTGGCAAGATCGTAAATATATCATCCACATATTTTACAAATATTCTAGGTTTATAAGTTAATTGATTTAAGGTAACTGTGAGTAAACGTTGTGTTACAATGTCAGCTATTATCGTAGACAACGGGTTGCCCATCGGCATTCCGAATATTTGTTTGTAAAAGGTCTTGTTGTATACAAAGTAGTTAGATTGGATAAGGCAGAAGCGAAGCATGTCAAAAAATAGTGTTTTAGATATTTTAGTATAATTCGTTAGATCGTTCCATCGTTCGTATATTATTTCAAATGCCAGGAAAGTTGGGATGTTGGTAAAAAGTGAAATTATGTCAAAACTAATCATTTGTTCTTCGTTTGTCATTTTCAGTCCAGTCACTCTATTTTTAAAGTCAAACGAATTGGTGATGTTAATGTTGTCGTCTATCAATAAATTTTTTAATATATCCGCAATCATTTTTGATAGTCGAGATGATGGTGTATCAATGCTAGCGACGACTGGTCGAACTATATATATATATATATATATATAGTTATATATATATATATATATATATATATATATATATATATATATATATATATATATATATATATATATATATATATATATATACATATTATATATATATATATATATATATATATATATATATATATATATATATATATATATATATATATATATATATATATATATATATATATATATATATATATATATATATATATATATATATATATATATATATATATATATATATATATATATATATATATATATATATATATATATATATATATATATATATATATATATATATATATATATATATATATATATATATATATATATATATATATATATATATATATATATATATATATATATATATATATATATACAGTAATCCCTCCGACTGCGCGGGTTTTAACTGCGCGATTTTCACAGCGCGAGATGAGTTTTCAATACTAATTTTCGCACAGCGCGATTAAAATTTCACACTGCGCGACGTTTAAAAATTTTTTTCAGAATATGTAGGTGAATTTCGTTTAATCAATTAAAATGAAAAATAAATTACATTTGCCATATGGGTCATTCTTTTACAAATCGAACAGATTTGAACAAAATCTGACCGACGCATTTTTGATTTGGCTTAAAAAATTTTTTACGGGTATCATATCGAAAAAAATATACGTACTCGAGGATTTTTTGTTTGGCAAATAGAGGCGAATTCATAACTTCGGCTCTATTAATGATAGAAGCTTTTGTTTTATTTTATTTTAAAGTTAAGAGATGGAATTTTAATTAAAAAATATATTCAATAAAAATTATTAGCAAATTCCGATTGTTATAAACAAATAAAATGTTAAAATCGATTTTTGTGATTGCCCTATACAAAAATCAAGAATATTTGATATAACCATCGTATTCTACGTTCAGAAATAAATTAATTTATCCAGCGCGGGACAACAAAAATTTATGGAATTTTTTGTCTTTCCGCACTCGATAAATTAATTTATTTCTAATTCTATACTCGTACACGAGAGAGCAAAATTGCAGGGGTCAGAGAGAAAGTGTCTGACTTATTGCTAAACTGTTTACACATAGGAATTTGTTAATAATTTTTGTAGATACCATTTTTTTTTTAAAAGTTCATCTTTTAGCTTTAAAATAACACAGAAAAAAATTTCTATCATTACCTAAACCGAAGTTATGAATCTTTGAAAATAAGTCTTTCAGCCAAAAGTCACGAAATCCTCGAAATTTACAACCGCTCTATTTTCGAAAAAAATAAAAAATTCTCGAGCACGTATATCTTTTTTTTCTTGGGAAATGGGAATTTGGGAATTTCTCTATATAAAAGGCCTAAAAAAAACTTCAGCAAAATCAAAAATGTGTTCGGTTTGTAAAAGAATGACACATATATGTAGCAAATTTGCATTAGAAATTCAGTTTATTGTGTGGCTGGGAACATTCAATATAGATCAAATTCAATTTCAAGCCAGCAAAGGTAGAATATTCTAAACAAATTCATATTATTTTTTTAAGTTTGAGTTGTTTTTTTTAAATGTTATTTATGTTAATTTATCTGTTAACTTATGAAGTGTTTTCTTTTTAAGTGTTGTGTAAGTAAAACATGTTTTTCAGGCTGTATATATTCATTTTTGTTTAATTATAACTTTAAATTATTTTTTTTTGAATTTTTTTCAAAATTTGGAACGGAACCCTCCATTTTCATACAAAATAGGGTTCACATTGGACGGTTTTGTATTGCGCGCTGTTTTTCAGGAACGGAACTACCGCGCAGTCGGAGGGATTACTGTATATACATATATATATATATATATATATATATATATATATATATATATATATATATATATATATATATATATATATATATATATATATATATATATATATATATATATATATATATATATATATATATATATATATATATATATATATATATATATATATATTAGACTGGTCGTTAAAAACTAAATTTTCCGAGACGCCCCCCAGAAAAATTCTTTGTGGTCAAAAAACCATAACGGCTTTATTTTTTTTTTTTAAAGTGAAAAGAACACGTGCCGCAAAATCATCAAAGTTTATTTTTTGATAAAATTGTTAATATCTCATAAAATATGCAGATGTCAAAAAAAATCATTTAATCATTTTTGCAGGAAATTTAATTCTCTACAAAAAAGGTCCAAGTCATTTTTTTCCTAAAACCTATATTTCTGATGATATTTTGAAATAAAACTTGAAATTCTTCGAAACTCGTAAAACCAAATGATAAAAATTTCGACGAAAAAGTACTAATCTTGATTTTTTTTGTCACGATTATTTTTTATACATTTCATTCTATAGCATAAGAAGAAAATTAGGAGTTTTTCGTCATCTTTATTTTTTCGGTTTTTTAAAAATTACGAAAACTTACAAGTTCATTTTCAAAATATCATGAGAACTATACGTTTTCGGGAAAAAATGGCTTGGACCTTTTTTGTAGAGAATTAAATTTCCTACAAAAATGGTTATGTGATTTTTTTTGACATCTGCATATTGTATGAGATATTTGAAAAAATCTACGAATTTTTCAAAAAATCAACTTCAACGATTTTGCGGCACGTGTTCTTTTGATTTAAAAAAAAAAAAAATAATGCCGTTGTGGTTTTTTGACCCCAAAGAATTTTTCTAGGGGGCGTCTCGGAAAATTTAGTTTTTAACGACCAGTCTAATATATATATATATATATATATATATATATATATATATATATATATATATATATATAAATATATATATATATATATATATATATATATATATATATATATATATATATATATATATATATATATATATATATATATATATATATATATATATATATATATATATATATATATATATATATATATATATGTTGATAATTTGTTTTTCTTCGAAGGCGCCAAAGACCGATGTGGAACAAGTGTTGTTACTGTTAAAACATTATAGATCGGAACCAAAATTTTCTTTTTCCTCCATATATGTATTTAGTTAAACAATTCAAAAATAAAATCTTTATCTGTACAATTATATTGATCATTGGTATAAAAAAAATTTTTACAAGACGTTTCGGCACTGGGTGGTGCCTTTTTCAAGACTGTTGGTGAAAAAGGTATCGTTAAATTAAAATGAAATGTGTCTGGCTATATAAAATATTTCAACATTATTGAGTTTGTTTGTTTTATATGTAAGATTACTTTTATTTATTTATATGTTTTTAAGACCAACTAGGTGGGTTGGATTACAAAAGATTAAATCCTTCGTGTTAAAACAAAATTGACTTTTATAGGCAATTCTCGCTATCTATCTCTTTTTAATAGCCAGATTAACATATAACTAACTATATCCGATCAAAACCAATTTTATTTTACAGGGGTGTTCAACAAGATTAAATTCTTCTAATTTTTTAAAAATTTTTGTTATTGAATCAATGTGTTCTTCTAAGCTAGTTGAAAAATTCATTATGTCATCTAAAATTCATTATGTCATCTAAAAAAACTAAACATATGATTCCTATGAATTCGGATTCAATAATCTTTGGAAGGTAGCTGGGGCGTTCTTTAGGCCAAAAGGCATACGAGCAAACTCATAATGTCCACTATCTGTCGAAAATGCAGTTTTCCTAATATCTCTTTTATCTGTTTCTTTTTTATGAAACCCTTTTGCGAGATCAATCGTGGTAAAATATTGTGCTCTTCCTAATTTATCAAAAATATCTTCTATATTTGGTATTGGGAATTTGTCGTCTATAGTTACGTCATTTAAATTTCTATAGTCAACTTCTATAGTAGAGGCTAAGACCTCCATTTCTGTTTTCCTGAAGCGTCAAGTTTTTTTTCTACTATCCAAATTGGAGCTAATAAGGTAAGTTACTTGGGCGTATATACCTTGTCTAAGCATTTCATCTATTTGAGACTTAACTTCATTTTATGTATTTCTGGATATCTATAACTTTTTTTTATAAATTGGAATTTCATTTGTCGTTTTAATAGTATGTTTTATAGCGTGAGTAAAATGTCAAATCCGTACCTTCTTGAAAAATATATTAGGAAATTCTTTAATTACTTTTTTAATTGCTATTTTTTGTTCAGAGTTTAAATGTTCGGTGCGAAGCTGTTCCATAATGGAGTTTGCTTTATCTAAGTCAATGTGGAAGATAATATTCATCTAAAGCGTCTAATAATAAACTGTATTCTTCTCCGTTCTATCAAAAATATTTTTATTTTAGTGTTTTCAGTTCTAAAGTGCAATTTCTATAACTAAGGTCATTTTCAGCGGTTTCAAAATATTATTTCCTATTAGACAATCGAATTCTGAATGGAAAATCATATTCTAAAAGTTCTACCATTTGTCGTTCTAAATTAAATTCATTAAATAATGGAATAGTATAAGAACTGAATCTAAAAAATTATGGTGCAAATTATGATACCACAATTTTTTAGATTCAGTTCTTATATTATTCTTGATGGGAGATTTTCCATCGGGGTGATGTTACAAATAATTTACTGAATTAAATGGAATAGTAATTTTATTGAAAATCTGAAAACTTTGTGTAATTGTTTTAACTTTTAAGTCTTATTGGATCGTTTAGACGTATTTTCCGTTTAGGATGGCAGATACCTGGATTTATAATGCTTGAACTAGCTGCAGTATCAACTAAAAATCTTAATTTTCGAACAGGCGTACTAATTATAATATAGGTTAGGGCGTATGGTCCGAGGTAGCTAGACGAAAATTTTCTGCTAGTTTATCGTCTTATTCTGTTAAGAATGTTCTTCTATTTAATGTCGGGTTATCGACGTCCATTAGTTCAACTCTCCTATTAATAAAACTGTTATTTTGTCTCTTAAAATTGTTAAAATTATTTCCAAAATTTGCATTTCTTTTCTGAAATACACCAGATTTTTGTTCAATATAATTGCTATCAAAAAATCTTTTATTTGTTTCATTATTATTAGGATTATTATAAATATTTCTATTATGGTTTGTAAAATTGTTATTTCTACTGTTCAAATTATTTCTAGGGAATTCGTTTCTACCGCGAAACGACCTTTGAACATTTTCAAATTTATAATTATTCATTCTATTAATATTAGATATATTAGATAAATAATATGCGTATCCAGTTTCATGCAATATCTGAATAGCTTTTTCTAAATCCTCTGGATTTCTACAACATAAAATACCTTTCATTAGTTCAGGTATTTTATTCATAAACACTTGTAGAGCCATTTTACAATTACTATTAATTTCTAAACTTGAATTTTCTTCGTTTACTGTTTTACTATTTAATCTACTTAATATTGTTTTAATTTACACAGATAGAAATCAAGGTTTTTTTTATGCTTAATAGGTTATATTCCATGCTTAAATTACGTTAATTCTCAACCGTGAATAAGCCATGTGTATTATATACTTATAAGGTATACTTGTTCAAAATATCACTAAAGTGCTTATTATGAATATTACTCTATGAATTTTATACATATAGTGTACGTAGCATGACTAATTAGGAATAGAGAAATAACTTTGTTGAAAAAATATTGTATACTTATTAGATAGCAAAATATAACTATAAGGAACAATATTTTTTGTAAAATATCATGCCTCTTATTTAAAAAATTATGGCGCTTAGGAATAATAAATTATAGAACACGTATTTCTGTTCCTAGCTTTGCAGGTATAGAATAAACCTTATGCACGGACAGAAATCTAGGTTTTTTATATTTAATGCTTAAATTACGTTGATTTTCAACCATGAATAAGCCAGGTGTATTATATACTTATAAGGAATACTATTTTGAAAAATTACTATGGAGCTTATTATGAATATTATTCATAATTTTATGAATATTGGGTACATAGCATGATCAGTAAGGAACAAAAAAAATATTTGCTGTACAAAATTTGTATACTTATTAGAGAACAAAATATAACTATTTTTTATAAAAAAACATGCCGCTAATTCATAAATTTATGTCGCTTTGGAATAAATAAATTATTTAACCAGGGTTTTTATATTCCTAGCATTTGATGAAGTCCTAAAAATCCTGTCATATATATATTTCAATTAAATTACTATATCTTGTATTTATATTTATCGATCGGATCGATCATTTGAATGAAGGAACACCACTTACTTTTAATAGTCATACCCATACGTTTTAAAGATTATGTTCACAGAAACTACCCAATGATCACTAACTAACAGAATGAAATTATTCCTCGCTTGTAGTTTATATATATACAACTCAAATTCCACAAAAAAGTCTAGTGAATTTAAAATCTATCCATTATTTAGATCTATTTCATGCTCATTTTGAAATACAACATGATTATTAGGTATGAAAAATTATATTTTTGTTATTTATTTGTTTGTGACTTGTAATCACAGTTTCGTTTCTTTTAATATTTTATGCGAGGTTTTTCTATTCCACGAGTTCAACAAAATGTATGCCTTAAAGTCATGGATATTGCAATAATATTATAAAAAGTGGTTATGGTGGTTAATTTATAAAAATTATTTAGAAATTTACAATTTAGGAAAATAAATAATATAAATGTATGTAAATATTTATTACTAATATATTTTGAACTTTCCCTGAAAAATAAAATCTATGTTAACAAAATAAAGTTGCATATAGAACAATAATTTTTGAATATAAAATACCTTTTGACAGTTTCTTCACCATCAATAAATAGAGAATATAAATTAACAGAGAATATAAATAAATACCGTTTGATTCTATTACCGTTTGATTGTAATATAATTATTTTGTGGTTTTAGGTAGATTTCATATAAAAATCTACCTATTGGAGTGCTTCATCTCAGAACTTCGGAAAAAATTTTGGTGGCAAACGACTATATATGGTAAGCGGAGACGGAAAATAAAAATGAAAAAAAAGTTTATATATAGTAGTTCTTTTATAAACCGAACAGATTTGGACAAAATCTGACCGACCCATTTTGATTTGGCTGAAATTTTTTTTAGGGGTTTTTTATCGAAAAAAAAAGATATGCGTGTTCGAGGACTTTTTTTTGGAAAATAGAGCTGTTTTAAATTTTGAGAATTTCGTGATTTTTGGCTTGAAGACTTATTTTTAAAAATTCATAACTTCGGTTTTATAGAAGATAAAAGCTTTTTTTTTTCTTATTTGAAAGTTAAAAAATTGAATTTTTTTAAAATAAATATTTTCAACTAAAGTTATTAACAAACTCCTATTGTTATAAACAAATAAAATGTTAAAATTAGATTTTAACCATTGCCCCGCCCCACCCATGAAATTAATTTTTAATATAATCATCGTATTCAACGTTCAATTTCCTATAAAAAAAGTATTTTTTTTTAATGGAGAAATGATATTTACTGTTAGAAATAAATTAATTTATCGAGCGCGGGACGACAAAAAAATCTATATATGGGTCATTCTTTTACATACCGAACAGATTAGGACAAAATGTGACTAAGACATTTTTGATTCAGCTAAAAAGTTTTTTACGGGTTCTATATAAACATAACGATATACTTGTTTGAGGATTTTTTTTTTAGGGAAAATAGAGCGGTTCCAAATATCGAGAATTTTGCGATTTTCGGCTTGAAGACTTGTTTTCAAAGATTCATAACTTTGGTTCTGGGAAAGATAGACACTTTTTGTCTGTTTTATTTTAACTCTATTCTTTAAAATAAAACAGACAAAAAGTGTCTATCTTGCAATTATAAAAAAAATGCAAATTGCTATGCAATTTTAAAAAAAAGTGTTATTTATAAAAATTATTAACAAATTCGTATTGTTATAAACAAATAAAATGTTAAAATCAATTTTTAGTCATTATCTAACAAAAATAAAGAGTGTTTAGTATGATCATCGTTCAATTTTCAAAAAGAAACGTGTATTTAATTAATGGAGGAATGAGTTTTACTGTTAGAAATAAACTAATTTATGGAGCGCGAGGCGAGGAAAAATTTTATAAATTTTTGTCGTCCTGCGCTGGAAAAATTAACTTATTTGTAACAGTAAAACTCATTTCTTCATTAACTTAATATACGTTTCTTATTGAAAATTGAACGTAGAATACGATAATTACACTAAACACTTTATTTATTTTTGATAATGGCTAAAAATTGATTTAAAATTTTGTTTGTTTATAACAATAGGAATTTGTTAATAATTTTTATAAATAACACTTTTTTTTTAAATTGCCTCTATTTTTTAAAATGAAATAGACAAAAAGTGTCTATCTTTGCCAGAACCAAAGTAATGAATCTTTGAAAACAAGTCGTCAAGCCAAAAATCACGAAATTCTCGATATTTAGAACCGCTCTATTTTCCCTAAAAAAAAAATCCTCAAACAAGTATATCGTTATGTTTATATAGAACCCGTAAAAAAATTTTCAGCTGAATCAAAAATGGGTCGGTCAGAAAGGTGTTCGGTTTATAAAAGAATTACCCATATATATATAACGAAATAAGATATAACGGAATTTGGCGACACTCTCACGGTCGCATTTTTCGACCTAAACCAAAATAACTTTTTGTATATGTTTCGGCAAATAATGTTTTGGAAAGTTCGTGAACTGGCCATATCCGAGTACCAGTTAAGCGGCTAGAGCCTAAAAAGTCGACTAATCTATGGCGCTATAACTTCCGTTTGAATCATAATATTTGAATTAAATTTATAAATATTGAATATTTGAACATATTTCTATCATTATTATCCAAATGACAACTTTGGCGTTCCAGGTTCCTGCAAAATCAGCTGTTTTAAAAATTTGCCAAATTTTTTTGTTTTTGATCTAGTGAAAATGGCCAAGCTCACATTTGAAAACTTTTTTACACAAAGATACAATATAAATCTTTCCAAAATTAAAAAAAAAATAGTTCAGGTCTAAAGGTAGAGGCCCCAGGTTTGTTGAAATGAAAACAAACGCAAAAGGCAATGCTTTCATCATGTTTCAGTTTATGTTATTTAAATTCATTTTAACTGAAGCTTTCTAACCCAAAAGGTTCCATTTTTATAAGCAATTTAACGCACCTATTGTAGACAAATCTGAAGCCATTTAATACCATAGGAAAATTAGCAAATTCTCTTTTGTTTTTATTTTCTTCACTAAGTAGCCGTTCGAAAAAGATTAAATAAGAACAAAAAAAACCACAACAAAGATGGTTTTGAATTAAAATTGTTTGATAATGTTTAATTACAATTTATGTGTGATGGTATAATTGTAGTTGAAATTGAAATTTGTTGGATAATTCCGTTTCTACTTAGTTTTTTGATTTTAACTAATTAGATACATTGATTTTACTTGTATGCATATTTGTCTGATCAAGAAATCTAGCTTTTTCTAGCGGATATACCTGTCGCTAGACTTTTTTTAATTGAACCGATTGGTATTGTAAAATGATAAAATGATATGAAAGGAAGTTATCTTTCGATATGCCAAGTAATATACAAGAAACAAAACGAAGCTTCACGAAGTGAAATAAGTTGTTAGAAAATCAAATATTTTTATTAAATTAATAAATTTAATAATTGTTTAATTCACGAAGAAAGTTGAAAAAACAAAAATTAAAAATCGTACTTATAAAGAATACTCAATCAAATCATACAAATCATATAAAATAACTGAAAAACAAACATTATTATTTAGTGATGATGTATGGGATGAATTATTTTATACCTTACTATTCATAAAATTTCATGCTTCCTAGTTATATTATATGCACATTTTTAAATATTAAATGATTATCAGGCATGAAAAATTATAATTTTGATATTCATTGTTTATCAATAGTAATCATTGTTTTGTTTTTCTCAAAATTTTATGCTAACGTTTTATATTCCATGACTAAGTATTCATAAAAATGAATGCCTTAAAGTCATGGATATTGCAATAATATTATAAAAAGTGGTTATCGGGAAAAAACATTTATAATTATGTTATATAAAACTTATGACTTGCAATCATAGCTTTATTTTTATCCGTGTAACTATAAAAATTATGGCAATTTGTCTTATACGACAACCCTCTTAAAACGTCAAATATAATTGATCTTTACTAAGTTTATCACCAAAAGTTTGAGAAATTACACATTTTAATTCATCCCATGTTTTTGGATTATGTATTAAAATAGATTCACGAGCTTTACCAATTTATTTACTTTTAATAATGTCAAAGAATACGTTTTGACTTAATTCATTATAATCACTTAATAAAGGAAAAATACGATCAATTAAAGCAATAAACATATATAAATCGTTTCTATTACCATTAAAAATAAGCAAATTACTTAAATATTTAATTGATTCAATGCTCACTTGAGTTTAGAGATTATTCTCGAGAATTCCTTTTCTCGATTTCTCAAGAATTCCCTATAGATTTTTATTTCTCATTTCTCAAGAAATTTGGTTTTATTTCTCGAGAATTTGAAAAAAGTTAAAGACAAACAAAAATCACTCATTTAATTTTGTAAAACTCACTAAGATTTTCTTGTAGTCAGCGCAACCCTTCTACAATTTTACGAAGGCTTCTGTCAGAATAATTCATTAAATTAGATTGAGAATCATGTTTTATCTTATAAACTAAAATTTTAAATTAGATAACAAACACAATATTTGTTTTAAATGATAAAACAAATATTACATATTGAGAGTGAGGACTCCGTTATTGATATGATAAAAATGATGAATCGCTGACGAATTATTAAAATATTCTTTTTTTTTCGTATTATTTCCATAAAGGAACGTAAGTTTTATGGCCGAATTTCACTTGAAGACTTAATTTAATCGATTAGTTTTATATAGGTGACCTAAGTAAGGACCAAAGTTTATTTAAATAGTATAGTTGTTTTAATTACACCCCCAATAGAAATTGTGTATCGCAACACTCTGTAAGAACCGAGGAAAGAAAACTGTTTTTACTATTTGATCTCAAAATTCGTAAGAATAGTTTGTTTACTTTGATAGAGCATTTTTACAGGACTGGCTTCCCATACAGAAAATGATTTGACTGTCAAGAAACTTTAACAAAGCGTCCGCTGATTAAAACAGAAAAATCTCTTAATTCTAGTAACTTTAAAAAAGCCCAGATAGCTATTGATAATTTGGCGGTTATAATTAGAGAATAGGGTTTATGAGGAGCTCTTGGGCTAGAAAATTATTTATTAATTAGAGAAAATTAATAAAGAATTATCTCGAGAATTCTTAAGAATTCTCGAGAAACAGATTTCCCTTCTCACATTTTCTCGAGAAAGAGAAATGGTCGCGAAAAGCGCATCTCTACTTGAGTTTTTTCCATGATGATCTTAATATTTGTATTAATATAATTGTTGATGTAATTGCTGTATTGATTGCTGATGATTTAATTTGTTGACAAAATTGATGATTAAATTGTTGGTATATTTGATGTATTGATTGTGGATAAAAATGATGATTTAATTTGATGACAAAATTGATGATTAAATTGTTGATTAAATTCTGAATTTGATGTTTGAGATGAGTTAGGTTCGATAGTTGTGATGAAAATATGTTTTTTAAATACGTATGTTTTATTCGTTTGTTGAAAATTCTTTTTGATTTCACTTTAGCTACGAAATTTTATTTTTATTATTTAAAACCTGAATTAAAAGTTTTACACAATTTTTAATTATTTTAGTAAAAGTTTTTCACAATTTTTAACTATTTAGGTTCGGTGCGGGTATTCAAAATTTTCACTTCTGAATATTTAACCCACTTTAATATTTAACCCCCTTTTAAACACTTTTTGAATACTTAGAAAAAACGTAATTTGTTCTTGATTGTTCCACACTACAAACGTGTTTTCAAAACGTTCAAACGTGTTTTCGTGCAAAAAATGAGCTCATGGGAGGATTCCGATTTGGAAGGAGCAGCAGAAAGAGCTTTTGCAAGGTTTATTGCCGGTAATATCCAAAGAAAAATACGAAAAAACGTATCGAGCGTTCAAACAATAGTGCAGTGGAAAAAGAATTAAAGTGACTGACGAAAATAAGTTGCTTGCTTATTTCGATACCGAGATGAAACAATTCCAATCGTCAACTACATGGAGCATTTACTCAATGTTAAAATCCACGTTTAACGTGAAGGACAACATCGATATCTAAAAATTCAACAATTTGCGAGCTCTTTTGAAGCGTCAAAATGATAATTATTTTGCGAAGAAATCAAGAATCTTCAGAATCTTCACCATTGAAGAAATCTACAAATTCCTGTAGGACGCCACGACGATGTTTATTTGGCTACGAAGGTAAAAGGACGGGAATTGAATTCGAACACTCCAGTCCGTGTCCTAGAGTTGTAAAGTGTTCATATCATAATAATCATAATAATGCTGTTGATGTGCATCCCGTTTTTAAGTTCGACCAAATGTTAAAATCGGAAAAAAGATTATTACAAAAACCAAATTCTAAATCAAATCGTAAATACCTTCAGCAAGAAAATTCTGTAGTAAATATATTACTATCCACTTGTGTTTTTAAGAAAAAATATGTAAATTTACCACTAAATATACTTAATTCAATCGAATCAATCTTTTTAGTCGATAGTGGCGCTGCCATTTCCCTTTTAAAAAAGAAGTTTATAAAAAGTGATACTCTTTGTTTTCCAGAATTCAAATGTCACATGAAAGGTATTACAGCCGAATTATTAAGTACTATGGCCGAATGTAAAGGAATAATTACATTACCCAATGGAATTGAAATTGAACATGTATTTCATATTGTTCCAGACGATTTTCCTATATCCGAAATAGGTATTTCGGGCAACGATTTTTTATCTCAAAATAAATGCAAATTGGATTTTGGAAAACATCTTTTGGAAATTCCTGTTAACCAACAAAATATTACCTTACGTTTACTTTCAAATTCGTCTAATTTCATTCCTCCTAGATCTGAAAAAATAGTCACAATAAAAACTAATGTTGAAGAGGACGGAGAGTACTTATGTTTTTCTGGTGAGGTAAAACTTGGTGTGTGTATTGGAAATTCCTTATTTAAATCAAAAATTAATTTAGCTTTAGTTAGTATTGTAAACTCAAACGAAACAGCTATTGATTTAAATGATATCAAACTAAAGATTGATAAAATTGAAAATTATGTTTTGTTTCATATAACTTCTTACCAAAACAGTATTGAAGATCGTTTAAAAAGTCTTAAATCCAAACTTAATGTCGAAGATTTAAATCCTGAAGAAAAAAGTAGCATTCTTAACTTATGTAGGCAATTCAATGATATTTTCCATCTTGAAAATGATAAACTCTCTGTTACTGATGCAATTACTCATAAAATTCCTACCTTATCTGATGCTCCCCCCAATTAATATAAAACAATACCAATTGCCTGAATCAACCATGTCTCATATACATGAGCAAGTTCAAGAGATGCTTGACGATAATATAATCGAAGATTCTAAGAGTCGTTGGAATTCTTCAATATTTGCCGTTCCCAAAAAGTCTGTAAAGGGTGAAACAAAATGGCAAATTGTGTAGACTATAGGAAGTTAAATGAAGTGACTATAAGCGACAATATCCCTTACCAAATATTTGTGAAATCCTAGAACAGCTTGGCAATTCAAAATACTTCAGCACCATTGATCTTAAAAATGGATACCATCAAGTTGCGTTAGATGAAAAGGACAGAGAAAAGACAGCATTTAGTACCAATTCTGTACGCAATACGCAATAATCGATTAAAGCACTTTATCTCTTTTTCAAGTTGAAAATTATGTATGTTATGTATAATGAAATAAATACATAATATATTTGGGTAAAATCATTCCAAAAGTCCAAAAAAAAAAAATAAATAAATAAAATAATCTGTAATTACATATATTAGGAGCATATATAAGTAAAACCATTATAAGTGAAATATGAAATTAAATAAATAAATATTTAATATAAAAATGAACATATAAACAATAACAAAATTTAAGAAAACAAATAAATTTAACAATACATATTATGCCTTAAACAAAAAAATAATAATTATAACTACTTTTATATATATTACTATTACGTATTTTTTGTTTTTTTGCAATTTGCTTGATACCTTTTTAGAAATGTTAGTTAATTAAATAATTTCATTAGTTAAGAATTCAGTAAAAAAGAAATCTCTTAGAAAAATAAGATTTTTCGTAAATAGGGGAAAGGTGTTGAGCACCCCTGTAAAATAAAATTGGTTTTGATCGCTATATCCGGTTATATATTAATCTGGTTATTAAAAAGAGATAGATAGCGAGAATTGCCTATAAAAGCCAATTTGGTTTTAACACGAAGGATTTAATCTTTTGTAATCCAACACATCTAGTTGGTCTTGAAAACAAATAAATAAATAAAAGTAATCTTACATATAAAAGTATATATAAAAGTGTATATAACTAAATAATAGTATATTCTTCAACGATGCCGAAAACAACATATTGTGAAACGAGAGGACAGCCGAGGTTGGTAATGGTCGCGAGATGCAAAATTTGATTTTCGGCGAGTAGAAGACTGTACTTTTTCAACTACTTTTTAAAAAATTATTATTAATTATTAAACATCAAACATTTATAATTACATACAATTCACATTTTAAAACATACACTGTTACAAATTAAAATGTATTTATATTTCTGCTATTAAAAAATAGATGACTCAATATGAATAAATTATCCAAGTTCTATTTCATAAAAACTATAAACATAGCTGTCTTTAATTACAAGCCTGATTGTTTTTTTCGTAAATTTTTTACATATCCATACATATAGAGTTATTCATGATGCTATATTTTTATTCTATTTACAATACAAAATCCTATATTATTATACTATTTCTGTAAAGTTTTTAAAATCATTAAATAACACATCTTTGAAGGTTCATTGTCTTTTCCATTTCGCGTCTAGTAGGCTTTATAACTAAAGACGGTTTGTACTTTGTCATAAACAAAATCAAATTCAGATTTCAGATTTCTAAAAAAGAAATCTCAGTTTTGATTAAGTTTTTGAATGGGTATGACGTTACGTAAATTCTTGATATATTTTAACACAATTATTTTACGTAAAATAAATATATTTTTTCCTTTTATGTTAAATAAATAGGTGAAATAATTTTTTTTAAAAATAGTTTAAAACCAACTGTGTTTAGCATACTATTTAAAAAGAATATATGAATATTATATATTTAACTATTATTATTTTTCCAATTTTAATGTATATTGTCCGTAAATAATTCAAAAATAAATTAACGTCTCATTAACGTCTCCCAACAGAGACAAATTAACACTAACCAAATTATTTTATTCAATCAATTGATTCACTTAAAGGGTATTCTAGGTTGGTTTATTCTATTTAAGAAATTAGAAAATAGATGGCTTTTAAAAAATTACTTTCATCACTAGGTACGAAAGTAATTCGTATAGGTTTTTTTATCACCGGTTACGAAAAAAAAGTTTTCGATGCAATGAACCAATTTCGAAAGTAGTTTTTTTTTGTTGGGTAGTAGAAAATAGTTATTTGTTTAACTAGGCAGCAAAGTAGTAGATTGACTGCCGCGGCTGATAGTTCATAGCCGAGCGAAGCGAGGCTAGGAATTCAGCCAAGGCTGTCAATCTACCTTGCTGCCGAGTTGAACATATAATTTTTTCCCCGATTAATTACAATGATATGTAATTTAATAATTATTACTTTAAAAATAAAGCAAAATTTTAAAAATGAAAAAAAAAATCGCAATTGTTGGAAGATTTAGTTGTTATGGAAATGTAATAATAATTATAGTTTGACAAATTAAAAAATTTCTGCCAGATTCGTGGAAAAATATCTGTTTATTTCTATGAAGTCTAATTATTTTGCTGCCTAGGCAGCAAAGTACTTGCTTTGCTGCCTAGGCAGGAAAAGTGCCACTTTGCTGACTGAAATAAGTCTGCAAAATTTATATTTGCTGTCTATCGGAGAAAAAAGTATTTTACAAATAAAAGATTTATATTAAAGAAATATGTTTAACTGTAGTGTTTTTTAATTAGTGTTAACATTAAACCTTTTCTAACACACCACGCACTACAATCTAGTCTAAATTGATAAAAGTGAATTTTTGAAAAAGGAAACAGAATTCTTAGGACACATTGTTACAACACACGGTATTAAACCAAATACAAATAAAATTGAAGCAATACTTAAATACGAATTACCAAAGACACATAAACAAATTAAATCCTTTTTAGGTATAACAGGATATTATAGAAAATTTATCAAAGATTATTCAATGGTAGCAAAACCAATGACACATTTTTTAAAGAAAGGTCAAAGAATTAATTTAAAAGATCCAGAATATATTAAGAGTTTTGAAAACATTAATAACATCAGACCCCTTTTTAAAATTCCCAAATTTCGAAAATAAATTTATTCTTACGACAGACGCATCACAATTTGCGTTAGGAGGCGTATTATCACAAGACGGACATCCAATTTCTTATGCAAGTAGAACTTTGAATTCACATGATATTAATTTCTCCTCTATAGAAAAAGTATTACTAGCGATTCTATGGGCAGTAAAGTATTTAAGACCTTATCTATACGGTAGAAAGTTTACCTTCCAAACTGACCATAGACCATTGGTATGGCTAGGTTCACTTAAAGAACCCAATAAGAAATTACAAAGATGGAAAATTAAGCTAGAATAATTTTTTCACGACATAGAATATGTAAAAAGAAAAAATAATCAAGTAGCAGACGGTTTATCTAGAATAGAAATTTAGGGTGGCTCTTAATTTTTTTTTTTGAATTCCTTAAGTCTCAGGGCAAAATTTTATTCCTTTTAACAAAAGAAAAAAAATGTTCTGAAGAAATCCGATCAAAGTAGTTTAAGGCGGCGCGACGGCGGTTTAAAGTTGAAACATCTCATTTTTTCCACTTTTTCACGCTTCACAACCCTTAAATCGCTTTTAGCAACCCTAGATTGAATTTAAATGTATTATTTAGTTCAATCGCTTTCCAAACTGCATAAACATTCAAATCGAACTGCAAATCACGAAGTTATGGAAAATAAAAGCATCGTTCTGACATCTCACATGGTCATTTACAACAAAAAAAAAACATTTTATTTTCTACATTTCATTTATACAATTATTTGACACTTCTAGAAGAAATAAGAAGAAGAGGAAGTAAAACAGCCGGTGACAATTAGTAGATTCTAGAAAAATTGCCATCATCCTATGCAAATACAAGATGCTATTTTATCCACGATTGCAAAATATTTCGGTCTTAAGTATTACATTCATGAGCTAAAAGTGAAATTCTTACCCCCACTTTTTTGTCATTTCTTGACGTTTTAGGACCTACTACTGATTCCAAAAAAGCAAAAAAAAAATTTATGCCTGTCTGCGGGCCGGCCGACCGTCCGAACGGTCGGCCGGCCGTCTGGCCTTCACGACCGATGAAATCTAGAAAACGGATGAAGGGATTTTAAAAATTTTGGTTTCTAAAAATAGGTACGCTCAATGGTAAGAGCCGAAAGGACGATGTGTTCGATAACTGTACCGGAAGTGTGTCAAAAAAATCGTCAAGTGTGTCAAAACAAGGAAATATGCATATTTTTTGCTTAAAAAACGTTCGTTTTAAGTGATAATGAGTAGGAACAAGGACATGAGGAAAAACCTAGATGGTCAGGATTGGTATGTGAGATCAAAAACTAGATTATTGCATTATAAGTTTGTCCAAAAATTGTTGTCAAGTGTGTTAAAAGAAGATTTTTATTTATTTTTTCACCCAAAAATTAAATTAATTATTTGTTTGACATGAAACTTTATAAAAAGGTATTTATGTGTTGTTGTGAGACGTCAGACCGATGCTTATATTTTCCATAACTTCGTTATTTGCTGTCCGATTTGAATGTTTTTGTGCATTTTGGAAAGCTATAATTGAACTAATTACACGCTGAATTTTTAATCTAATTTTTTAATCTTAGATCTAGGGTTGCTAAACGCGATATAAGGGTTGTAAGGCGTGAAAATGTGAGAAAATATGAGATTTTTCAACTTTAAACCGCCGTCGCGCCGCTTTAAACTACTTTGATCGGATTTCTCCAGAATATTTTTTTTTCCTTTTGTTAAAAGGAATAAATTTTTGCCCTGAGACCTAAGAAATTCTAAAAAAAAAAATTCTCCATACAGCTAAGAGCCACCCTAAAATTCACGTTAACGAAGTTAATGAACCTTCAGAATGTATATCTGAAAACAAAATCGATAATATGTCAACAGCAGCAACCATTCATAGCTATCCTCTCAAATCATTTCCCAATTGTTTACACACCAGTTAATGTATTTAATAATCAGATAATTTTAAAAAAATCAGAAAAAAACTACAAAAAACTACAAAATTAATTAAAGTTTTTAAGAAAAGAAGATTTGTAATTGAAATTAACATATTTCAGGAAAATTTGGTCATTGAATTTATGAAACGCACCTTCCGTCAAAAGGAATTTTAGCAGTTTATTGTAATGACGATTTGCACAATTTCCAGACGTATATTTAAAAAACTTTAATAGAAACAAGTTGTTAAAAATAGTAAAGACAAGTAAATTATTAGAAGACATAGAAGACGAAACAAAAGTGAAAGATATTATTTTCAAAAGACATGAATTATTAAACCATCGCGCCATAAACGAAACATTTGCAGAAATAACACTTATTACGCACCTAATCTTAAAGAAAATATTTCGAAAATTATTAACAATTGTTCATCCATACAAACCTTTATACCGGGATTCTTTTATTTATATTCAGTACAGGCAGTAATGCTCGAAGAAACTGGTATAAAATTTATCTCTTATACTATGCCAACGAAAATTGCACAAAATATCTCACAAAACTTTCAAGCATTTATAACAACTTTATCAGTTGATTAAAAATCAAAGGTATACTGTTTTAATTTAGCTCATAAGTTAGTTTAGTTAGCATTATGTCTAGGTTTAACTTAGTTTTGGTTGCCATAGGTTTAAGATGACAATTTTTTACTCTCTTTTGAACTAAAAATAACAATTATAATACTGAATTTGTACCCAATAACCTGTTGTAAAGATAAATTTCAAACTGATCTCAGGTAAACTATAAATTCTTGAAGAACACATTTTAGTAGAGCAGATGACTTATGATTAAAATTTTTTAAAGTCGATGCTTTACTCAATAGCTAAATTGTCCCCATTTATATAATCTATAATCTCGATTAACTTTCTGATGAGTTACGTTATCGATTATGTTGCTTATCTACCTGCAATAAACAAATATATTTATTGTGCTTTATTTTCAATTGCAAATACTTTTAACATATATATTTACATAATTATTTGCTAACTTGAGTTCGGTGGTAAGTTTTATTAGTTTATGAAGAATTTTAAAAAATATTATATATAATAAGACAGTTGAAAAGCGTATCACACAGTTGTTAGAACAGTGAGAAAATTATCATCGCAATATGCATAAAGTGGCCTTATTCGTTTTCATTTTGATAATTGATAATGGTGGGTTGAAGAATTATTTTATAATCAAGTAACCAATTTTTACAAAAATAAAAAAATTTAATTTAAACATTTTTTTTTAATTTTAGGATTGTGCCAACTATCGTGTTACGTTTGCTCTGATTGTGAGAAAACTATAGACCTACAGAAACAACAATGCTCTATATTATCCAGCAGTTTGTTAAATTCAGAACCAACAACTCCGTCATCCAATACTTTATCAACAAAGACAACCCATCACATAAACGGGACAACACATTCAAGCTTAGAATACAATACGACAACACCTATAAGCAGAACAATCTTGACAACAAAACCTACCGTGTTCAATTCAATCCAGACTACGAAAATTCATTCTTCATCTGACACTTCTAGTCACACAAATAATTTCCATACGACAATAGTTTATGCGAACACAACAACAACAATGCCTCAATCAACTCGGATATCGTCTCTCTTAAATTCAACATCTAGTCCATTTTTATACAACTCAACAATAGTTTATCCAAGTCTATCTATAAATCAATCGCTAAATCAACGATTTATCAGAGCCATAGATAATACAAATGCAACAATTGGTGTTTATCGATGTTATAAAATTGAGCGCAAGCAAAACGATAAAATTGTTATTGATCGAGGATGTTTAAGGTATCAAGGAAGCAGGGATGAATCATGTAAAAGTGTATCTAAAGAAACTGGAACTATAAAATGTGAAATATGTGATGGCACCTATTGTAATTCTGCATCAAATTTAATGCAGTCGTTAACCGTCATGGTAGCTATGATATCATTGTGCTTAAAAATGAACTTGTAAGCTCGCAAAAAATAAAAAAATTAATAAAAGCTACGAAAGTTTTAATGACCGTTGAAATTTCAGAAGTGTTTATTCGGCTATTGAGTTTTTTGTTTTATGTAATAGATTGAATATTATTTGAATTGACCAAAGTTTGTTGTAGTACATTTGGGTCATTTCATGTCAAACCAACTAGTCTCTCAAGCCGATCATTTTAAATTTTTATGAAAATCACAGAGATTGTTCTCCATGAATATGCAAGTAAAAAGCGATCTTCAAATATTTTTTATCTTTATGCGTCTTTGAGTAATTATTTCTCCCAAATTTGAGATATCATCACTTTAGGGATCCCCTATATAGTTTAAATATAAAAATATCAATCAAATGTCTCAAGTTGTGTACAACCTAGACAGCTGCTAGATGCCTCATTTAAAAGTAAATTGTACAAGATTGATTACTACTCGTCTTTGTTTGTTCAAAACATGCTTTTTGGACGTCTTTAAAAACTTCTTTTGAAAACAAAAATCAAAGATAGTGTTTTTGTAAAATTTTGAAAAAAATCATATATTTTTTTATATACTATAGTAAAGAAATCCTAAAAATTTCAGTGTGGGTATGGGATCAGAAGTTATACTACAACATAAGAGGTTGTGTCGTTCAACTAAAACTTGCACATTACTCTCGATTTAATATTTTTACAGGTGAATAACAGTAGGTTCAAATTTAAAAAGCTGCTCGCTTTAACTTGTAAATTTAAAAAGCTGCTCTAGTAAAAAGTTTAAATATATTTATTTTAAAATCATCCTCATGTAATTTTTTTTTCTTCAAACGTCAAATAATTAGGTCATAATTATACAGAGCTGGCTACGGAGAAATGCAACTTCTCCGCCGGCGACAATTTTACTTTTCTTTTTACCGACATGTCAGGGAAAGTGTTGCTATGATACCGTGATACCCTGATATCACACAAAATATAAATTTAAACGTCATTTTTATTTGTTGCCTCACTGCGTTCGGCGGGTAAACTCAGGCGCGCCATGAAAAGTCATACTTCTCCTCCGCATAAAATAATATACTATTAATTTAACAAATAATTTTATTCGCCTTGTTGGAATCATCATGTCTTAATCGATACATTTTGTCTGTAGTAATAGTTAATATATCTGGCAATAAAGGTTATTTGAAATATGAAGAGGTCCATGTGGTGCCAAAAGGTTTATTTACATAAAATTCTCTTCAAGAGAAAAAATCCAAATGAGTCGTTTTTAAAAAAATCAGTGAACGTACATAAACAGATATACGCTTGAAATAGAGAACCTTCCTTTACCTAAAGTCGGTTAAAACAAAACAACAAATAATGCATCGTCAGAATATTTTGTCGAAATTTTTTATTAATTTTAATTATTTTTACACTCATACATTTTTCTTTGTATTTTGTGATTATTATTAAATTAATTTGTTATGTAGAATTAAAATGATCTCTCTCATGTGTAATTTAATATAAAAAAAAAATACAATAACTAACATTTAGTAAATATTTATTAAACATTTTCAATTTCAACTTAATATTAAATTATTTTTGCATGTTTTTTTTTGTACAATGCTCGTTTCTAAAACATTTATTTATATAATAAATAATTACATATTAAATATTTAAGTATTTAGTACAAAACAAGACTTTTAGCGTAAAATTAAAATATTACATTTAGTTCTAGCTGTTCTAATCCTAGCCTTAAAACCGAATCTGTGATCAACTACACTACAGCTGCACTTCGCTGTTGGGTTTTATTATTAAATCGGCAAAGGTCTGGTTTACTTATTAGAATTCAGGTAAGTCTGAATTCTAATAACAAATCAACAATTCATTCCCATTTTGATTTTTCTAATCATTACTTTTTCAACATTTTTAGTCCTCATGCAAGTTATCATAAATAAATATGTATAACAGGAATAATAACTGTTTATCTTTAAATATTTTCGCGAGATGTATATTAACAATTTATTATAATTTATACATTTATAATGTTCTTAACATTAATAAAATCACAAGGTACACATAACAACATTATCATTTTTTGTGAGAAATTGGTGACCCTGGGCTGAAACATATAATCTTTAACAATAATAACTTCAACAACAAAACTAAAACTTAAGTGCAATTTGTTTTTTAATTTTTGGACGATAGTTTTTCCACTCGTATTATGTATCAAAGACCCCTCACCAGCAATCCTAGGAACAACTGCATGTATATCCTTTCCATCACTCATGTAACCCTCAGACTGAGCCCGAATTTGAAAACGGAGAGGTTGAATTATTATTTTTGTTGAAAAAATACTGGAGACAAACAATTGTCTCTTGCAGAGCAGCTTGTAAACTTAAGATCCGGTGGAACACAGAACCAGAATTTTTATCGCACTCAAACCGTAAAGTATCAAGGTTGTTCAGGGTGTAGATTGAAGGGTCATTGCTTTTTCAAATATAAATGTTTCACAATTTCTTCGGTTTGTCAAAGAGTTGCTTCTGAGATCCTTTAGATTATGAAAGACGTATTTGACTTTATTCCCCATCTAGATCATGGTCTTCTTTTTAAAAGTCTATGATCAAGTCCATCTCGCCAAAATGGGATGATTAATTACTTGTTGTGGTAAATAAACTGAACGTAGCAATTGCCGATAACGATCATTATAACTATTCTTCGGAAAACACCTCAACTGGTGTACTAATAGCATTTTAGGATAGAAACAAGTCTTTTTACTTATTGTACTGTTTCGGTATTCCCAAAATGAGGTATGAATAGAACACAAATACTAAGAATAATAAATTTTTATTGTAGATTTATTCCATTCGCTGCGCAGGAGCTAACATATGGCACATACCTAAACAGAATACTTTAGCACTGAATATGATACAGGGCATAGGGAATTAGTTTCATAGCAAATCACATTACAGAGCAAAACGATTAATTAATTAATTTGAAAAACGAACCAAAAAATCGAATAATCGATTTTGGTTCAACGGATATTCGTTGCCATTTTTGTTGCCGGCAAAACTAAGGTATAAGTTTCCTTCCTTTTTGATACGAGTTAAAAACCACAAAAAAATATTTAATGAATAATATACCACGAAATCTTAATATAAATTTAATAGTGTGCCTGTTAAGATAAGCCCAAGTTTAATATAAAAAACATTATTGTAAATCTAGTGAAAATATTAATAAATTTAAAATCACAAAAAAGATTAATAGGTGCTGTTAATTAATATTACGCAGATTAACAACCCAAACATCAAAATCTTCGGTCACGATCACAAATGTCTCAAGCTTGATAACACTTTCAGAGAAGCAAATATTTTCGACATATCAGAATCCTAATCGGCACACCTGTACAGATTGCCACAAGCTTACCTACGACACTCTGGATCCGATTCTAATTCTAATTAACGATATTACTATCAAAATAATAATAATTGATTTGACCAACTTTCATGATCTACATTCTATATTATTAACTGCAGTTCTACTTGGGACACGATCATTGCACATAAAATAAATTTACTTGACCTACAAGATTTCGTTCGCATTGTAAACATTTTGTCCAAGGTCGTAACTCAACGGTGTTTCAGGTTAAGAAAAATAATTGAAAGCTACTTGAAAATTAACAGAAACGTGTTTGGCGACGAAACACAATTTTTTTTAATTTATTTTATTTATTAGACTTGGTCATGCCAAACCAAACATTACACCCTGTTTTTCAGCCCATATCACCAGAAACACAATTTAAACGGGATATTAAAATAATAGAAAATTTAAGAATCTGGCATGAAGTAATCCGACCGTGCTTTAATTGAAAATAAATTGGGAAATTTACGCTGTAAATAAAACACAGTGTCAATAAATTAAACAAACAAACGATTTGGTATTAAACAAAAAATTTCTCCAAAAAGGAATACAAGTGGCAGGCAAAACCAAGTAACCCTATCAATTAATTCTTTTAAGAAGATAAGAAGTTCTTCATTTACGCGATTAAATTCATAAAACGACAAACGCTGAAACCTCTGTGTTTTTTATGTTCAATGTGCAAAATTAATATTAGTGCACATTGCTAAACTATTACAAAAAGTGATTAAGTTAAAATATTAATATACATATATACTTATTATTTCATTGTTTCAATTATTTTAATTATTTTAATATCAATTATAGTTTGTTCTTTTTTTTTCTTAAAAGGCAAATGCGTGATTTTAATTGAACATTTTTATTATTACTATAAATTTCATGTAAATATTTTCTTTTTTTAAATAAATAATATTTGGTGTTTTTTGTATAAGAAGCATTTTGTTTATAATTGTTTTCTATATTCATATAAATTATATATAAAATTAAAAAAGTTAATAATTATTAATCTGTTTTAATTAATAAATTAATATTTCTTTTGAAATAATAATAATAATAAAATGGAAAGAAAAATTAATGGACGGCTTAAATCGAAAACGATGGAATTATTACAATTATCTGTTTTACAAACTGAACAATGTTCAATTTGAATATTAGCTTCTTTTGCTTTTTGTTGTATTACTGTGCATGGATTAGTATCACCACCATCCAATTGGCAACCTCTATTTACAACTCGTTGATTATTGGCTGGAATAAAATTTTTTTTTGTCTAATTTACGTTTAAGATATAAAATTTTTTTATACCTTGAATTCCAATAATTTTTTGACAATTCATTAAAACACCAACATCTTGATTACCGAAGAACTCAATTTGTGCAAAATCTTTAATTGATGAACCAGAACCATCTTTTCTAATTTTGCTTGCTTTGCATTCCTGAAAAAAACAAGAATTTTGTGTTGTAACTTGTAATGTGGTCATAAGTTTAGATAATAGAATATTCAACGTTCGGTACTTTGAAAAATAAGAATATTGGCTGGTGGGCCAAATAACATATAGTTCTATGGATCATTACAGTCCCAAGCAATGGATCTGAATAGTTTAACGGCTTAGCAAAAAGATTTCATCTCCAAGAAGTTGAGTTCCATTTCCAGTGATTGTAGCATGTGTTGGCTTGCTTTTATATTGTTTTTATTTTCAGTGCACTATTGATACTAATGATTGACTAACTGATGGTTAATTGACATCTGTCAAAGTTCAATTCACCGTTAGGTTTTGATTAAAAATACAATAGACAAAATTTGAGACGATCCCATGACCATCGAGTCAGTGGCTAAGATATATGTATTCAACCACGACGGCATTTTTTTAATGAAGAGAACGATTTTTTGATAAAATCGTAAAAACGAAAAAGCACTAGTTTGGATTTTTCCTTTCACGATAATTTTTTTATTCTACTCTATTCCATAGCATAAGAATAGAAGTAGTACTTTTTCGACATTTGTATTATTTATGTTTTCATAAATTACGAAAATTTACATGTTCTTTTTTAAAATATCATCAGAACTATACCTTTTTTGTAGAGAATTAAATTTCCTACAAAAATGTTTATATGATTTTTTTTTAAAAGTGGCGTATTTTGTGAGATATTTAAAAAAAATCTACGATTTTATCAAAAAATCAAATTCGATGATTTTACGGCACATGTTCGTTTTATTTAAAAAAAAATATACTCTCATGGTTTTTTGACCACAAAGAATTTTTTTAATAGGAGTCTGTAATTAATTCAGTCCCAAAATTAAAACAAAATTTGAATTAAATATAAAACAAGTATTTTGTCTTTATGGAATAACACATCAGAGGCAAATGCCCGCCACGGCTTTACTGACAGATGCGCACTCTTTTGTCAAAATTTCTATTACCGAACCTAATTGAGAGAACCGAAAGCGGTTGCTCCTAACAGAGTTAGATGGTCCAGTTTTGTAAACGCCTTATGCTCCTAAATGAAGGTAAAAGATAAAAAACTAAAAATTCATAAAGATTTATCGAACAATTTGCTCTGATATCTGTCCAATTCAAAACCAGTAGATTGCAAGAATATAATCTGAGAGTAACAAAATAGTTTTCTAAAGAGATTTTGAATTTTTATAAAACCTAAAAATTATATGCAACATTATATGAATGGATCGACTTAGTGTTTTCAACTACTTGTCTTGTACTTCGTTGCAGTGCAGACACAAATTAAATATTGGCCGACGTAAAATAAACAATACAAATTTCTCTAAACAGAATTTTCAATTAATGACTTGTTTGACGAAATAAGACGAGTAAATATTTTGTTTTGGGCACTGAATAATAGTAGTTCAAATTTCATTTGATGATTACCACATATTTTATACTTCGTGAGACGCCTGCCCTTGACGTGTCCGAAAAGGATTTGTCATATGAAAGGTGAATTTTTTTCTAGTCCAAAACAATTTTTTTTGACGTTTTCGAAAATACCGGACTATTCACATAAAATAATCGTAGAAGAGGATAAATTTTGCTACGTTGTAGGAAGTTAGTTTTATAGTAAAATATTGAGCCAAACGAAATATAGAAATGAACAAACAAGATCAGATTAAATCAAACAAATTTAACAAGTCAGATAAACTCAACTTCAGCCGCAAGGCGTCAGGTTGAGGAAATTATGCGATAACATATACCTGTTTGCTATTCGATAGATTATCATTTAATTCATCACTAATGTCAAACATTTTTGAAATGGTTGAAATCGGCCAGAAAATTGGTTGAAGTATAAAATTGTTACAGTCAAGTAAATCGAGGTAGAGGATCTGTTCTTTTCATTAGGTCTGATACAGTCCCACTAGTGCAGCAAAATAGTAGCCACCATCACTTTGATTTTAGCTCTGCTGGCAGTCATTGTGAATGTTCCACTAGCTTAAGTTCAAATCCTGTTGGTATACCGATCTCACCAATGTTCAGTAGATAAATCACTCAACTATGTTAACAATCCACTCGTTGGCAATAATTTGACGACACTTTTTCCTCCAACTATTGTGATAGGTGACTTATGTTGGTTTCAATAAAAATTCTCAAAACTGGGTCTCAAACTATTTTCTACAAAAAAATTTACAAAGAAAAATTCATAAGCCAACAACAGTTGAAGCTACAACATTTGATAATATATTTTCCAATATAAATAATTTATAAGCTGGCGTTATTGAAGCTTTCTTTAGCCACCATAAACAGCTTTGGGTAAGATGCAACCCAACGTGAAACTATGCTAACAAAAACTGTTGTTTTCTCAAATATTATATACACGGATCCCTCAGCGAGCGATTTATATTCGCATTTGCCTGACTTTTTTTTTAACTAAGGGTTTGAAAATTTGTTTTAGAACAATAGGGTAGCCTTGTCCGACAAAAATGTGTCTGCTATTGTCGTCGAGTCCGACAATTGATATTTTGGCATATTTGGGTTGTCGGACTCAACAAAAGCAGACAAATTTTTGTCGGACAAGCTTACCCTCGTGGCAGAACAAAAGTTTTCGGACTCTTCAAGGACAGGTACCTCACGAAGTATAAAACATGTAGTAATCTTCAAATGAAATCAGCGTAGACAAGAGACTATAAGTTTGTTAATTTGTGTGAAGATGATGTTGACGTTAATAAAAGATGGTGTGAGATCTTTTCTTTCTTTAAGACAGATCCTATGCCATTAAAGATTTTTTTGTTAATTATAGAAGTTGCTTTGTGTCTTCCTGGTACTAACGCAAGTGTAGAAAGAAGTTTTACATTAAATATTGATTTTTAAGGATTGGAGAAATCCCAATTAAACTTGCAGGTATTATCAGCAATTATTTCTGGATTATTTGAGAATGTTTACATGAAAAACTAAAGTCTTAAAATAGCAATTCAGTTGAGTCATAAATATGAATAAAATAAAGTTGTAAAAAAACTGGGAATTATTTAATATATTATTTTCAACATTGAAGTTTTGGCAGTTTATGTTTGTGATTTAAAAATGGAGTTTCTGGTTATTTTTAAAATATTGTGATGATTATAGAGTACGATGTACAAAAGAACATCGTTTTGGAAAATACCCTTTAGAGAAAATAGTTCTACTAAATCAATATTATTCATCTGAATAAAAATAAAGCGAACAAAAACAACATAGCACGCAACAGGAAATTGTTGCTTATTTTATATAAAAATAAACGGAATCTTTCAGAGAAAAGCTAAATAAAGAAATTACGAAGAATAAATATCAAAAGATATCATACCTATGTTTGAACATTTGATGATCGTGTTAATGTGTTTTTATTGATAAAGATCAATTAATGTTCTGGAAGTTTGTAAATTGTTTCGTCTAGTTACTAGTATATATAAAAGGTCGTATTAGGGATAGAAATTCAGTATTAAATTGAAAGAGATATAAACAGATTTTTATTATAACGGTGATACTAGTAAGTTCTATGTAAGAACTTAGCGCTGCACAAGTTAGTCACAATATCATAAAATAATATAAGTAAGGAATTATTGTGATTATAAGAACGCTTAAGGGGAATAATAAAAGGAGAAATATTTTGATAAGAACATAAAATTTTGAACGAATAAAAATCTGTTGTTTTAATTTCCTGATCTAGGGATCGAATAAAATATAAGTTACTCGCCCTAGAAACGTTATTTAATATTTTGTTTGAATCACAGGTAATTGCAATTAATTAGTGATAAATAAAATGTAATAAATAATTTAAGTTAATAAATAATGTTTATTTTTATCTAATTTTTTCCTTACAAATGAAAAATCAACTTTTGAAAATTTATTCGAAAATGTTTATGAAAAGTTTTTCTGATTTATATGTCAAATTTTTGATCAAAAAATTGTACTGGTTTTTAATTTTAAAAATCATGTCACCTTAATAATAACAACGAAGTTATAAAATTTTGAAAGAAAATATCCAGTCGTTATATTACCCTCATACCGGCGAATTAAAATTAAGGTTTTTAATAATTTGTTAAAATTTGTAACTAGGCCCTGATACGGAGCCACGTATGTAATTGATTCACTTCGTGAATCGGATTGGACTTTTATCACTTTGTTTCTGTTTAATATACTGTTAAAACTATACAAATCACAAGCACATCTGATATTCCATCGTTTTTATAGTAGGAAAAAAATAAAAGTTAAAGCAAAGGAGATCACTCCCGCCATCCGGATTGTCCCTACACGGATCTTAAATTTTGGAAATCTCTTATTATTCTTCAATTAGCCTATCATTCTAAAAACTAAGTTGAACCACATAAAAAAACTAAATTTCAATACTAATATAAAATTAGAAAAAATACCTTATTTTAAACTGTTGATTCTGTTTCCACCAGTTGCAATACCACGCTCCAAAGTTGTTGAATTTTGATCTGGATAAGCAGAGATATTATTTCGGATACCAAGTGAACTTCTTTAAGCCAATATTTGCTTAATTCCTGATTTTAAATATTAGAATATCCATTTGAAACTACGGCACCACTACTATTGTTGTTATTATTATTCAAAACATTGACATCTTTTTGATAATCCAAATTTGTATTATATATTGGAAAAAACATCTGGTGTCGCATGATGAAACATTTTCATCAATGTTAACTTCTTATAAAGTGGACAATTACAAGTCACAACTGGCCATAATAAATCTTTTTATTGTATTCTTATTAATGTTTACAACCATAATAACAATAATAATTTCATTTCAAATTATAAATTTGACTTATATTTTTAGTATTTGATGTTTTTATTATTACACATCACATTAATTAGCAATTAATTTAAAAGAGCCAACACATATATTAACACCTTAATGAATCTGAATCTGAAGCATTTTTTCTAAAATCAACTCTGAAAATATTTGTTTGAAGCACAAATATGGAATGACCTCTCAAAATTGGAAAAATGTGATTTTTTTGCTTTTTTACATCTCATGATGTCAAAACAAATCGGGTAATATTTAAAATTCAGCAAAGATTAATAACGACAACGACATCTGTTCGTTAGAATTGGAAATAAAATTGAGTACGTTCGTTTGCTTTTTATAGTATATTCAAAATTTAACTAGCAGTTAAGTTTTAGAAAATTTTAAAATTATTATTAATGTAAAAATGAACGGAAACTAATGAAATACATTTCTATTGAATTGAAAACAAAGAGGAATTTGGTTTTATTATTGTTTTGCGATTATTGCGATCGTTACACCATGAATTCAAGGTAAAAATCAAGATTTCTACTCTTGAAATCACAAAAACGTCGCCATCCCCTCCATGACAGAAAACCACCGAACTACTTCCACCTATTAAACTGTATCTGGGATCGAGATACCCACAGTCACTGGCGTCAAGACCGATGACCGGTTCCAACACTCATGAAGTCCTTAAGAACTTCACTGAGCATTGAGACCGACCATCCATCCGAACGTCAGCACCATGGACACCCCGATACAACCAGTAAGTATGACCTGAAGATGTGAACCCCAGAGACGACAATCAGCCAGAGGAACAACCCTACCTAACGAAAAGACATCATTCCCTGATGTCTTTCGCATGATGGACTCCAAGATTCTTACCGCTCATATCTGTGCACTCATAGAGTACATTTCCAATCTTAGTCTTAATCATTGCAGGTAAGAACTTTGGAGCCAATTTTGCCGAGAATTTTTTTGTAGCGTCACTCAAATGATGTTGCCGTACAAACACACGTTGTTGTGGTTGAAAAGTCCGTAGTTTAGATCGCAGGTTGTACTGATGTTGCGATTTTTTGAAAGCTGCTTTTAAATTTTGTTGAACCCGGTTCCTGAGCAGAGTCAAATGATCAGAGCGTTCTATTTCCTCACCAGCATCTTCACCAAGCTTGTGTAGTGATCTCAACAAATGGTAAGTATTTCCATCCGAGATTGGATGTTGACCAAATAATAAATAGTACGGTGAGTACTTGGTAGCAGAATGTACTGCGGCACGCAGTGCATATGCGATTTCACCAATTTGTGAATCCCACTTGGTATGTTGACCTTTTATGAACGCTCGAATTGCTGCCAGGACTGACCTATTGACCCGCTCTGACGCGTTACTTTGAGGACTATAAACACCGGTCCTAATGTGTTTAATGCCGAAATCTGACAAAAGATTTTGAAAGTTCCTACTAGTGAACTGTTTGCCATTGTCACTGTGCAGAAACTCTGGTACCCCATATGTAAGAAACACTTCATTCCTTAGAAAAGCATTCACCTTCGGTGAAGTTGCGTTTCTAAGTGGTTTCAGTAGTACAAACTTCGTAGCATGATCCAGAACTATCAATAACACCGTATTCCCAAGTGTAGAACGAGGATACGGTCCCAAAAAATCTATATAGACTCTCTGCCATGGACGTGCTGTTTCGAATTGATATTGCATCGGAGGACGCAATATCTGATTCGTGGCTTTTGTTTGTTTACATGTGTCGCAGGACACAACATAGTTGTGTACCCGTGACGCCATGCCCGGCCAATAATAAAGACGTCGAAGTAATGCTAAAGTCTTTTTAACACCTCCATGAGCAGCAGTACTATCATCATGATGTTTCTGAATCATGTTGGAAGTCATCGGTTTTGGTACCCAGAGTTTCCACACAGGAACATCGTTAGGTATTGCATCAGGTCTTGGCTCAATACGTATGTATAGCTTATCATCCACGACTTTAACAGATGGAAAGTCCTTGGGTGATGATTGAACTTTAGCTATCATATGCGTATATTCCTTGTGCCGATAACCTTCATTGTCGATTTTGATGTCGTTAATGTGATGTGTTAATGCTTCCGTCAATTCCTCGTGTGTATCGTCATAAAGACGAGATAGAGCATCAGGGACTATATTTTGGGTACCTTTTTGGTGGATAATGGTAAAATCCATATGTTGGAGTTTTAGGCTCCACCTAGCCAGACGGCCACTCAAGTCCTTCTGTGACATAAGCCACTTCAGACTTGAGTGATCAGTCACAATTGTAAATCGGTGACCTTCAACATAGCCCCTGAATTTCTTCACACTCAGAATTGCCGCAAGACATTCAAGCTCAGAAACTGAGTAATTTCTCTGAGCTTTGTTAAGTTTCTTCGACATGAAGGCTATCGGACACTCTTGTCCGTCAGTATCAACCTGATACAACACACTACCTATCCCTGTCAGACTCGCATCGCATCTAATAAAGAACTCTTTATTATAGTCAGGGTTAATTAATACCGGTGCTGTAGTCAGCAATCGTTTTAAATTTTCGAAAGCAGCTTGCGCTTCTAATGTCCATTTCAGTTTCCCCGAACTCTTCTTCAATAAATCTGTAATCGGTGATACCACGCTTGCATAGTTTGGTATGAAACGTTGGTACCAACCAGCCATTCCTAAAAGACGTCGTATTTGTTTTACTGTAGATGGAGCTGGATACTCTGCTACAGCTCTTACCTTGTCAGGGTCTGTTCGAAGACCATCTTCACCAACCAAAAATCCTAAGTATTTCACCTCTCTCAGAACAAATTTGCTTTTCTTGAGGTTTATGGTTAACCCAGCCGCTCTTAACAATGAAGAGACTTTGGACAGCAATTCCATATGTTCCTGGAACGTGGAAGAGACTACCAATAGATCATCTAAATAAACAAAGACATTTTCGTGATATTGATGTGGTATCACTTTGTGCATTAGCCGACACATTGTCTGGGGAGCATTGCACAATCCAAAGGGCATAACCCGGAATTGATACAATGGACGACCAGGCACTGTGAAGGCTGTCTTGTCTCTAGATGCTTCTGCCAGAGGAATCTGCCAGAAAGCATCTTTGAGATCAATACTTGAAATGTACTTTGTGCTATTTAAACGACCCAGTAAGCCATCAATCAAGGGAAGTGGGTAAGCGTCCTTTTTAGTTAGTGAATTGACACGACGGCTATCAATACATAATCTGTTTTTACCAGATTCTTTTTGTACCAAAGCCACTGGCGAGCACCAAGAACTGTTACTCTCTTCGATCACGCCCATTTGAAGCATTCGGTCAAGTTCGGCATAGACCTTTAGTTGAACAGCCGGCGATGTGGGATAATACCTCTGTTTAACAGGTGCATTATCACCAACATCGATGACATGTTCAACCAAAGAAGTCTTTCCGAGCCCAGACACTTCAAATGACGGGAAAGAATCCTTGATCATATCCAGTTCTCGTTGCTGGTCAGTGGTGAGGTTATGTATATTTAAATTTTGTGGCTCTGTACGAGTCAGTTCACTAACAAATGAAGGAACAATACCAAATTTCTCCCAGAAATCTATGCCCAGGTAGAGCTCTTCTCGTAAACCAGGGACTATATGGAACCGCATTGGTTTAGTGGAGCCATTCACAGTTATTGGAATTTCGATGTAACCCAAAATTTTATTTGCAGTACCATCCGCCGTACGAATACACGAAGTGTATTTACGGTAGGTTGTACCTGATGATTCCAATAAATCCAAGGAATTTCTTCCAAGTATTGTGATTGACGCTCCACTATCCAATAGACCTGAAATATGTTTGTCCAAAATTTTTATTGTTAGTCGCGGCCGAGGATCCTTTGTTTCTGAAAGGATAGATGAAATACAAGCTTTACGAAATAATTTCCTCATCCTCCAATATCTAATATTACGTTCAAGACGTCTAAAATATGTTCGATGCAATGATGGGAAATTAAATGTACTAGGTGATTTTATTCTGGTTTCCTGAGTGGTGATCGATCGTCCTGCGTTGCTACATCTCTCGTCGTTTTCTTCGGGCTCATTGGATGTTGAACCGAGGGTACCATCCCCGAAGCATGTACTCTCGGACGGAAGTTTACCGACGGGTGACAATATGAACAATTTGCATAAACCACATCTGGTTTGTTACATTTCCAGCAGTGCAATTTTATCCGATTCTTAGAGCAATCAGGAGCTCGATGACCGTTTACTCCACATCTGAAACATACTATTGGTTGTCTGGATATTGATGGACCAGGTTGACTGTTGTCAAATGTTATGCTAGGTCGCTGCAATATCCGTCTCTGTGTTGAATCCACCGCATCAATATATCCATGTTGTTCTGCTTCAGCATCCACCTCATAATCATCCATCTGTTGTACCTCGCTAATTCTTAAATTTGATGTTCTGGTTGGAACTGGTGTGGACCACAAACGTTCAAACTTCTGACACAAAGTCCGAAGTTCATCAATAGAATGTATTGTTGCTGCAAGTGTAGCATTTTTGAGCTCCACACTCAGTCCCTCCCGAGCAATCTCTAGCATTTCACGGTCAGCAAATGGACGTGCTAAGCGACGGTTTAACGAACCAATCTCCACTAGATATTCGTATACGCTCTCCTTTGACTTTTGTTTGCGGTTCAGAAGAACGCGCAAGATCGCCTTATCATCAGTGAGCGTACCGAAGGTTTGTAGGAGTCCCTCCCTTAGCACTGGATAGGTCACCACCTCATATTCATGAGTTAAGTTCAAATAGTATCTGTCGGCAGCCCCCTTGAGATACCGTGGAACGATAGACCTAAGGTCGTCCCAATTCACGCGGTCCCTCCTGGCAGCCGCCTCAACTCTGTGAACGAACTCATGAACATCAGGAGAGTGACCATCTCCTGTGAAGGTTGGAACCCAATTTGAGTCATAACGACTCAAATTGTTCCCACGAACCCCTCGGTACTCCACTGGTGCTAACGCTGGAGCCGCGTCACGCCATACCTGAGGAGGTTGGTTGTATGGTGGTGGTGCTGTTAGTGGAGCTTGTGGATAATTTAATGATTGTTGTTGTACCAATGCTGGATTGTTGTGTATGTGTTCAGCTTGGAAAGATGGACCCAATAGTGGTATTGCAAGGTCCTCTGCTCTCAAACCTGATTGCTGAAAATAAGCCGGTGGTAATTGATCCGACCGTCTCTGTTGTTGATGGTCTGTACGATTCAGACTATTTATTGTCTCAGTTATTGGCTGTACTGGGATCGGTGTGGATCTCTCACCTGGTCGAAAAGCAGGTGAAGCAGATGGAGCAGATGATACTCCTGGTTTATTCTGTATAATTGGACGTGTTGACAATGATCCTATTATATCCCAAGCGCGTGACAATTGCGAGATAGCGTAGGTGCGGGCTTCTTGCAAGTCATTGCGAGGACCCAACCTATTCATCCTACCTGTATAATGCAACACTCGATTCGCCAAACCATCTAAGAAGATCTGATTAACCGGTGGTTGAAGTCGACGTACCTGATCTAAAACAACTTGTGCTGCCTGCACCACCGTTTGAGACTCAGCTACCAAGTCTCTCGCATGAGATACCATTACTGGAACTGCACCATGATTTACGTGGTTTCGCAGCTCCTCTGCCCAATTGACCCCTCTAAAATCCACACCCCGAACCAAACATTCGACTTGCAGCTCGGTGGGTTCCAGACCATAGAACGGATGGTCAACGTCTAGTTGGCTTGACATTTTGATGGTAAAATTTGTAAAGTCCCGAATTCGCAAAACACGTCAATGACAATAACGAAACCAATTTCAACTAAAAAATGTAGCTAGTACGCTGTAAAAGTGAAAACGAAAAACGCAAAACGAAAAAAAAACAACGAACGCCCCAAAAAAAAAAGATTTTGTAAAAACAAACTTGTACAAGAACAAAAAAAACCGCTGTCGCCGCCAATCTTTACTGAATCTTTTACAAAAGTTCCTAAAATATTGTATGTGTAAAAATATAATTTATTTATTTAATTTCAGATATACTGAAATATATATATATACCTAAAATTAGTTATTGACGATAGCACCCCTAAAAATATTTATTTATTTTTAAAAAAAATTGAAAAATAAAAAATATTCAAAAGAATGTTTATTTATCGGATGCACCGCACCGTCTTAACTTTGAAATATTTATTTATTTTTTTAAAAAAACAAAGAATATTTATTTATATCTTGACGTAAAGCTTAATTAAGAAAATTTATTTATTTAGCTACCTAAAATTATTTAGATTCTAAAAAAAATTATTTATTTACCTAAAATTATTTAATTACGAAAATTTACTTTATTTAATAAAAAATTTTATTTATTTAATTTTTGAAAAATTTGTTTGATTTATTTTATTTTTATTTAATATCATAAGAGATTCCCAAAATCAAGATTCGTCTGGAGACAATTTAAAAAGTAAGTATGGTTACAATATCCATTTTGTGTAAATTTGAATTCCCGCGTTCGCGAGCCCACTCCAACCATGCATGTGAGAACTGACTAGAAAAGCCCCTAACGACCAGATTCTACAGAACAGTTTCTCCCCAACCTAATAAAACAATCACAACTGTCACGATTAGACACTAGGTCCATTTCTACTGACCCAGTTGTGCTTGTTTAACCTACAAATAAATTACAACTAAACCTAATGCGAAAGTTGAGGAACGCTCCCGAGCACCAGACTTCAAATCCTAAACTCTATGAAAAATTGTTTTATTGTAAAAGCTAAGTGGAAAAGTGGAAAAGTTTTTGAATTTGTATGAGGTGAAGCCTCTGATCCTGAAAGCAAAGTACAATTGGTTCTTCTCTTCATTACACCGAAGAAGCCTCTGAGCAAAGAATGGTACTACTGGTTTGCCCCTAAGTACAAACACAGCACCACCACTCCTCGTCCCTGAGGACTTCCTCGCCGAATGAAGAGAAGAAACCAATGTTCTTCGATCGCATAACCCCGGTGGCCATAGGCGATCTAAGAACGACATCAATGTTAAAGAGTGAAGCTCTATGGATGGCTTTTTAGGCCTACCGCTGAGAAAAGAGATTTATTAAACCTAGTACAATACCCTATATATATATAAAAACACCAATAATTGGTTTTCCAAAAGAAATTAAAAAAAAATTAATCACCAATAAAAAATTGAAAATACAAAAAATATATCCTGCACACACCCATATCATGTTCAATGAGCGAATTCAACGAACCATTGTACTTGTATTTGTATACAATAACCTATTTACACCTATGTACAACCCTGTACATTGACAGTACCAAAAAATATTTACAAAATATGTACAATGTCATTCCAAAATATGTACACGATTATATACAAAAATATGTACAATGAAAATATGTACAATATTATTCCAAAAAAGATATATGAACTATATACAAAAGAAAATTATTTACAAAAATATTTACAAATATGTACAATATGTACAAAAACAAATTCCAATGACAGCACAAAAAAACAATCTCCAAAAAAAATTGCTGTCCCAAAACGGTTTTTTTTCAAACAAGCAAAAATAATTAATTTTAATTAATTATACAATGAGGAACAGGGGCCTCCTGTGGACCAGACCACTCCTCTACCTGTCGCATGATCGGTGAGATGGGAACCACCTCAACCAGCTCCTCTATTTGAGTACTCTTGGTCGAGGAAGCTCCCAGCTCCACGACCAAGCGACTCTCCTTCTCCTTCTTCCTCTTCTCCTTTCTCTTCAGGTGTAAGCTCCTGTTTTTCTTGACCCGTCTCCTCTCACGCCATCCCACATTCACTTCCTCAGTCACTCCATCCATCTCATCCGCTTCCTCATTCACCCCATTCAACTCCTCATTCACTATTTCACGAATCAGATCCTCCAATAACTTATCATACCGTTCTCCATAAATATCATCCATAATTTCCAAATATATCCCATTTTTCACCTCATTCAAAACCACATTTATTATTCCATCCACCACATTCCTCGCCTCAACCATTCTCTCCTTTCTCTCCACATTCGCTCTCTCATCCACCTCATTCATCCACGGCTCACACCCCCCTGGCCGACACCTCCTTCTCAACCCCTGACCTCTCATGTACATATTATAAAATTCAATTAAAAATTTTAATAATAAAATATTTCCCCTGTATATATAATCTATATATACACAAAAAAGGTATACATATAAAAAAACCACGCTGGTTCTCCCAACAAAAAATATTATCAACAAAAAAAAATATTCTTTTCAACCAAAACAAAACTAAACTGGTTTTTCCAGAAAATTTTGACCACACAAACCAAAACTGGTTTTCAGAAATCGCGCTAAGAATATATAATTAAAATTGCGTCAAAAATATGACTCATAACTAACCGTTATATCAAAAAAAAATTAACCGTAATCTCGGTTATCATTAACAAAAGCCAGGTTTTTGTTTCGGCCCACTTTTGTAATTGACAGAAAACCTAAAGGGTCCCTTTTGTTCGGCGCTACGTTTGTAACTAGGCCCTGATACGGAGCCACGTATGTAATTGATTCACTTCGTGAATCGGATTGGACTTTTATCACTTTGTTTCTGTTCAATATACTGTTAAAACTATACAAATCACAAGCACATCTGATATTCCATCGTTTTTATAGTAGGAAAAAAATAAAAGTTAAAGCAAAGGAGATCACTCCCGCCATCCGGATTGTCCCTACACGGATCTTAAATTTTGGAAATCTCTTATTATTCTTCAATTAGCCTATCATTCTAAAAACTAAGTTGAACCACATAAAAAAACTAAATTTCAATACTAATATAAAATTAGAAAAAATACCTTATTTTAAACTGTTGATTCTGTTTCCACCAGTTGCAATACCACGCTCCAAAGTTGTTGAATTTTGATCTGGATAAGCAGAGATATTATTTCGGATACCAAGTGAACTTCTTTAAGCCAATATTTGCTTAATTCCTGATTTGAAATATTAGAATATCCATTTGAAACTACGGCACCACTACTATTGTTGTTATTATTATTCAAAACATTGACATCTTTTTGATAATCCAAATTTGTATTATATATTGGAAAAAACATCTGGTGTCGCATGATGAAACATTTTCATCAATGTTAACTTCTTATAAAGTGGACAATTACAAGTCACAACTGGCCATAATAAATCTTTTTATTGTATTCTTATTAATGTGTACAACCATAATAACAATAATAATTTCATTTCAAATTATAAATTTGACTTATATTTTTAGTATTTGATGTTTTTATTATTACACATCACATTAATTAGCAATTAATTTAAAAGAGCCAACACATATATTAACACCTTAATGAATCTACTGCATTTTTTCTAAAATCAACTCTGAAAATATTTGTTTGAAGCACAAATATGGAATGACCTCTCAAAATTGGAAAAATGTGATTTTTTTGCTTTTTTACATCTCATGATGTCAAAACAAATCGGGTAATATTTAAAATTCAGCAAAGATTAATAACGACAACGACATCTGTTCGTTAGAATTGGAAATAAAATTGAGTACGTTCGTTTGCTTTTTATAGTATATTCAAAATTTAACTAGCAGTTAAGTTTTAGAAAATTTTAAAATTATTATTAATGTAAAAATGAACGGAAACTAATGAAATACATTTCTATTGAATTGAAAACAAAGAGGAATTTGGTTTTATTATTGTTTTGCGATTATTGCGATCGTTACAAATTCAAAATAAAAAAATAGTATGGGTTGTAGGGTTCTTCCATAATTTTAAAATTTCATTAATTTTTAACCATATACCAAAATCAACGATTATAGAAATTATAGAAATTTTTTAATATATCTTTCTTCGTATGAACTTGTCTACAATTTAAAAAATGTCTACAGTTTAAAAAAAAAATCCAAAATAATTTAGAAAAATAATGAAATTATAAATTTATAAGGTAAAAAAATAAAAATAAAGGGGTGGAGATATCAACCCTCAAACCTCAACTATTTTTATTTTTGAGTTTCTTTTAATAATTTACAAAAAATTGTTAATTTAATTATTTTTCCTATTATTTATTTTCAATTTACTTTTAAATAATTTGCGTTTTTTTTATTGGAAGCTAGGTGTTAATAATAACGATGTTTAGTGTTAATAATAACGAGTTATAAATTAACGTCTCTGAATATCCGAAGATACCATACCAACAAGGATTGGGATTCTAAATTAAGTTTCCTTTAGGAATTTATGAACGTTGATTTTAAAAATTTGGGGATTAAAATTATCAGGGAAAACCCTGAAGGGAAAACGCCGGCACGGAATTCCAAGAGTGTGAGACTCAATTAAAAAATTCACGCTTAAAAGGCTAAAATTCTACACATTGTTATTTGAACCGCAAATGTATGGGCCGCTGTTACAGCTCTGGTATGACGCAAGAATAATGCAGGCTTCGGTAAAATCGACTTGATCTCAGAAACCCTTTCATCCATAACGTATTTATCAAAAATCGTTAAATCAGCAACATTTCTCCTGTGCTGTAATGAATCAAGTTCCTTAGTAAGATGAGAGCTACCTATCAATTTAATAGCTCTTTGCTGCACAGAATCAAGGCATTTCAAACTCGTTACGTACGCTCCACCCCAAATACAATAACAGTACTCCAGGCAAGGACGGATAAAAGACTTATGACTTACGTTACGAGCTGTTGAATAACGATCATTCTTTTTTTATTTCCTTAAAGAATGGATAACTTAACACTAATCAATAAATGCATCGCATGTAAAATATGAAATAGGCCAATATTTAACGATAGGTTAGAAAAAATAAAATAAAATAAGAAGAAAACACAAATTTGTTTTAATAGATTTGCTGAAACAAAAAACCCGGCGATATTCCTTGATCATGTGACGCACTATCTTCTTTAATGATGAAAGCTTACATATAGAATTATATGATTTAAGGTTCATTTTTTCGAGCAAGCAATAGCGTGCCATCATTTAGGAATATTCTATAGCTAAGATTGTGCTACCGTTGCTGAATAGAATTCATGCGCACACTAAAATGTCACCTTGGCTATTGATATACAAATCACTGTTATTGCCAGTAGTATATGATATCTTACGTTAAGTTATAGTCAATAACACGGGAGTACGACGTATTGTCATACCCGTAAAACAATTTAAATATCAACAAAACTGATCCCTTCATCCGAAAATGTTGGGCAGGATGTGAGGATACGAGTTAAATTTATTTTAAAACTTGAAAGTTATTCAGCTTTCCACAAAGCGTTCGATTAATTTTGCAATATCATAAAAAAGTTCGATTCATTTGAAAACATTAACGACCAATAAATTAACTAGTCATACACAATAGGTTGTCAGCCCATTGAGTTAAGCTAGTACAATCCCATCTCCATTTCTACATTGCTTATGTGCAATAATTACAATTATTGTAAAAAATGCAACTTCTTGATATTTTCTAACGTTTCTATTAGTCGGATGTAAATCTAATACTTAGCTTTTTCAGGCCATATAGAAAGGAGTGAAAGATGTTTCAGGTATTTGTTTGCAGAATCAATGATTGATAGACTTTATTTGTATATTTGTTTAGCTTTGTGGGATTAGATTAGTTAGTATAATCTGTCCCACTGTAGCAGAGAGAATAGAGTACAATATTAAGCGTAAAAACTGAGATAACATCTTTAATAACGTTCCCTAACTATACAAACCCTTTTCAAAGATAAAATCATGCAACAACAATTCATATGTTTTAATTAAGAATACATAATAAAACAACCAACCAATTTCATAAAACCCCAAAAGATTATGACTTAACAGTTAACTGACTAAGAATAGTACATTGTATATTAAGAGCAGAAAGTACGACATTGCTGCTCGTGCATGAAAGTTGCTGGTTGAGGCGTAGCCGAAACCAGCAATCATGTCAGAGCAGCAATGTTACTTTCTGCTCAAAGTATACATACTATTTTTTTAACGACTGCCGACATATTTGTTTATTATTAAAAAAGCTTAAATCATAATTTTAATTTTTAAAAAACAATATTTTTTTAAGTAAGATATGCGTTGCTAAGGAGGCATTTATATTATTTAGTTTTTGTTTAAAAAACATATCGAACGAACGTCAAGCTAAAAATTTAAATTAATAAATTATCTATTTTTAAATAAAAAATAATTCATAATATGTTATAAATTATTTAATATTATGTCTTTGACTATTATGTCTTTTGTTTTACTTTCTGCATTAGAGCAGAAAAAATGCACGCTAAACAGCAAAAGCCAACTTTCTGTTTTAAAATGATAGATAGAAAACATTATTTTCTATGACAGTCGTTAAAAAAATTATTTTCGTTGAATCCTAATTGCCAATATAACTGGATTATCACGTTCACAAATTAAATGGATATATGTATATTTATTCAAACAAATAAGCTGATGCTTTTTTTATCAACGGACATATTTTTTTTTACTAAAGCTGCTATTTGCTTTGCTTATGGAAATAGGAAATTGTTATTTTTACATAGTGGACATTTGGTTTGTTTAAGCAGGAAACGCTTTTTATACTGTACCCAGGAGGTATTTCAAATTTTTTAGGTTAAAACTAAAAGTGAAAATCGATAAAATATTTTAGATTATTTACTTGACACAATTAGAGTTTGTATATTTTTTACGATGATAAAAGTTTTCTGTTTTAAGCTTTTTAGATTAAATTAAATTAAAGAAATGCGTTGATGATATATTCTTTAATACACACTCAACAAGAAAATTGGTATATTATAAAATAGGTAAAATTAGAATTCTATATTATGTACAAAGACCAGAATACATATTTAAAAAAAAAATTATATTATCAGTAATGGCAGCTTCAGGTTATCGATTCCTGAAAACTATAGCCGTAGTATTTTCTTTTTTGACAAGCAAATTGACTTTGTCAAGGATTACAGTTTCATCCCGAATGAAACATCAACATCTGCAGCGTACTCGATTATCTTTTGAGTGGTTATTTACCAGATAGTGTTGTTTGGTGATAATTATCTATGATGACACCTTGTATTTCTTGGTATACTCGGTATATTTGATAATGCTTTTAAGTTTTAACTCTTTGTGTACAAATTACATATATTGCATTAGAGATTCGTAGGTCTGCTTCAATTCAACTCACAGAAATTAGTCAAATCTTCGTAATTTTCTTACAACATTCTTATTTAGAAAACAGGGCTACCAATGACTTTGTCCTTGATTCGAATATTTTTTTTTTTTTAAATAAAATGTGTTGTGTAATAGGGTTTAGAATATGTGTCACAACAACACATAAATACCTTTTAAAACCTAGGTCTAGACCTGGATCCCACAACAACTGGCGTTCTAAGGTGTAGATTAACGCTTTTTTTAAACATCTTCGGGTTGAAGCCACCTGAGACTAAGTGTTCCGGCAAACTATTCCATTTGTACGCAGTTCGGACAAAGAAGTCTCTCTATATTCAATATTCATTTAATGTTAATGTCTAATGATACTACATTTGTTTGCAGAGTCTTTCGCAAATTTTCACTCATTTTCATTCCACAAAGTCTCACAAAATTTTAACAACCTCCATATTTTTTTTTTTTAATTCTACTATTAGAGAAAAAACCATACCCATCAAAACCTCTGAACGCATGTTATTGTGGGGCCTAGATCTTAAGGTATGTATATCTTGTTTGGAAAAAAATTTTGTAATTCTTATTACATAACACTTTTTATAAGAAAAAAATATGCGTGATACTATAAACCTAAACCTATAAAATCTCCAAAGCAATAAACAAACATCCAATTTATTTCTTAAGTCCTAACAAAAACATATTCCATGCTCCAACAAAAAAAATATGTATAACTAGAAAAACTTACAGTAAAACTAATTTAAAAAAAGTATAATGATTCTATCTTTGGTTCTCGAAATAAAACAATTTTTTCTTATCTCCATCTTGGAGCTTTTTTGTTTGCTTGTAAGCAAATAAATTCAAGAGATAAGTTACCCATTGGAAATATAGATCATGTTTCAGCAATTTCTTTAAGTAAATGTTTGTTTCACCAATGAGAGAGCATGAATCGTTTATAAAAGCTATGTGTATATTTTACCAGGGAGAATATTTAAACATTTTTGGAAAAGTGAATAATCAACAAATTTAAAATTGGGGATATTCGAATGAAATACATGTATGCTTATTATTACATTTATGTTTCATTTTGATATAAAGTTATTTATTATAAAATATCCCAAATACGCGATATAAAAATAGTAATAATAAATTTTTATTTTAATCAAAAACAAATAGCATTAACAATAATATACAACAACAATTAGTAGAAATTTTATAAACAATTAATTTATAAACAGTAAAAATAAAATTTATTTTTACTATTTTTATTATTTTTTCTTATTTTTTCTCTTTTGGAGCTTTTACTATAAAAGTGCGTTTGTTACACTTCAAAATGCTTCTACTTAATTTACATTAATTACAAATTTAGTTATTATTAAAAATATTATTTAATTATGCTCTTTTTTTCAAATTTTTGTGCAACATTTGCCCATTGAATGTTCATATGATTTTCCAAAACTGACATATTAGTTTAATTGTCATACTAGTTTTTGTCATATGTAAAAGAATTTATTTACAAATCAACGTTTGAATGTTGCTGTGTAATCGTTTCAAACTGCAAACTATTTATTTTTATGGCATACTAGTAGGCATACATTAGTAGTTTTTGCATATCAACATAGAAAAAATAGTTTTTCTTCAAACGTCAAATAACTAGGCCATAACTCAGGCGCGCCATAAAAAGTAATACTTCTCCTCCGTATAAAATAATATACTAATATTTTCCTATAAGAAATAAAAAGACTTTTTTTTTCGTGAGTAAACATTTGTTCACAAGACGCGCTAGCGTCGAGTAAGACAAGATTACGAACGCAAAACGTTTTCATCTCACTTAGGAAATGTGATTTTTTCTGCGATAGTATGCATTATAAACAATATTTATTGTAAATTATTCATTTAGAATATGACAACATAACATTCAAAATTCAAAAGAATTTTTTCATGGTTGCTTGGATTTAAAATCTTTATAAAATTACATGAAATACCATAGCAACTACAATTTGTTATTTAGCGAAAATGACTTTACAATAGTGGAAAAAATCCAATTTTAACAGAGGAATAAGCCTGCTTGAAAATAGACTTTTTCTATGATAACATATGAAAAGTCTATTCCACTAGTGTAAAAAGAATAAGAAATTGTAGTTGCTATTGTTTTTCATATAATTTTACAAAGTATTTAAACAACGCAACCGTGAAAAAATAGAATATGAATTTGGAATGTTTTGTTGTCGATTTCTAACTTTATAATTTATAGTAAATATCGATTATATATTACTATCATAGAAAAAATTGCATTGCCTACGCGAGATAAAAACGTTTTTCGTTCGTAAGCATGAGTCACTAGACGCGCGTCTCGTGAACAAATGTTTACTCACGAAAAAAAACAATGTTTTCATCTCTTGTAGGAAAATATACTATTACATATGTTACCGTAGAAAAAGTAATTTTTTCTTAGTTTTTAGCAAATTATGTGAAGCATAAAATTTTGTATGCACTAGGGACTACAATCCCGTAGTGTTTTATGAATCCTAGGACTATGGGATTCATAAATTTTAAATCTTGGGATCTCGGAATCCTAGGATTTAGAATTTGTATGAAAAACCATAAATAATAAAGAAAAAACACAATTTTCAAATGAAAAACACTTTGTTCATTTTTTAGTGTCGAAATCGTATGTTTAAGCAATTAGTATTTAATGAGATAGTTTATTCTCATGCAAAAATTTAAAATTTGAGCGAGAGCACGAGCGAAATAAAATAAAATTCATTAAACACGAATTGATTACACTACTTTATTCTCGGACAAAGAATTATATATTATATAAAATAAAAACGTTTTCTTCAATTGAAACAATAAATCTTGATTGTTTTAATTTAGAAATCCAATTTCTGATTAAAAAAACCCATTCTATACAATCAACCAAATTCAACTAAAAGAAATAAGAGAATTTAACTTAAAATTTGATTTTTGAACAAAACGTATCGAAGCCATTGTGATTATACTTTGAAAATAATTTTAATACAATCAAAACAATTTGACAATTTGAATCATCCCAATGACTAACGATAATTTTTATAGGAAAATTTTCATTAGATAGGTTAAGTTCAGTAGTATATTTTATAACAATTGGACCTTTACTACTATGTTATGCTGGAAATTTTCCTAGCACGCCGGATATCTATTTATCCCCCCCGGTACAAACCCTTGAGATTGGGAATCTCTTATTTTGTTTAATTTATCTTGACATTCCAATATTTAATATTTAAATTAAAATTAATATACATAATAAATACCTTAAGTTATTTTTGTTGATTGATGATCCGGTTCTACTTCTTCAATTCCCTTGACTAGCGTCAAGAAATAATCCTATTAAAAAAGTGCCGCATCATCAACTATTTCGAAATTTTCTTCCGCTCCTAAAACATCTCTGGTAGCTGTCCATAAATCTTGCAGCAAACGCAATGATAAAGGATTACTGTCTTTTTCTACACGTTTTTTTGAATTCTTTCCAGGTAACCCCTTTTCTTGATTCTTTCGATCGCCATAATAATATATTTGTACGTTCCTCTGGATTATTTTTTAAATTTCTACTTATTTCTAAATCAGTACGTATTTTCATTGAACGAGAAATTTTCGGAAATTCACACATTGTCTTCATTTTGATAAAAGAATTTCACAATATATTTCAATAACAAAAACAAATATGTATGTTTATTTTAATAGTAATAATGAAGCTAACACCTACAACTGTGTATTTTAGTTTTAATTTTAAAAATATTATTTAATTATTACAAACTTATATTAAATTAAATCCACGTTTAAATATAATATAAAAAATAGGAATAATCTTTCTAACAAACAATTGACCAATTTCTTTTGAATCACAAAAATGGAATGAAATAATTTTCAAATTGCAAAATGTGATTTTGCTTTTGACATCTTCTGATCAATCGTGCAATATTCAAAATTCAACAAAGATTAACAACGACAACGACATCTGTTCGCTAGAATTGGAAATAAAATTGAGTACGTTCGTTTGCTTTTTATAGTATATTCAAAATTTAACTAGCAGTTAAGTTTTAGAAAATTTTAAAATTATTGTTAATGTAAAAATGAACGGAAACTAATGAAATACATTTCTATTGAATTGAAAACAAAGAGGAATTTGGTTTTATTATTGTTTTGCGATTATTGCGATCGTTACAATTTGTTAGAAAAAATACAATGGTTGGTTCTTAACTTAACTCGCGGCCCCTTTAAAAAAAGTTTTTTGCAGTCGAGACCCCCTTATAAAAAAATATTCTCGCGGTTATTATATAGAGTTAACTTTATTATAGTTCTGTTTATCTGTGTCTAAGGGTATGAATTCATGCCACGCTTTGATATGTTAATATATTTATATGTAAAATGAAATTTTACTTGATACGAAGACGAAATTTTCTAATCGATCCAAATTTAATTTCTGCTTGGCACTAATAGATTTGATAAGTTTTAGTTCCGTGTTCAATTTTGAAATTATGAAAAAACATCTTTAAAAATATTTGGGATTTTTGAGATCAATCATCTTTAAAAATATTTCTATGTGTTTAGACAAAATTAGATAAAATGATGGAAGACGTTTCTTACTAACAATTGTTTTTCTGGATCCTAACGGCCGCTATGTTACTTCGTATGTGTTGCATAGATTCGAAATATAGTGATTCAAAAATGATATACATTACTGTCAGTACTTAAAGTATTTATTGAAAAATAACCGCATTCACATTCGCACACATAGATCAAAAAAATTGTGTAACATTGAAATTAAAAAATCTGGTAATATTTTCGCGGCCCTACAAATACTTTTCTCGGCCCCCTTGTTAAGAGTCCCTGCAATAATACATATTATTATTATGGAAAAACATACAAATAAATTTGATATTAATAATTGGAAGAGAATAAAGAATATAATTACTAAAAAATTATCTTACAAATTCAACGTCTTAAGAAAATAAAAATTCAAGAACAAAAATAAAACTAATAATATTATACATAAAGAAAAGAAAAAACAGTTCCTTAAATTTTCGAACGATTTAAGAAATAGGATTTTAGAAATAGTTAGTTATTTATCTAGAACAAAAAGTCAAACTTTAAAGTACGAGCTAGTTGTTTACTAGTGAGTACCTTTACAAACACTTTTCGTTTGAGGTAAATACAAAATTTTATTTCATACTGACGGTAGTACGGTAGTACGGTACGGTACCGGTAGTACGGTACCGGTACCGGTACTGCGTTCACTTAATGCATCCTTACAGTAAACTTCACAAATTTTTTTCATTTTGGTGCACCGTTTTTGCCATTTTGTAGTGAAAAAGCTTTACATATCGTATTTCCTAAAAAAATTCGCTCATTTTTAAACAAATATTACTTGTCACACAAATAACGAACTATAAAACTTACTGTATGAAAAATATGAATTAAAATGTCACGTAGATATATGGCGCGCAGCATCATCTAGCGATAAAAACAGCGGATACTTTTTATATCACCTTATATTAAAATTTATAGAAGATGTGCAAAAGAGAGTTTATTTGATTGTCAAATTTACTTATATGAAAATATTTATATTTTAAAAATAATAATATTCATTAAAATAACTAAATTATTAATACTAAAAAATTTGTATAGGGCTCTGTAACGACGGCCTATTATGAGTTTTACTCTAAAACAGGAATATTCATAACTAAAGAAATTTTCTAATGATTTGCTATTTTATATCGGTTCCGGTCTTTAAATTAAAATAATCCAATCATAACAAACAAACGTTAACAAACATAAAAACATTTATGTGTATTATAGCCTACAGGTCAGTCAACCAATATTTTAACATTTTCTCAATTAATTGCTTTGTTGCTTCACTCAATGTTAATTAATAAAGCATGTTTATGTTTACATAAATAGTAAAAATGTTGTTTGTTGTTTGTTATGTAAAGCTTAGTTATAATATTATACATATATTACAGTTGTTCAATTTATAAAAGGTAGGATGGTTGTCTGTAGTTGTAGAGGAGAATATTTTCTCGTTGGACTATGTAGAATGTTTATTGAAATAATACATGGAAATGCGATGATTTGCATTTTATATTGAAAAAATTTAAAGTTTATGTGCGATGAAAAAGATCATTAAAAAGAAACAGGAGATGCAGAATCTAACTCTTTATACTCGATGAAATGTTCAATCGACGGATTATTATGTACACTTAAATCAATGAGAGCAGTTGGTGATGTTTAGTGCCACAAGTTTTGCATATAATAATAAAATTTAAATAGATAACCATTGTAGAAATTTTTGTAGTTTTGGGGTTATAATAAAATTTATTAGCAAATAAATATAATTAAAATAAATATTATTTTATTCGAGATATGTATATGTGATGTAATTTTATCACCTCAATAAACAAAAATGGCAGGAGCATTATTTGATGATACTTTTAATATGATATGAATTCGGAAGGTAAAAGGTTTGATCATGTAAGTTAATTACATTGTGAATCCGAATCCTTTTTAAATGATTTAATACTGCCTATAAATTCGTGACTATATCTATGGAAATGGGGAATAACTTTTGTTTGATATTAGTTATATCAGGAAATGAAAATGGAAAACCTAACTCTAATTTAATGCACAAGAAACCGAAGGATCAAGAGTGAATAGTTTTGATCGTTTATCTGCTTATCTTATGTTTCATTTGGTGGAAGCTGTTAATGGGATCACAATTAGATGCTAACAATCTATTTGAAGATCATCATTTACATATTAATTTTGATTTATTATATATAATTTTTGATTGTGTGGTGTCATGTGTGTGATAAATTTATTGTATGTTAGTTGAATTTTACTTACAGCGTATTTGAGCGATATAGAGTTTGTTTTTTGAATATTATTGGAAAGAGAGTAACAGATTTCCCTATAAAGCCGTTTGATATAGCTCAGTATTTTACTGTTTCAATATTTATTTCTATTCAAAATCCAATTCTGTAGATTTTTGTTTCTTTGTTCAAGAATCTTGAACGACTAACCAATTTGACTTTTTTTGTACGATTTTAAAGTGGTTTAAGGACAATACTGAAAGAGTTCTGTCCGTATCCACTCACAACTTTTTATAGTATGGAGGGGCATTATATTTGTTTTGCTAACCAGGCTGATCTAGTACATGCGATAGTTCTAAGAATTTTACGTGAACTAAAAGTTGCAAGTCCTATGTTTCTATAAAGTTGCGTATGAGTACTATATACTTGCTAATGATAACTTTGAAGTCATTTACGCTATTATATATCCATGAACTTCATTTTATAAAACAAAATCAATCATTTTTTTGTTGGAAAAATGGAACCTTTTTTTGTTAATTTATAATAAAATTCAAAGAATAAAATCTATCTATCAATCTATAGTAAGATCTATCTCTATTGATTTTTATACACCCTCTTAATGTTGTTGATCTCGTTGTTTTCTTCAAATATCGTTACTAACAGTTCTCGGATGATATCGTATGGATTATGCTTCAAACATATTCTTTCCCCATATTACTCGTCATTCGTTTAGTACAAACAGTTAAACTATTGAGATCCCACGCTTTCATAGTGACAGTAAGCTGGAAGACTTCTTTGTACTGCGTAGTAAAGGCATGATTGGCCCGAATCAAATATCTTGAGAGGCTGCAATCCTTTAGAGACAATTGGTCGATGTAGACCTTAAAACGGATGTTGTTGCGGGACCTCCTATCATCCTACCAAATATTTGGAACTTACTTTTTTGATAACTGTTTACATTGACCATAGTCTCGACCTAATAAGTATAATATGGACCTATTAGACACGTTGGTGTAAACTTAGTGCTTGTGGGCTTTAATCTTTGTTGATTTCATTTTTATTTCCTACATTTTATCTAATTATGTTATGGATTTATTATTTAGTTATTCATTCTTTAAAAGAAATATAAACAAAAACAAAAAATGCGTCCATCAACATACCTTAGAAGACATGTCGTTGTAGGACTTTGATCTTTAAAGGTTTTATGGGTTGTTGTGATACATATTGTAAAAATATGAAACCTTTGTTTATAGCTGGATTAATGAAAAGGATAAGTTTTAATTATCTTTATTGCATTATTGTACTGAAAAAGGATAAAAACGAAGGAAAACACTACGAATGAATCGAGAAAAGTTTTCCGACAAGATTTTAATGACAATGTTGCAACGTTTCCGCGAAAATAATGGTTGCTCATCTGAGATTGTCGATTATCGTTTTAATTGAGAACTAAATATTTCTATTGTATATGATACATCGTCTACTGTCAGAGGATAAAGTATTGTAATCGATTCGTGTTTAATAAATTTTATTCTCAAGCAATGGTTTAAAATTTGAGCGAGGCACGAGCTATCATTAAACACTTATTGATTAAACTACTATTACACGATTAGTTATTTGATAATAAAATCATTTAGTTTGTTACAAGAAATGAAAACCTTGTTTTTTTTCAGAGAACATTAGTTCAAACGACGCGTTAGTAAGTGGGGCAAGTTCACGAACAGAAAAGTCCCATTCTTTTGGTTCCTTTTTGAACAATAGTAAATACACACCATAAAAACGACAACAAAACATTCAAATTCTATTTTGTAAATTACAATACTTGCTTTGATCTAAAGACTTTGTAAAATTGTAATTAATGCAAAGAAAAATTGTACGTTTACAAGGGTTGGTTAAACCAGCATGAAAATGGATTTTCCATTTACTATCGTAGAAAATAATCCCTTATTAAAAATTGAGTAACATGATTCAACAAAGTTTCTTATTCTCTTTAGGCGTTCAAATATGCGTCACACTTAATTTCTTTGATTAATTTTGTTTTGTTTGTTCGATCGTTTCGTCAAGGTTTTGTCCACAATTTCCGTACAACCTTACATTATCCTTAGGAAATCCGTTATGAATTTTTCTATGGTTGTGTTTTATAGATTAAAAAAAAATTATTCGTAATTCAAATTCACCTCTGGTATAATATTTTTGTTGGTTTTAATATCGTTACATCCTGGATTAGTAGTTGAATCACATGTATAACATTTTATAGTATAACCTTAACACAAAAATAAAAACAAAATATTAATAATTTCAAATTTTAATTTTTCGTTAAAACTTTTCACTAACCGGATTTTATTAAAACTCCAATAATTAATAAAATTATATTATATTTATTCATTTCTGAAATTATTAATTATATAACACAATTATATTAACGACAACTTTTCTGTTTTAAAAACGCTTTTTTTAACACTAATTATTTTTTTAATACAGAATCTACAATCGACAAGAACTTTTCAGAACTAGCTTTTAAGGAATACAAACGACGACTGAGAAAAAGGAAAAATTTTAATACAATAAAAATATTGAATACAGAATAAACAAAAAAAAAGGAAAGCAAATAGAAAATACAAAAAGAAAATAATTTTCAACACTCTAAACTTTTTCATGTTTCCCTTTTATTTAGTTTATGTAAAAAATTTTCCTTTTTGTTCGTCTTTCTTGTTTTTTAGTATCGTAGTAATGTAATTCTTCAGCTTATTTGTTGAATTGGTGTTGTGGGAGTGGTAGGATTGGAAGGATAATATGTGTATAAATATTTAGGGTGAATTATGATTTTTGAATTAGAGTCGGATTGAATTTAGCATAGAAGTTAACAAATATTTAATCAAAATAAAGTTATAAGCCATTGTATGAATATTTCGAATATCTATTTTGGAGTCAATCAATGGGACGACGTCCGTGCAAACGGTAACAAGTCAGAAGGGCAACTTTTGAGGAAACAAAAAGAAATGATTTAGTTCTCCCTGAATAAATAAAAAAACTATGTAGTTTAGCATACATGAAATTTGGAAAAAATATCAGAAAAAATAAAAAATGATTGGTTAACTTTTGCACCGAAGCCATCCAATTAGTTTTGTGACAACAATGCTAAATATGAACAATCAGAAAATTAAAAACACTCGGCAAAATGAAAATAATATAAGAAGATCTCAACCGAAGTGAAAAGTTTATAAAATCCTGATATATGATTGGTGAATTTTAATTTTGATTGATAAATTCGAATTACCAAATTAAAATTTATTGCAAAAATACTTATAATGCAAGTATATCAAAACAATTTCGGTGACAATTTCGGTTTAATTGGTTAAAATTTTAGTTTTTCTTCTGCAATTTTGAATTTTCTGCAATTTTGACCTGAGATCCAGTTATGCAAGTTCCATGATATCGTACAAGCTTCGTGACGCTGGTGAGTAAGCTCAATTATGATCTGATCGTTGAATACCAACTCTAGGAATGAACTGTTGCGGAAATATACTGTGTTACGAAGCTGTTCACCCATAAAATCGCATTTGCTGAAACACTGTCTTATTCATGAGCCAACTTGTTTATTGGAATTTTACTCATTCTTGAATCAATGTATTCAAAGAAATTATCAAAGACCCATTACTTATCGTGTTTTTGTTCTTGTATTTAGTTTTCTCTTAATGCGGTTCTGAATGATATATTTTTATAAACTACTGGTTTAGGAAAGTTTCATAGATTTTTTGTACTGTTTTTAAGCTGTTTTTTTAGTTGCTCAAATTAAATGACGAGTAAAACTGAAAACAAAAATATGGATGACATAATCCGATTTCATTCGTGCACTGATGCTGGTGACAACGCGATCAGCAACAGTTTGAAGGTAGGTAATCAAGATTTGATGTTAAAATTCAACCACCCACAATTCGTATAGCACACATTTGAACTTAAGACAAAAGAGCTAGGATGGAAACAGATGCAACGCCCCAAACTAGACAGCAATACTTCATACAGGGACGAATAGAAGATTTATAAATGTGGAGTAATTGATAAAGTAAAATTTAATTGTTTTAAATCAAAAGTTTTTTGTTTTAAATTAAAATTTCTCAATAATGTAAAAATGTGTACAAAATGTGCAAGTAGATCTTTCGAGCATAAATACAAAAATATATAATGTATGACTTTGTGACTAGGATCTTCTGATGCGTTATGAATCTTTCCTACTGACTAACAATTTGATAACGTAATTACGACGAATGAAGATAATGGTCGTATTTTTAAGTTGTAAATTGATGCGATCATTTGTTCGCCATTTTTTAATTTAAACATATTACAATTTAAATGAAAAAAATCAGAAAACAAAACAAAAAATTTAAATATTTGACTTACATATCGATTTCTTAATATTATAAAAAAATAAATTTAAGAATCACTAAGCCAACATAAAACAGGGCAGACAACAAGTATTAAAAAAATAAAGTATATTTTTTAAATAAATAAAATTAATTACTCAAAGTGAGCGTTTGTTCTTTATTTTTGTTTTCATTACCTTTACAAAAAACTTCTTTCACACATACTTTTAGATGAAAATAAGATACTGCAATTCAATCATCAATAGTACGAAAGTATTATTTCATAAACATTTTAATGAAGTCACCCATTTTAGAAAATATTCTGTATTCTTTTGTTTATTATTATGATCATTAAATAAATTTCGTTTTTTATTATTCGTAAAACATGCGGCTGACATGTGTGTGCATACATGTGCTAAGACATTTTGCGACATGTGCGGGGTATTTTGCACAGCATGTGCATAACATGTACTATGAACAATTTTGTGCACGAGGATTTTGTAACAATTAATGCACATTTCTTGCATTTCTTACAAAATTCTTTTCGCGGGATGGTCTCTATCAGGGATGGTATCTATCGGATATTAAATGGTTGTTGTCCAAAAATTTTGATATGCGTGTATTAATTTAATGCTCATATATTCTAGATAAGACTGGGGGTAAAATTATTAGTGTTTAATTTCAAATATCACATTTTGTTCCTTTTTTTGTGACGAACTGAACATTGGCCTTCTTCCTGTATTGCTATTCCCATTGAGGTTTGATATCTCTTTTTAATTTGCTTATCGAAAGCAGAGATTGGATTACGTAAATATATACCTATACGTTTTTTTATTAAAATTGGAAATGATTTTGTTCTCCTTTCTAGAGATCTGCTTCGCAAAGAGGTAGCGTTTTACAATAGACTGAGATCAACGCAACAACATCATTTATAGCAAATGTTTTAGTATTACTTTTTAATTAATTAATTATACACAATATACACACTTATGCACAATAACTTAATCTCGTTGAAATGTCCAAAAGTTTTTTGTTATATTTATTTTCTTATCATGCGTAAAAATGTAGTTACATAAACTAATAAGAACCGTATTGTGCTGTGAAATATACAATAAAGTCTCAAAAGTTTCATATCACATCTAAACAATATTTTGACGTCTAAAAACAAGATAACATATATTTGAACAATCACAGAACACCAGCTCAAGGTTCAAGTTGACCAAATGAAGAAATTATTGAGTTTATTTTTCAATCATATCTCTTCAAATTTTTAATAGAACTCTAACTCTTTGGAAACATTACATTCAGAACTTGAATTATTAACACTTCGAGTTGACGTTTTCAATTACCTTGGGAAAGATACACTATTTTGAATATTTAAATATCGAATATTTGAATATCGTAATCCATAAAGCTTTGAAAAAGCACGGGTTTTGAGAAGTGAAAACCCATTTTTTAAATCAAATAAATTTCATACGAATTGAAATCATCTAAATAACAAATAAAATTCCATTAGGCTCTAAACCATTGGAGCTACAGTTGAATAATTTCATTTATTTAATTTTGAAAGAAAGTAAAAGAAAAATTTTTTTAAGATGAATATATATATATCACAATCGATTTTTCTCAATTTTTTATCTTGTACTTAAAATTTTTTAGTTGAACTTGGCAAAAAATCAAAATCTATATACATAGTTATATATTATTTGTCTTAGTTGGGCGAAATCATAATTGATTTGCAAAACGATAACAAACGAAAATTTTAATGGCCAAGATATTACATGTCAGTTGTGCTTCCATTTTCTATCCTTCTACCTATAGTTCTACCTACCTATAGTAAAATACTAAAATATACTATAGAGATCTACCTATTCAATCAAATTCTTAACCTACTTGTTCATAAGAACAGATTCCGTTAAAATATTTCTTAAATATGAAACTTCCGGAAGCCGTATTAAATTATTTGCTATTTTTTCTGTTAATTTTTTTTTTCGCTTAATTATGGAAAACCTAAGGAGGGAGAATGATTAACAGAAATACTACATAAATAATTTTATGCAAAAGAAAATTTATGCTGACAATGTTCTTTTGGGAGCGTGGCATGAACGTTTTTTTTTAATTAGTTTTTTCTATCAATTAATGAGTTAGTGGTTGGGAGCTGAGCAAACGGTCTGTTAATTTAATTTTTAATTATTGAGTGGGATGGACAGTGAGTTTTGAAATTTAGGATCGGTGGATTTGATTTTTGAGTTGTGAGCTTAGAGTGATGTAAGAACACTAATTTTTTTTTGATTAGCGTAATAAAAATGTGGAAAATAACTAAAAGTTTGATTTATTTTGGAGATTCGATAAACTAAATATACTGTGTTGCAAAATTTAAAAAGAAATTATCGCGAATTCCAAACAATGTAATACCGAGATAAATAAACGTGTTTATGTGTTTAATGTTTTTTGTTAAGTCATGAAAGGTTGACGTATTTTAAATTTAGGGACTCGGCAGTGCAACCACCATTCAAACCTGGGTGGTGTTTTGAGGAACGCGCGTATGTGATTCTAGTTTGTTTAAAATTTCTTGTAAAGAGGTTGGTCGAAAGAACCTTAGCTCCAGTGAGCTAGTGGCAGGGTGGTCGCGTGCATGACCAACTGGTGGACCTTCACGATCTACCAGACCTCCTTCTACAAAATGTTGTTAAATACACAAACCACCTAGTTTTGATTTGCCAGTCGCTATCCAGGCTGGCTTAAATAAAACTATCTATATAGATTCTAGCAGTTGTAATTTCAGGAGATATTTTCACAATTTCCTGAGCTACATTTGTGATACGGACAGTCAAAAGTTGTAAAGGAACTTGTTGGATTAATTTATTTTCTCTTAAATCAACAACATTCAGCAACGTGTTTAATTTGAACAAGAGATTTTATTCGATTAGATTTATTGAATCTAATTTCATCGTTTCCAAGATGTTTTGTAATTTCATAATTGATGCCAAGAATAACGATTTTCGAAAGTATTTCGAAGATTTTTGTCTATGATATCGCCGTGAGCTTTAAGCTCACAACTTAAACCATTCTGCCAAGCCTCCTCAGTTCTGTCAAAGAACAACTACCCTTGGATGAGGTAACCTTTGCCTAGTCATTGGGGGACATCCCATCAGAGATTGAGTCTCGTCAAGTCTATGGCTGTCATCGACCTGCAGGCACAAACGTCACGACCTCGTTTGACATGAGACTTATTTATTTTTCTCGGTTATTTGGTAAAAGCGATTCAGAATTCAGATGAAAGGACTAAAATTGTTTGTTCCCATTTACAGAGCTATATGGTTTAGCCTAATAGACACTCCATCATCCTAAATGGAAAACAAATAAAAATAATGGAGTCAGTAACAGAGCCTGTAAGACAAACACAATCACAGAGTCTGTCTATAGAACGATTTAATTGCAACTACGATTTACTGTATATTACACCAAAATGTGCAACAAAATTTCCATGTATTTTGTCAATGTCATTAGTTATTACAAATAAATGTCAATGATATCTCCAGTATTAATTGCCGTGGTTATTGCTACATTTGTGCATTTTATTCAAGTGCGTTGTAACTGTTCTCTAAACAACGGCGGAAGCGTTCTTTGAATCATTGGATTGCAAAACAAAATTGCTTTAACAGTATTTTAACAAAAATACGTATTGGGCCCCACGATGGACACCACTTTATTGCAAGAGGTCTACTAGCGTAATTTGCCTAACAGTGGTCAAACACACAAATCTTGACTAAAAAAGCTTTAAAAACGAACAATAAAACGTGCAATTACCTCAAATCTTATTACCAAGCCTTTTTTATTTCACAGCATAAAATCTATGGTAATTTAAACTAATACACATTTCATAATTAACTGAACCGCTCAGTGTTGCAATTCTAGCTCTTAGGATAATAGTTTTTATTGATGAGATTTGAGTGTTTAATTTCCTATTTTTTCTGGTTTTCTTTTCTTTCATTAAAATTGATTCACATAGTTTTGTTCCCAACAAACATAAGAAAAGAGTGAGTCTCATCAGAGTTTCACCAACTGTTGATTTTCCTCACTCAAATCTCCTCACTCTCAGTTGGTGATTTTCCTCACTCAAATCACCAGAGTAGGAAAATCACCACACCAATCATCTTATGTACCTCAAAATCTAATATAATCTTTCCTATAATAGTGCAGTCAATATGGTGTAAAAATTCCCTTTTCCTCGGCAAAATTGCAACACAAATGATTCTGCTTGCATTATATTTTAACATATTTAAAATCCCCATTCATCCTGGCCTAGAAAATCAGTTAAAATTCAAGATGACGGCTGAATTTTGTATTTTTCATTACAAAATTTATAACTGTATATAACTTTTTTTGGTTTATAGTTTACACTTTTTGCCGTAATTCGTTGAATAACATATTTGTTTAGCACTTGTTTTATACGCACGTTAATATAAGTTTTAAAAAATAAAAGATTTAATTTTATTTCTATGGTCACTCAATATTCGTCTTTTTAAGACATCCTCAGGAGTAATGTCGTTTAGTTTGATAGAAAGGTTTTTATATATGTACAAGAAAAATTCACTAATACTAACAACTAACTAACAACTAACTTTTTTTGGTTTGTTCAAAAACTAAACAAGATAATATATTAGAAAAAGCATATTATTCTTGTTTACTGAGTTTTATTATTTTTTATTTTTTGCTATATACGCATTTCGAAAGCTATGCTTTCATCATCTGTGGTATATAAACCCGTACTACAGATGATGAAAGCATAGCTTTGGAAATGCGTATATAGTAAAACATAAAAATAATAAAACTCAGTAAACAAGAATAAGGTGCTTTTTCATTCATTGTTTTTAAAAAATTATATAAGTTTGTATTTATAGATGAAAAACGTGTTCTAGACAGAGTTGCGAAAACTTGACCATTTTTGATTTTCCTGAAACTTGGCATTTTTTGAACAATTTATATCATCAAAACATTTTAACCACTGAAGTTCGAGAAAATAATGAACAATTAGAATTTTAATCGGACTAAAAAGCTTTAAAATTAAATATCTCAAGAACACGAATTAACCCATCTTTGCAAATTTGATATATTTTAAAGTAAGGTTAGAACTATATTTAAAAAATAAAAAAAGTTAAAATTTAATTGATTTTAAAATTTTTTGTTAATGGAAGTTGTTTGAAAAAATGAAGAAAAATTCGAATTTCAGTCGTACTAAAAATCTGCAAAATTAAATATCTCAAGAACAAAAATTAGCGCCTCTGAGTTAATTTGATATACTTTAGAGTAAGAATAGAACTATTTTCAGGAAAAAAATTAATTAAATTCCAATTGATCTTCGACCCTAGCGCCATCTTTAAAAAAGTTTTTTTAATATTTTTTATTTAAAAATTAACTATAAAAACAATAAATTATTTTTTTTTCAAACAACTAACTAATCATCTATCAAACAAAAAAAAGTTTGATGAAATTGGTATAGCCGTTCTTGAGCAATTTAATTTCAAAGTTACATCGGATGGCAAAATTTTCATTCTTCACGCATGTTGGGGTGCCCCCTTTGCTCAAACTATGCACTTTAAAAAAATTTTAAAATAAGTTGTATTTTTATTTTGTCCATACTACTAATATGCAAAGTTTCAGGAAAATCAAAAATGGTCAAGTTCATATCTCGACTTTTTCACCTGCGTAGATCACGTTTTTCATCTATAAGGTGTTACTTGGCATAAAAGTTTAAAATACAAAGATAAAAGTATAAAATAGGTATTTGATAGGTAAGATATAGGTATTGAATCACACAAATTATTATATATTAGAGAAAACTTTATTACACATTAGTCTTATACAAGAACAAAATTGTTTCGAAGCATTGGTTATTTTCTTTTAGTGAACGAATTAAAATGATTTGGCTGTTTTTTGACAATTCATCATAATCTTCATCTGTCTTTCCATTTCTTCATCTTCTATTCGCTGCGGAGTATTTTCACAATTTATTTCTTGACACTGACCACACTGAGAGAAATGGTATTCTAATATTAAGCAAAGCCTATTCTCAATTACAGAAAGTCAACGTTGATGAAAATTTAAGACTAAACAGCTTGAAATAAGAATTTGTGCCATAAATCAAGACAAAATAGATCAATTTTAGTAATTCAACAATTTTATATATCGAGATTAATAGTTTCAACTTCATTGATTTATTAGTTGCACAATTTAAATGAAATATTTTCCGTTTATGTATTTTTATTATTATTTAAAGAACTTTATACTCCAAATTGCTCAGGCTAAATATGGATCAAATTGTGACATATTTATTCTCAAATAAAGACAAAAATTTAGAATCAAATGGAGAAATCCAATTTCTTGAATCATATTTGTATTTTTTGTTTATTTTGAAACACTAATTATCAAATTTAGAAAATTTTAAAGAAACGAAATTCTGTTTAAAATAAGAATAAAACATTATTATGACGATCTCATATGTGAATTGTGAACTATATACATTGTTACGATTCTACATAATCGCAATGAAATACAGCACAAAATTGTATTCAACCTCAATTTCCCCTCTACAATATTTCAAAAGTAATATCAACGTCACATTGTTTTCAAGAAAAGGGGTCAATAAAATAAAGTAGTCACCGGCTGCGTAGGTAATTTAGGATTTTTTGAGTTTTCTTTGTATAGGGATTTTGGAGTTGATTGGAAATTTGAAAAATTAAACAGACTTGTATATAAGGTATTCCTTTTACGAAATGAGAGTTACATTTGTTTTAATTATACTGCGATTATCTAAATTCTATCTAAATTTGAATTACACAGCGATAGTGTAAATAGTTTAAGTGGAATGTGATTATATCAAATACAATTTAATTGTGAATAAAGGTATAAGTGTTATTTAAGAGGAATTTTATTTTAATCAGGGTCTTCTCGTAGTGTGGGTAAAGACGTTGAAAAAAGCAATAAGCAATTGTTTACCAGAATTAGTAAACAGAAAGATGGGGTTCAGAACAGTTCAAAATTACACTAAATGCTTATGTTTCAAGTATCATCAAAATCGATTATCAGGTATTGAATTTGTCGAAGTTTAAAAAAAACAAGTGTTCTGGAGACGCTTCATCCCTATATCGAATATGGCTGAAAAACTAACAAGTACCTTATCATACATGTATACATCTTTTTTCGAACTATAATCAACGGATGAAATCGGTATGCTAACAAAAACCTTAAAAAGAGAGTATTTGGTTCCATGTACCTCAAAAACATTCTTGTAATGATTGAAGTCTTTTACTACTGTTTTAAAAAAATCGCCAAATAACTGTAGACTGTAGTGGAAATAGAAATCTTCAACACGGCATCATATATCAAATTTTCAATTGTGGAATGTAGTGTTAGAAAAAATAACGAACTAATTTATCACTTATTTTTAGATAAGACTTGATTCAAGACCTTTTTAGACTTGATTCAAGCATATTATTCTCAATTTCAAAAGTATTGAAGCTCATAATCCATGAATAGATATTCTATATTCAAGCAATTTATGTTGTTTAAATTATTTTTAGTCGTTTTTTTGACCATAATTTTAAAAATGACCCAATTTATCGCCCTTTTTGTTTGGTTTGCTCAAATTGAGAAAATAGTAGTTAATTGATAAAACTTTTGCTTGCTTACTTTGAGAATAATATTCACGATCAGATCATAAAGGATTATAGATATACCGCTATTTATTAACGTCTTTGTTTCAACATTATTGCCAGTCATATTGTGTTAGATTTTCTAGAGAGATATATTAAAACGTGTATTGTGATAAATGAAGTGATAAATATTTTAAACTACATAATTAAATTCATTTATAGTGTAAACAAATTAGAATTTGTTTTAAAAATACAAAATTATTGTTATTGAGTTATAATTATTGTGAATTTTTTGTGTACAAACAGTATAGCTGGGTGTGTAAATCTTTTAAAATTTAAGTCATAACAATACATCTCCTTATCATAGTTTGGAATATAAATGTTTTTTAAAGATTAAATTAATTAGTTTAAAACTGTTTTCTTAAATTGAGTTCGAGCCTATCAACATAGTACTTTAATAAAAGCAAAATAACTAACTATATACATATATATATATTGTTGATACATTCGAAATCGATTTACCAAAATAATTTTATATTTTAATAATAAGGACAATTAATTTATTGTGTTATAATTATAAACATCAACATTTTAATCATTATAAACATTATTAACATATTATAAACATAAAAAACAAATTTGTTGCAAGTGGAATTGAGTTGTGCTGAATTATCGTGTTCATATAAGCAAATACAATACAAGTAAAGTGTAACCGTTTCGTTCAACAATTGATTGCAGTACAGACATTTCCTTAAGGTAAGTTTTTTAAAATATTCCTAGTTATAAAGCCTTTAATTAAGTAAACTATAATTTTAAAAGGCACATTGTCGTATTCGGACGTCGAGTATGGTTTTAATGCCAACACAGTTTTGAATGAAGTGATAGCAAACCTAGACGACGAGTTGCCTGTTGAAGTAACGGATAATGAAACTCCTGAACATTAAGTAACATTTTGGAAGCTTGGCAATTATCGTATTTACTGCCGAACAGTTGAGTTTGAACAGCAAAGTTTTTGATTTATTTAAGCTTTTATATAAAAGTAAATACATGAAATATGTCACTGATCTATACGCAACTTGAATACAAAAGTATATTATTATTTACTTTATTCTCATTCGATTGATTTTTAAAATAAAAAAAATTTGAAAATTTATTCTCTTAACAAATATTTTAGGAATTTTATTTTAAGCCACCGAAAATATTTACTGGTAAAGAGCATCGGTCTTCATCAAAATCCTCCTCCAGTAACAAATGTTTGATAATCATTATAAAAAACCATCCATTCTAGATTTTATTATAATGTTTTTCTGTTTAAAAAAAACACTAATTAATTATTGTGAAACAAATGTCAAGATTTAAATTGTTAAATTTGTTTTGTATACGAAATAAATATATATATGCATATATATGTAAAATATTTTTATCTCTATTATCAGACCAAACCAGCGTTAAAAGTCAAATTTTTATCTTGGACAATAATTACAAAGACAACAAAACCTGGCTTAATTGCTTCTATGAGCCGTGAGATGAGTTGTTGAAGAAAAATGGCGTGCCATTTTTGAAGGTAGACGCAAGGCAATAAGCTGCATCGAATTACCAGAGCATAAAGTAACCAGCTTCCTAAAAGAGTGGCAATTATTTACATCGACAAATGGATTTCGGTTAGTAAAGTATGATATTTGATACTTAGAATATTTTATAAGGTTTTTAAATTATAGGTTCGATTTCGAGCAGCTCCGCAAAGGAAAACATTTGCTCTTTTTGATAAAATGGTCAAGTTTCTTTAATATTGCGGATCAAGTTTTGTTAAATCATATTAAGGATTGAAAAGCTAAAACGGATCTCTTGAAACTTCGAGCGATAGAAAACTCAGGTTAAAATGTCTACAATGCATAGTTAATATTGATATAATACCAACAAATTTTTTTATTCACAGACTTGAGAAACTTGAAGCTGCTTAAATTATTGCAATACGCACTACCGCTGACATCCAGAGCTACTAAGACTGAAAAAAAAAAACAAATTTGGAAGCCTACTGTGACTAATTATATTTCATCATTTATTTTAGAAATTGCTAGTCACGACTTGATAGCAATTAAATTACAAGAAATAAAGATAAATTATTTAGAATACGGGCTCAATTTACAACCTTTAGTAGTTGTAGTTGGTGTTGATGAAAGTCCAGAATACGTAACAGTTTTTGATGACATGGTTTTCAAGTTTTCAAATTTGCTAACAGCTGTGGATTGTTGTTGCGAACTTTTTTTTTGTTTTTGATATTAAATATCCTATGGAGTCAAATAAAGTCTGGACATTTATTTAGCATTATTTTTTTGAAATATTAACCTCATTTCATAGTTCTGATTCAAAATTAATAATTTTACTATCAGAACTTAAATCTATTTCAAATTTGAAATAATTTTTTGTTAACTATAAATAATAATAATCATTTAATTATAATTTTATAATTTGTTAACTATAAATATAGAAATAATTATAAATTTAGTTGAATAAATGAATGATGAAATAAACGTATAACTACTGAATTAAAAATGATTAGTTCTTAATAGAAAGTAAAAAAACATTAAACAAAATAAAGTGTTATTATTTCTAAAATTAGTTGAATGTGAAAAACAAAACGAAAACTACTCATTATTGGACATATGAGAACTTCTAATAACATAATAATTTCATTTGATTCTTTATACAACAGCAAGAAGGATGTACGAGACATTGTATACCATATAGTTACTATATAGTAACAAGTAAAATTGAAACAACAACAAACGCACCTAACAATATTAGGTTAAACATGAGAATAATTATACTCAGTTTAACGTTACTTCTATATTAATTATTTTTTATATGTGTTATATCTATACTATTTTACTTTCGATATGAAAATAATAACTTTCAATATAAGAATAGTAATTTTCAATATGAGAATAGTAATTTTCAATATGAGATTAGTAATTTTCAATATAACAACAGTATCTTTCAATATGAGAATAATAACTTTCAATATGAGAATAGTAACTTTCAATATGAGAATAGTAACTTTCAATATGAGAATAGTAATTTTCAAAATAAGAACAGTATCTTTCAATATGAAAATAATAACTTTCAATATGAGAACTATTCTTATTTTTATAATGAGAATTATTCTCATATTGGAAGTTATTTTTCTCGTATTGAAAGTTGCTATTCTCAGTGTGAAAGAGACATACAACTTCTTGTTCTTGAAAATAGACAACATATTCTCAAAATGAGTTTGGAGAAGTTTAACAACTTATACCAATTATTTTCTCATATCGATAATATTTCTTCTCAATTTCTTCATAGAAATATTGACGTTTTTTGAATACAAAAAAAGTTTATTTTAAAAAATGGTTGATAATTTTATGAATTATTAATTTCTCATATTGAGAATACAATACTGCGAATAAGAAACTGTATTTGTATAAATCATATCATAAATTCTCATTGTCAGAAATTAAAATATTAACAAATTATTGTCGCCATATTCTTCATAACAGAATAAGTTGAGAATAGTTTTGCTTAGCACACATTTAAGCAACTATTATGCTTAATATTGTACCTATTTTTCTTGAATTGAGCAATCTTTTCTTTCAGTGCACATGAACTGGTACATACAAACCATTCTTTCGGTAACTACATTTCATGGCATCTCTGCCGGCTTTGCAATTACATCTTACGATTTGTAATAAACTTTCAGGTGCTGATGACAAATCCATTGTTACATATACATATTAGCATATATTGTTACATATACATATTAGCATGTATACATATTATCGGTACATACATATTATCATGCATACATATTATCATGTATACTCTATATACACAAATTTTTTTTGCCTCTTTTGTTTTCATTGTATACGAAAACATCAACATTGTATACGAAGACATCTTCAGATGTCTTGTACAAAGTGGTCGGTGTCTATCAAACAAATGTTGATCTTTTAACTGATCGATGTGTTAGGTCAACGTTTTGTTTGTTTTTTAAATTTATTTTAATTAATTTCCCGATATGGGAAATTATTGTTTTTGGGTTGATTTTCGAAACCGGAAGTTTTATGATTTTTTTTCGTTCAAGACCTTCTGAAGCTGTTAAAGACTATTTTTAGCTGAAACGCCACTAAAAGTGGTGCAAACACCAATTAACAGGCGACAAAAGATCAACTCAACGAAAATTGGGTGGGTATTTTTGAACAGAAATAAAATTATAATGTACGTTTAAATTTTTTTTAGTATAAATTAGCTACATTATAATGTTAAGTTAATATTATATTATAACAAAATTTATTGCAAAAGAGAAATTTATTGCAACTGGAGGGATCGCATGGAGGGATCAGTTTTTATTAATTTGTTAATTTTTTTCTATTTTTTTGATCCACTGGTGTGACAACCCCGCGTACTCCAGTCCCTGCTATTGGCATATGAGTTAACGTGAGATATCACATACCACTGGCAATAGCAGTGAGATATCACTAGCCAAGGTGACATCTTAGGGGTGCTGGCGGATGAACTGTATTCAGTCAACGGTAGCACTCTCAATCTTAGCTAATGAATATTCCTTGATGCTGGAACGCTGTAGTTTGCTCGATGAACGAGCCTTCATATAACTACATATCTGAGCTTTAATTATTGAAAAATATACTGCGTCCCATAATCAGGGATTATGCCATTGGCTGGACTATTGGCAAACCAATTTTAGTTTTGTTCCTGCAAATTTGTAAAACAAATTTGCTTTTTATCTCTTATTTTATTTTTATTTTCCCTATCCTATCACGAAATATTGGCCTATGTCATATTTTATTTGTGATAGGATTTATGGTTTAGTTATCCATTACTTAACAAAAAAATATTAAAAAAAAACAAAAAAAAAACAGATTTGCGTCCATTAACATCCTTAGAACGCATGTTGTTGTGGGACCTTGGTTTTAAAAGGTTTTTATGTGTTGCTGTGACACATATTGTAATGCCTACTACACATCACATTTTATTAAAAAATTAAAAAAAAAAACTATAAATGTACATTTTAAATTTAGTATAAATTAACTACATTATAATGTTAATACTATATTATAACAAAATTTATTGCAAAAGACAGTCAAACATGCGAATGTTACAAAAACTTGAAGTTTTCCATAAAATATCATTTCCCGTTGAGTTTTAAAGAAAATTAATAATATTTGTTGTTTTATGTTTGTAAGACAGAATAATGAAAATTTTTCGTTTTGTAAATATTTTAGTGTAACGTAACGGTTCTGAAAATGTTGTAAATTGTAAATGTCAAATTTAAACTTGAAATTCTCTACAAAAACATATCATTTCGCTATAATATATTACTTCGGTCTGAAAGTATTACATTCATGAGCTCAAAGTGAAATTCTTACCCCCACTTTTTTGACATTTCTCGACGTTTTAGGACCTACTGATTCTAAAAAAGCAAAAAAAAAAAAATGTGTGTCTGTCTGCCGGCCGGCCGGCCGCCGTCATTACCTACGCTGCAGGGAAAACCACTGGAGGGATTTCAAAAATGTTTTTTTCTAAAAATAGGTATACTCAAGAGACAGGTACAAAACTACGCTGTGTTCGATAACTGTACCGGAAGTGTGTCAAAAAATCATTATGTGTGTCAAAAAAAGGAAATATTCATATTTTTGGCTTAAAAACCTTCATTTTAAGTGATTACGAGTAGGAACATTAAATTTAGAGAAATCTTGATGGTCGGGATTGGTATGTGAGATCAAAAACTAGATTATTGCATTATAAGTTTGTCAAAAAAATGTTGTCAAGTGTGTCAAAAGAAAGTTTTTATTTATTTTTTACCCAATTTTTTGGAAAAAAATAAAATTGTTTGTTTGAAATGAAATTTTATTATTATTATTGAGAATTATGGCATTATAAGTTTGTCAAACAAATGTTGTCAAGTGCGTCAAAAGAAAGCTTTTTATTTATTTTTTAGCCAATTTTTTGGAAAAAAATAAAATTGTTTTTTCGAAATGAAATTTTATTATTATTATAGAGAATTATGGCATTATAAGTTTGTCAAAAAATAATGTCAGGTGTGTCAAAAAATGATTTCATTTATTTTTTTAGCCAAATTTTTGGAAAAAAAAAATGTAGCATGTAGCATAAAAACATATGAAGTAAATGTAATTGAAAATGAAATTGGACATGAAAATATTTGAATTTCTTATAGTTTTTGAAATATTTTTGGAATTTTGAAAAAGTTTAAATTTTTGATTTTGTAATAATTTGTGCAATGTTTTTAGAATTTTGGAAAAAGTTTTAATTTTTGATTTTGTAAGAATTTTTTGAATATATTTAGAATTTTGAAAAATTTTTAATTTTATTATAATTTTTGGAATTATGAAAAAATTTCAATTTTTGATTTTTTAATAATTTTTGCAATATTTTTAGAATTTCGGAAAAGGTTTGAATTTTTAAGAATTTGTGGATTATTATTGGAACTTAGAAAAAGTTTAAATATTTGATTTCATTCTAATTTTGGAATATTTTTGGAATTTTGAAAAAAGATTCAATTTTTGATTTTGTTATAATTTTTGCAATATTTTTAGAATTTTGAAAAAAGTTTTAAAGTTTGATTTTGTAATAATTTTTGCAATATTTTTTGAATTTTGGAAAAGTTTAAATTTTTAAGAATTTTCGGAATATTATCGGAATTTAGAAAAAGTTTAAATATTTGATTTTATTCTAATTTTTGGAATATTTTTGGAATTTGAAAAAAGTTTGATTTTATGGAGTTTAACAATATTTTTGGAATTTGGATTATAATTTTCCGGCAACGTATTGATGTTTCGTGTTAGTTTTGTAGTAATTTTTTAAACAGAGATAAAAAATACTTGTACTTTAACAAAGAGTTATGTTTGATATACATCGCTGCCCAAAACTAAAAACCATGTCCTCATAAAAGTTTTTTGCCGAAAACTATATACAAATCCTTAAAGCCGGGCATTCACATACAACGGAAACAAAAACAGAAACCGAATTTCATACAAATTTGACAGATAAAAATTCGGTTTCTGTAAAATTTGTATGAAATTCGGTTTCGGTTTCTGTTTCCGTTGTATGTGGTTTCAAGCCTCAACCCAGACCGAAGTCTTGATATCTCAGAGCTATGAGATTTCAGCCTCTCCATATTTTGTTATTAAATTCATTAAAAAATCTTTTAAATGATAGGTGTTTAAGTAACAATATTTTTAACCCTTTATTATCTAACTTGATATAGATTTTGTTTTCCATCGATTTAATAATAAATGATTAAAGCCGCAATTAGACTATTGCAAAACTCTGCAATATTTCTGCAATAGTCGTGTAATGGTAGTGTGTAAAATTTTCATTGCATAAAAGTTTGGCAATGAACTCATTGCAAAACATTGCAATGAGTCATTGCAATGTTTTAAAATGAGTTCATTGCCAAACTTTTCTGCAATGAATATTTTACACACTACCATTGCAGAAATATTGCAGAGTTCTGCAATAGTCTAATGGCGCCTTTAGATGAGTCAAAATGTATTATTTATTATTAAGAAAAGATGGCTGATTGCGATTTGCGAGGGACCTTAAACCAAGGAAGACGGACAGCCAACAAATAAAAATTAAACTGCTGTCTTACATTTTATGATTTAATACGGGTAAAAACGATTCAATTTACAATAGCATTGTACCCTTTACCAAAGTGACGCTTTAGACCAGGGTCAATCAGTTTTGAAACAAAAAAAATTCTTTGCAGTATTTGAAAAACTAATGTGAAAGTTGTAGATAATTAAAAAATCTAAAACTTTTGTTGCGATCATTTTTCAGCATAACCTCAAATTATGAAGAAACACGCTTAAAACCGTGTTTTATTTTTATCTACCGAAAAATTTTTTTTTTGTTATGCAACTTGGTGAAAACGATCGTTCTTGTATGTTAAATAAGCTATAATTTGTTTTAAAGCAAAATATTTATTTTTCGATTTTATACGAATTTAGAGCCATATCGACAGATGTAACTACAACTTTTAGGTGTAGTTACAGTTTTGTCGAAATTGATGTTCAAAACTGGTATTTTTAAACCACATTCAAACTACGAATTTAGTTGAGATTTTGATGATACTTTTAAACGTAATTTAAAACTATAATTTTTCGAACACACAACAAAAATTACAAATCAGTAATTATATATTAAAATTCATTGCACTATTAATAATAATGTAACTATAGTAAAAACAACTTAAATACAACACAAAACAATATTGATTTGCAAGTAATAACAATTATTTAGAGTTTTCGAAGTACAAATCAGCTGATCACAACTGTCAAATTTGTTTCGGGAACGCAAAATGAAATATTATGTTTCACTCACTATTATTACTTGTTAGTAACATTTTCTAAAAAATAGTCGGAATATTTCGATTCGGAGGATAATGACATCTCCATTTATATTAATTTGAATCGGTCATTTCAAAAACCTCATAAGTCACTCAATTAGAATTTTTCAGAAATCAATAAAAACTGTTTCATACACAAACAAATGAGTTTTAAGGGACTTTTTTATGTTTAATTTAGTATTTGAGTGGTGAAAAATTAAAATAGCGAATAACCTTTACAATTCATTAATAGAAATAATGAAAACAACCTGAAAAACAGTTCTTGACTTATGTTGTTTTAGCTAGAAATAGGGTTAGTGGTATAAAGTTTAACCAAAAAATCGTAGTAATCATATTTTTTATTGCTTAATATTGAGAATTACACTTAAAAATAATCTTATTAACATTTTACATGTATTAATTTGTCATGTTTTAATATCTTTATGGTACATAGTCATATTCTCCATCATTCTTAATTATGAGTTAATTCATATATAATAGTATAATACGTATATAATTCATATATAAATCATATATAATACGAATCCTCGAAAAGAGGACGAGTGTCATGGGTCCGTACCTGCGGTTCCTTTCGTCCTACACAGGAATGCAGGAATGCTATCGCTATCGACTTACTTGGTTTTTACCCAGAATACGCATCTCCCTTAAAGGAACCGTTTGCTGCAAAAAAAGCATTTTGGTAAAAAATGTGACTTAAGAGGTTTTTGAAATGACCGATTCATTTATATTATGTATTAATTACACTTTTGAAAATACTATTACTATACCACTATATATATTCTTATAAAATTTAAATTTTTTATAAAAAACACAGTGGAAATATATACAAATACATACATATGTATTAATGTTTCAAACCATTTTATTATTAAATATTATTTGACCACTTATTGATTTAAAAAAATCTATCATCGAATTTTAACCAATTGTAAGTGTAAATTTATTCACCGATATTCACGACTAAAGCTGCAACTACAACTTTAATCTATATTTAAAATTGACGATTTGTTGTGGTTTAAAAAAACCAAAACTGACCTTTAGTTGGAATTGCGATTTTAATTGGGTTTGTCGATATGGCCTTTAAATTTAAAAAAAATCTAATTTTCAATCGAAAAAAGTGGCTATGAAATTTTCAATATTTTAACTATTTCAATGCTCATTTTCTTCGCGGGATACCCCGTGGCAGCCCGCGGGATACCCCCTAGTACAATATAAAAATCAGCAAACTTGTTTATTTAATTTTTTATTATCGTTATAATTTTATAGTTATGCGTGTTAATATACTTACATTACTTATACTTAGACTTATTATGCTTACATTTTTATTAATAAATACTAAAGTCAAATAGTCAAAACTTCAAAATTTTGAAATTTTGGCAAAACTTTTAGAAATAGAAAATGATGGTTAGCGAATTACGTGTTGAGTATGTGAACTAAAATACAATTCTGAATTTTCAAAACCAGCTATTTTGTCAAATTTGGATTTGGATTTGGATTTGTATACATGAAACTGTTAGTGTAATTTGGCAAATAAAATACGGCTATAATTTGTAGTAAATTATGCCATTGAAGATTCTTATAGTTCATCGTTTAATGAATCATAAAAAAATGAATTATTAAAACTAATTGTTTTATGAATCTTAATTTGATTTGTGGATGGATGGTAGATTCTCTACAGTGTTAAAGTTCTACGGTAGCCGACCGTTAGGAGTCTGACAAATAAAGACGGAACACAAATCACAAAAACCTTTCCAAAATTTATTCAGCATATTCTGCAATATCATTTGTTGGTGTGTGTGGAAGACTATTTGAGAACAAAGTCTCTTCCATTTTACATATGAATGTTTTTTCTTATTTCAAAACTTGGTTTGTAAAATTATATATTTACTCCAATTGAGATTAAATTTTTTTTGTTTTAAATTAATACCAATTATAATTTTATTTATATTGAAACTATATAATATATATACAACATATACACAAACATATACGCGAAAACTTAATTTTTCACAAAAAAGCAATGGTGGTTTGTAGCGATCAAATTTTTAAAATATAATTATAAAGATGTATAACATTAATTCATATTTACTATACAAAATTAATGACAGATGAGTTTTATTCATTAAAATGAATGCAGTTGTTGTGCTGTTTTGAAGAAATTCATCATCTCCTTTCAAAATATAATGTCATTTTGCTGCCGCCGGTAGAAAATGGAAAAACGTCACTTTACTGCCGCTGTAAAATTATGCAAAACATTTTACAGCTGTTTTGATTATACGTAAAAAAAGTAAGTCTTGAACACTAATTCATTTTTGTTTTGTTTTCGGTAATTTCAAAACTATTAACCATAGTTAATCGAATGTAAACGACACTATATTATGAAAATTAATCTTTTTCATCAACTCTATAATGTCTAGTTCCAATAAAAAAAAAATTTCAAATTTAACTGAAAAATCGATTATGAAAAAGTTATCTTTGCGTTTTTTTTGCATTTTTAACAATATTTGTCCATGCAAACAATATATTTTTCTCATGCCATCTTAAAGTTGAGGTTCCAACGAAGAAACTGAGCATTGGAAAATTTAAAATATTGTAAATTTCCTAGCCAACTTTTTCGATTGAAAATTAGGCTTTTTTTGATTTAAATTCGTATAAAATCGAAAAATAAATATGTCAGAATCAACCTGTAAGATTTGTGATTGATAATCATTGATTTGTATTACACTACGTTCATATTACGATGAAATCAATCTCGAAATCACCCAAAATTAAAGATTTCAAAAAACTGTTCACATTATCATTAACATGATTAAGTTTGAAATCTATTTGCACATATTCCAAATCTGTGAAAAAAATTTTAATTTCAGCTATGTTAAAGATATCCAAATAGATTTGTCTGTTTTTTTTTTTTACTTTTTTTTGAGTCCAAACCTCCATCTAAAGAAAAATTTTTTTGTATGATTCAAAATTTTATTGAAATGAAATATTGAATATTGAATATTGAAATAGCAAATTATTTGAATTCAAAACAAAATATTTGATTTATTAAATGTCACTTTTGAAGTAGGGCTGTATTTTTTTTTTCGAAAATCAAATATTCAGGGGTTCTTAACGTGATTTAGAATGGAGTTGATTTAAATCAACTTTCGACATGATTTTAGTTTTGTATGGAAAAATTAATCAAAACAAGCTGATAATCGAGCTGAAATCAAAAATTGTTTAAAATCATGACAATGTGAACGTAGTATTATACCTGTTAATACATCAATGTAGACTATGCAATGCAAAGAATCGATAATAGTACATTATGATGCAAGGATGTAAAGCTAAGGGTTTTGTTGAGTTGGCGCCAGCCAAGATTTGGACCCACATTAAGTCCAAAATGGCTTACGTCCGTAAACCATGTACTATTTTTTATTCGCCGCAAGAAATAAAAAATAACAAATATTAGAAAAAGAAGCAAAAAATAACAAATATTTCAATTGGATTATGAAATTTTTAATTTACAGGTTGCTTTGATAAAAATTTCTTTTCTTTAGAGAATTAAAACAAATACAAATGTTTTTTACTTTTTTGGACGTAGCTATGACAACAAAATAATATATGGTTAAAAAGTGAGATTTTAAGGCCGGAAAACAGAGTAATAAAGGACACTTTAATATGTAGGCGAATAAAAAATATCTTTGAAAATATGTCAATAAATTAAATGCGATGACTGTTTTTAGAATAGCAAATAAATCTGGATTTATAAATGAAATTAGTCAACATAAAATGTACCGCTAAACAAGTAAAGCCAGTATGACTATTAGTATTTTGTATAGCGATGATGATTTCAGAGCAAGTTATTGGAAATTTTATTAAAGGAATTTTATTAAAGTGAGGAGCTTTTGGTTATTGGGCAAACAAACGTATATTATGTATGTGTATGTATAATGTGTACACAAGACATAAATATGACATCACACGAACGTCATATATATGTGATGTAGTTGTTACGTAAATTTGACATAAAACTGACATTCGTCATGACCATAACATGGTATCATTTATATGATGCTTTCATGACATCATACTGATCTTATATTTGACTTAGATATGATGCCATAATTTGGACTTAAATATTACTTTGTTATGATTTAGTTAAATTTCACTAGAGGTATATCCATTTTAAATATATATAGTTTGAAAAATTCTACGTATAGTTATCGCTTTCTAGCATAAAAGCTATAAAATAGTGGGTAAGTAATGACTAATGAATGACTAATGGGTGTTTTTATCACTTTTATCTCATATTTACAACACAGTACAGTTATTTATTACCTTGATATCAATCTTATATCATAACAACGTCACGAATATCACCACAGACATCAAATTTATGCTATAGTTATATCATTATTGCTATGTCATGTTCTTACGTAAATAAGTGTGAAATAATGATATACATATGTCTTAAATATGACCCAGATTTTACATAAGATGTGACTTAGCGTGATGTAATTTTGATATCACAATGAACTAAATGTGTTTTCTGGGGTATAATTATTTTTTCACGTCCGACGAAATAGGTATTTATGAACCAAGAGCGTTATGTAGGTTATTGCGCCCGAAAAGCGACGTAATCTAGCCCGAGGGCCTCTGGCCCGAGGGATGGATGTCGCTTGATGGGCGTAATACCCAGTAACGCCAGTGGTGCATACAAGATTTTATGCTTCACTTAATAAGCTAAAAACTAGAAAAGAATTTCATTTGTTAGCCTTTATTGATATGCAAAAAAATACAAATGTATCCTAGTATGCCAAGAAAATAACTATTTTGAAGTTTAAAATAATTATTTGTTGTTTGTACGTTGCTATGTAAACAAATTCTCCAAAATTTTGTAGCGTATGATAAAAACATTGTATAACGTTTAAAATAATTTGATAGTTTTGGAAAACTAAATGAACATTTAATAACTAAAATATTGCTAAATATTTTTAAACAAATGTAAAAATCTTTTACTAGCTTAAATTTATTAAAATTTATTTACATTTTGTAGTCAAAACTACAGCAAACATAATTTTATTCAGATTTTAAACGTCTTAATAGCGGGCGTTATGAGTTTATAATGCCCTCTCATAACGCCCCGGTTTTTATGAATGTCTTTATATATAGCGTATCCTAGCCATTATAACAACTTTAAATCATTGTGATGCATAAATATAATTAGGTCATTGAGAATTTTGTTTTACTTAAGATTAATTTATTGCTTAAAAATCGTTTAACTTGAGAAAAAATCAGATGTTAATTGATGTATGTATAGGATCTTGTTGATGGTTGTCAAAAATATGGAAGAGTTTTTCGATCGATGAACTGTTATTGTACCAAAAAACGGTTGTTCTAAAGAATCCTATTCATATAATTTGTTCCTGTTTTAGATCTGTATGTGTAACACTTTGAAACGCACATACACAAAGACGTCTATCTAACATCAATTGAATACGAATTAGTGTAGCTAAGCCAACAACTTTTAATGTTTCCATAGTGAATTTGAAAATTTTTGTTTTGCTAGGTTTTAGATTTAGATTCAATTTGTTTACTAAATACTACCACGTTTCCATATTTATAAAACCCACAACACAACTACTCAAACGTCTTTTAAATTTTTAGCATCCATAACTTCTGTAGAAAAAAACAAAACGTGTATAAATAAAAATATAACTGTATAATTGTGCATAAAATATGAATGAAGTGAGCCAACGACGATTTTTGTTTGTTTAGATATTCCCCTCTTATGTTCATGAAATATTTTTTATGTTACACAGTTGTTAACACAAGGGTTGAAAAACAAAAAATTATAAGAAAAATTCCAAAAACCAAAAACAGAATCTTCGTTCTAGACAATAAAAAATATATTACAAAAATTTTCCTACATGTATGCTGAAAAGGATAAATAGAAAATAAAATAAAATTTCTTTTATATCAATTTCAGTTTTTCTTATTATGAAAATAAGGAGAACAAAGTGTAACGAAGTAAATGTAGAAATTTGCTTTTGTATTCTGTTGGCGTCAAGCAGACGCAACATCCACGACTGATTTATCAAAGTGGCGCCATAAATGTTTTTTCATCGGTTTTTATTTCAATTTAAACTTTTTTCGTTTTCGAAATTTAAAGAATAGTTTATGCTTGGAATAAAGATTACTTATAAATTTATCAGAAATATTTGTTAGTGTAAACGATAGGATGACGTTAAAATTATACAGTTTATTGGATTGGAATAGATGTAAACAAATGCTTCGTATTGGAAGAATAAACAAAATAAATGACTCTGTTGCATTTAAAGGTAATGTTTAGTTGCAAATTCAATTGAAAAACAGTGGGTAGTATCACAACAATTCACGTAGATAAACATAAATAAACCAAACCTTGAATCTATGAAATATTGAAGCTTTAAGTATTGTTGTATATATTTTTATCTATAATATAACCTCAAATCAAATTTCAGTTTTAACAACGACACTTGACACAAAAATTTTCATTAAAATTATATATTCTTTGTCGTAAAGTTATTTTTTTTTTGTTTATCGTAAAATTATTCCAAAAATCTGTTCATATTAACACAATATCTTGTTGATCACGTCCTCCAACGATTTAATTTTATCAATATACATAATGATGTTGTTGCCTTTTTGTCTTTGTTGTCTTTTCGTTTCGACTGATGAAATAATTCAAGCTTTCCTAACACATAAAGAAAAAGAAAAATCAAGAGCTGGAAAAATGTAAATTAGCCAAGGATATGTTTGAAGAGCGTTTTTTTCATATTTTAGTGCTGTATTTCATGTTTACACAAAGGGCGAAAAAATTGTTCTAATTATGTTTTAAAAATTAAACCTAATTCAACATTTTAGTAAAATGCGGAGCGGACGTTTTAGTTACGTGGGTCGCTATGTAAATATTTAGTAGCGCTAACGAAATTAAATCATTATTTACTGCAACCTTCGATTAATTCGATTAATCATATTGAATACGCAAATATTTTATTGACAAAAATGGATTAAGATAGATTCTTGTTTTTAGGTAGATTTCATATAAAAATCTACCTATTGCAATGGGCTTCATCTCGGAATTTCGGAAAATTTTTTGTGCCAAACGACTATATATGATAAGCGGTGACGAAAAAACAAAAAAAAAAATAAACGAAATGAATAGAATTGTTGTTGTTCTTTTTGAGGGAAAAATATAGGTTTGTTGGATTTGTTTCCTATAATTTTTTTTATACAGTTAAAGGACATATTAAAAGTATTCGGTATTTCGTTTTAGATTATACAGAATAGTATTTAAGCAGGTATTTTTAGGCAGATTTAATTAATTATAAACGAATCGTTGTTATAATCGTGTAAATAAAAGTTATTTTTAAATTTAATTGTGAATAAAGTGTAATTATGTAGAAATATTTGTGTATTATTTTGGACGCTGTGTTCATACTATACTGGAAATTTCTACAACCAACTGTAGGAATTTCTGAAGCTGTTGAAAGAATATTCTAGTTAGGAATATTGATTGCTGTATTGTTTTCCTGTTGTTGTGGAACAATTAAGGAGTTGAATTCTTAATAAAACCTGGTGTTTGTGCTTACTAATCAGTGATCGAATCCAGGAAGAGATTTGGGAATTGCGTTTATCGAATTGAGAGTAAGGCCAATCGAAGTAAGGTTGGAAAAACGTACCAATAATAATAATTTATTTAGATTTTTTACTACCAGTGTTCGTTTGTTACACTTCACAACGCTCTTTCTTATTTTACATCAAATTTAATTATTACCTAGTATTTGTATTTTTTTAATTTACCTATATTTATATAATTAATATAAAATTATAAATTGTTATATATTATAACTATATTAATTGTTATATATTATTCTAAGTGCTATTTGTTTATAATTTGTAGCGATAACACGCTTTTGGTGTTGTTACAATAATTTAAAATAAATAATAACAAACCAAAATTTCTTCAGCAACGCATTTCGTTATTAGTGAAGTTGTAAATAACTTTTTTTTTTTTTTTTTTTATTAATTAGTTAGACATGTTTAGCACACTAAATATGAAATATTCATTATTTAGACTCTTTGACTATCCGAAGATACCATGTCAACTATAAAGGAAGGAGATGAGGAAAATGGAAGGAATGGGGATATAGGGATAACTATACTAATTTTTTTAAATGATGATGGACATTTTCTTTAAATGCCTGAGGGAAAAATTCATCGGGGAATACAGAGGAAGGCATTGAGTTCCACAATTTGGCCACTCTATTAAAATAGTCGTTCTGAAAGGACACGGTTCTGCAACGAGGTATTTGTACAACAAATGGATGGGATGACTCGGCAGCTCTTGTTTGTCGATTATACTGCGCACATGATGGAAGGGTATTTTGAATTTCCTTAGAGGAGAATTCACTAAAGTTATATTTATAGTAGATTGACAATTCAGCCACATTTCTTCTGTGCTGGAGTGAATCAAGCTGGTCCGTTAGTTCGGTATTACCAATCAACCGTATTGCTTTTCTCTGTACAGAGTCTAGACATTTTATTGTTGACTGACAAGCACCTCCCCAAACATGACAGCAGTACTCCATACATGGACGAATAAAGGACTTGAAGATTAGCAAAATTTGCTCGGGATCGAAATACTTTTTACATCGACTCAAGAATCCTAATTTTTGCATTGCAGATTTAGCGAGGTTGAACACATGTTTATTCCATTTCAGGTTATTTTGAATATCCACTCCAAGAAGTCTAACTGATTCAACCTCACGCAATTCCTCATGGCCTATTTTAATAGGGAAATTTTTATGTCGCTCTATTCGTGAAAGATGGCATAGTTTTGTTCTGGTTGGATTAAATGAAACAAGATTACGATCACCCCATTCCATTATACGCTCCAGATCTTTGTTGATAGAATCAATTAGCAGCTCTCTATCGGTGGTAACTGCAGTATGAGATCGAAATTTAGGAGATGCATGTGATGCATGCAATGTGCTGTCATCAGCAAAACTATGGATTGGGTGCACTGTGGAAATAAGTAAGTCATTAATGTATAGAAGAAACAAGGTTGGTGAGAGTGCAGAACCTTGGGGAACCCCAGCATTGGTTGTGAAAATATTGGATGTGATACCATCTAAATTAACATGAAATTGGCGACCTGTAAGAAAACTGTGAATCCATGAGACAGTAAGATGGTCTATGCCATAAGATTTTAATTTAGCTATGAGATTTTTATGCCACACTTTATCAAATGCTTTAGAAATGTCAAGTGAAATACTGAATGTTTCACCATGGTTTTCCAGCGATTTGTTCCAGAGATGGGATACGTAGGCTAACAGATCACCTGTTGCATGACTTCTACGAAAACCATACTGTTTATCATCAATAATTCGCGACACCTCCAAATAATCTATTAAATTGTAGTTAACATATTTTTCAAATATTTTAGCTAAAACCGACAGAATTGCAATTGGTCTATAATTGTTAGGATCTATCTTACTGCCTTTCTTTGATATGGGTTGAACGCTGGCCAGCTTCCAAGAATCGGGAAATATTCCGGTTTTATAAGATAAATAGAAAATTTTTGTTAAAATTGGAGCTAGTTGCCTAGCAAAGTTTTTAAGAATGAGGGGTGGAATACCGTCGGGGCCAGCAGATTTGTTGATATTGATAGAAAGAAGCATTTTCCGTACAATATTGCAACGAAAAATAATTGGTTTCATTTTCGTTACAACTGGGGGAATGAGTGAAGGAGAATGGGAAGGTTCAACTATGTTTGAGTTTTCTGCGAAAATACGACCCAAAAGATCCGCCTTCTCTTTCGAGTCGCTCACGGGAATGTCATTCAGAACTAAGGTTGGAATAGAGGATCGAGTAAAATTGCTCTGGACTGATTTAACTGCCTGAAAGAAACCACGTGAGCCAGATGGGTGCTCGGCGAATTTCTTTGCATTCTTCTGGATAAACGCTTCTTTGTCCAGGTCTATTTTGAATTTACTAATATTTCTGGCTTTCTTATAGGCGCTATGGGTTTCAGGTGTTTTATTAGCGTTATACGTCTTAAATGCTTTGCGTTTATTCCTCACTGCTTCATCAACATCCCACGTGAACCAAGGCTCAGTTTTAGGAGTGATTAATCGATTTGGAATAAACCGCCGCATTCCGTCTTTTATGATTTCAGACATTCTTATTGCTGACGTGCTAGGATCTTGATCAACACAACAAATAGTTTTCCAAGGTGTTTCATCATAAAAGCTTCTCAGTCCCTCCCAGTTGGCGCGTTTCTAGTTCCAAACGCGACGAGGATTTGCTTTAATTTGTGTCGGTGATGTAAATTGCACTTTTGCTGATATTAGTAAATGGTCCGATGTTCCGAGGGGTTGTTCAACTTTTGTCTTCGTAGTATCTGGTTCGTTTGTCAAAAACAAATCCAGCAAATTATTGTTATGATGTGAATTGTCTGCGATTCTAGTGGGACACTCTATCATTTGCGTCAAACCGTGATAATCTGCGAGTATCAGTTCAGCTTGTCTTCCTACGTCGTCAGTGCGCGATGAATACTTAAGCCATTCTTTATTATGAATATTAAAGTCTCCAAGAATGGCCAGTCTTGCTTTGGGGTAGTCCGTGGTAATCTTGTCTAGATTAGCCTATATTTGATCAAAAAAGGGACATCCTGGGGGAGAATTTGGGGATCTGTATAATCCTATTATAAACATAGTTTCATCAACACCTGAGAACTACATACTATGTGAAGTAGCCTGGTTGGAAGGAAAAAATGCCCTGTTTTTTTAATTGTCGCTAACTTGATTGTTATTAATGATGATATTAACACGCGCTTATTGTCAACAAAATCAATATAGTACTGCCACTCTCGCTTAATATATTAAGTTTAGTAAATTTATTCCGTAACAACTCCATAATGAATTTTAGAGATATTGATTGACACACGATATTTTTCTGATGTATTTATTTTGTTTGTAAAAAGATCAATCTCTATATTTAATCATTAAATTTGCACTTCATATTTTTTTAATAAAAATTGTTAAAGCGAAAACATAAATATAAGTATAACTACATGTTTGTGACTGATAGGACAGGCGGTAGCTGTATTGAACAAATTCAATTCAAATAAAACCAAACGCAGTATTAAATATGGATTATTTTATTTCTACAAAAAAAACAGAGGAACTTTCAAGCACAAACAGATTGAATTAGAGAATATTAGCAAACAAACTGAAAATTAGAATGTCGTAAAGCATAAATGAAATTCCAGCTCAAGAAGAAATTAATCCAAAATAAAATAACACTTTCTTCAACATCTTCATTAAGGCTCATTATCTGCACAACTCTGTTAAATATGAACGCCTCTAGCAGCCAACCTCCATTTAACCACTGATCTAACGGATCTAGGATAGGAAAGATTAAAATAAAGATTTAATATTATTGTTATTTATGTTATTATGTAATTGACATGATTTACAAATAAATTAGAATAAAAATGTATGTTTCACAAACATTAAATATCCTCCAATATAAATCGTGCTAATTAATTAAGTACATCACCATTCAAACTTAATTAATTAGTGTGAAATTTTACTTTTAATTATTCGTACAATGTAACCAACGAAAAAGTAATATTTAGGGCAACCAAAAGTATGCACTAGCATGTTTTTTTACAGCACTTAATTCAAATGATTAAGCTTGAAATCTGTTTCAGGTAAAACTACGACTTTTAAGCCCTATTTAAGAGCATAGTTTTACATATTTTACTCCAAAATGCATATAAGTATAGGTGACAATAGGGACAAAAATATGAACTTCGAAAATTGGGTGTTTTTAACCATGGCGGCAGTAATATTTAGGGTTCCGTATTTTTAAAATGGAACACTATAGTGCTGGTGTTCGCCCGACCTTCTTAATCGATTTTCTGGGCATCTATAAGTCCTAAGGTCTTGGTCTTGGATCGGTCATAATAAAGGCTTAAGGGTTAATAATCCTAATTCTATTTTGTTCTTTTTAAAGCAGCTTGATAATCGTTTGTGAAAATATAACCTTACCAGTAACCGCTTTTTATGGCATTCATATAAAATTGATTTTTTTCGAAAATGTTTGTGTGTGACTTAACTTAGAAAGTAGCCGATAAATAAATTTGGTAAATTTCAGAATTGTAGAAAACTCCCATTTCATCTATAAAAAATATAGAAATCTCTTAGAAATATGAAATGGAACGCTGTGTTTTGACTTATGAGGGCCAAGGAATAGAAAATGTAAACCGAAGTTTTTGGATCCGGTCGAGAACGAATTACTAGTGCAGTGTGCTATCGTCTGCAAAACCATTTACTGGGTTACTGGAGATTTTCAACAGTACGTTGATATAAATGAAAAGCACAGTGAGAGACAAAATTGATCCATGGGCTATTGGTGTTTAATTTGAAATATCACATTGCATTCCTATTTTGCGGACGAGCTGTATATTGATCATTTTCCACTTGACCAACAACATAAAGGAAAAATACCAAATTCATAAGATTTGTGAAAGATTTTGGTTAAAGTTGGTGCAAATTCTTTTCAAAATATATTAATAGTATGTGGGATGTTAGAGGAAACTTTGTTGATGTTAAACCGCCTTAAAAGTTTTTTAATACATAGTTTTTTAATTCACAGTTAAAATCTCAGATCTACAGTAGATAATAACGAACAAAAGCTCAGATCTATAGCTTAGGTATCTCAGGCAAGGCAATCCCATGTCTAGGATCAAAGCAAATTCCATGTCTATGATCATTATACAGCAAATAAAGATGGCCGTAGAGTCAAGTCATAGAATTTTGTGGAGTGTGACAAAAAATTTAAATAAATAATAATCAGTGTAAAAATTATTAATAGTATTATAAATTTATCTACAAATTTACTTGATCAAAATTCATGCAAGTGCTCCAGAATTTAAAGGTTTGCCGAAAATTCATAAGCCAAATGCTCCCATCAGACCTCTTATTAATTATAAAACATCACCATCTTACAAAGTAGCAAAATTTTTAGTCAAAATTATTAATAATAATATTATTTTAACGAATAACCAATCGATTAAAAATAATTTGAATTCGATTGATAAAATTAACTAGGTAACCAATGCAAAATGCAATTGATAAAAAGGAGCGAAGCAAGCAATTTTCCCAATTTTCCCATTGAAAGTCTATGGGAACCGTTTTTCGGTGATTATTCCTCCGTGGTATGTCTAATTTTCAATATTTTTTTTTGTAAACCATCTATGGCTAGATGTCGTCTTACATGCAAAATTTCATTTTGATATCTTTAATAGTTTGGGAGGAGTATGCGGACAATCGAATATTCGCATCGGGGAAAAATAAACAGCATATCGTCGCTTTAATAATGAAATGGCGTATACGCAAAAGTATAGTTTCGAGATATTTGAGTTTAAAGTTTGATATGCGCATGCATTTGCATGGACGTTAATTTATAATTTATTAATTCTTACCCCCAGTCATAAAATAATTCGAAAATGTAAAAACGCCAATTCAAAGATGCCCTTATGGGGAATGCAGCGCACCTATTATATAAAAACAACGTATAAATAGCATACGTTGTTTCATTATTAAAGCGACGATATAAGCATATGGTTTTTGTTGTTAATTAATTTGTTTAAGTATTGTGAAAAGATGACAATTAAATGTTTATTTCGGTGATTATTCCTCGATGGTAAGACCGATTACTGATTTTGTTTTTCTGGGAGCTAGATTATTATGACCTTGACCATATCAGGAAATTTATTGCGCGCGCACAGCTCCGAATAGAAGTTATGTCAATTTTCTCAATTTTCCATTGAAAGTCTATGGGAACCGTTTTTCGGTGGTTATTCGTCCGTGGTATGTCTAATTTTCAATATTTTTTTTTGTAAACCATCTATGGCTAGATGTCTCCTTACGTACAAAATTTCATTTAGCAATAGGATTTTTGTAGCAAAGGATTTTTAATGGATTCTCTTGAAGAGTTTGAAATTTATAATGCATTCAAAAAATCTCCAAATTTAATTTTAAACGACCAACTATCTTTTAGCTCAAATATTTTATATAATTCTATCTTGTAAATTTTAATTCAAAATTCAAGTCATTTATATTTCATTCATAATAATATTTTGATCATTGTTTCATATTTCTTTAAAAAACAAATAAATTTTATATGCGTATGAAAAATTATTTAATTCATAAAATGTTAGTACGCCATTTTTTCAGTCAAAAATTTTAAGAATGAATTATTGGGGCTTATAATTGAAAACGCACGGAAAACGCATCACGCGGTTAAGATTATTCACCTTCACCTAATGTAGGTATGATTGAAAACGCGTGATAAAAATTTATTTCGATTTTTTTTCGAAATTAAAAAACTGTCAGATTGTCAAAATAATTTGTTGTTAATTGTCAGATCGAAATGTTTGTTCAAAAAACTTCATTGTGTTCAGTGCTAAGTTTAAAAAATTTAAATATTTGGATACGACCATTTCAGATCAAATCGAGAGGGGGTCTTAGGTGACCATTTCCGATTTGTCTGAAAATGCGTTAATAGATTCGTCTCGTGATAAAAAAAACTAATTTGACCGAAAAAATTCAATAAGTGGTTTTTCATGAGATATCACCATACAAAGTTTCGCGAAAATCGGGAAAAATCAAAAAAGGAGTCAAATTCAAAAACTTGCAGCTCTTTCATTTTTTATCCGAATTGCGTCAACAGTATATCGTTGAAAAGGTAAATTATTCAAAATTTATTGTTGCTTAGCAAAAAGTGAGTCAAAATGTGAGTTTTAATATATTTTCACCCTTCGGCTCAAAACCTTACCTTTAATTTTTTTTTTTTTTAAAGGTCAACAAATTAACTTTTCAACGATATACTGTTCTTGATGGTATTTTGATTTGTTAGGTTTTTATTGAGTTTTTTATGGGATATGCCATGAATTTTCAGTACAAAGTTTTACTGCATGAGTAAAAAATCGACCATATTCTCTATTCGGTTACAGATAAATAACTAAATATCCCTTTTTTCTATAACCTCTCAAAAATAAAAACAATGTTTTATTAACTTAGGATAAGAAAAAATAAACTTTAATAAGTTAGTTTGTTCAAATTTAGATTCAGTAAAAATTGGTCTTTAAGAATAATTAGTTAAAATGTCTTTTTAGAGTTAAATAAAAACAAAATAAGTGACAAAAAATATTTTTTACGAATAAAATTAAATTAAAAATAATTAAATAATCTAGTGCTATAAATATAAAATATAATTTTAATAAAATTATTATTTGAATAAAATTATATTAAATAAATATTTTATCAAAATGTTGTGTGCTGAGCCAAACATGAAATGCCATTTGAATGAATGCGATAAATGCCCCGGAGTGAATGGAATGGAGCAATTCTTCGAACAAATTCTTGAAGATAACCAAATGGAGAGTATACCATACAAACAATGGGTCAATCAAAGTGGTAAATTTTGAACTAGCTTATTTTTGAATTACGCCATTCATTACGCCATTTGAATTACGCCGTTTAATAATTTTTTTTAAAAAATAGGTGGAACGAGCTTGGAAAATATTACGCGTTCTTCCGATGATTTCATTAGGTCGTATAGCATGCAGCTGGCAACTTTGATTCCACACGATTTCATCGCGAAGAAACAATCTGATTTTTTGAAAATGAAAAGGGATCGACCGCAGCAAGGCAAGTTTATTGTAATCTCCGACTTTGCGGAAAATTATCACTGTGTTATTCAGGTATATATTCATCTCCAATCGATTCGAAAAAATTGGTTGGATCTACCATTTTATATTAAATGCGAAACTTTTTAAGGACGAAGTACAATCAGTACATTGGAACCAGCAGCAGGTTACACTTCATCCATTTGCGATTTATTTCAAAGGTGAGAGAGATGAGTAGAAGTTCAAAAGTCTTCTGATAATTACCGAGAGTCTGAAGCACAACTATGAAGCAGTATACCAATTTCAGCAGGAACTTTTTAAATTCTTGGATGAGACTTTTCAATTCGTCACAAAAATATACTTCTTTTCGGATGGAGCAGCTTCGCAGTACAAAAACAAAAAAAATTTCTTTCAATTGTGTCACCATTGAAAGGCCCATAATTTCGATGTTGAATGGCATTTCTTTGCCACGGCGCATGGAAAGGGCCCTTGCGATGGTATTGGAGGTGCCTTTAAGCGCAACGCAACAAGAGTTAGTCTCCAGAAAAAATTCGAAGGCCAAATAACAACTGCAAAAGAACTCTACCAATGGGCCATTTCGAACAAAGACTCGGGTATTGCCTTTCGCTTTTGTCCGGAAGGAGAATACAAGAACATTGAAAAGAGATTTGAAAAAAAAATTCAACAAAGTGTCAACTATCGCAGGAACACAACAATTTCACTGCTTTACTCCAATCAACGACAAAGAAATTAAAGTCTCAAGACTCTCAGCTTCGAATGATTTTACAATCTTTAAATTAATTGATTAAACAGAATTTAAAGAAACCATTTTGCATAACACTATTTACAGATCGAAAAAAAATAAACTAAATCATATCATTTCCTGTTCTGTGATTTTTTAATTTTTAATTTGTTCAATTTTTTAATTTTCTTTTACTATATATGTATTTGTATTTTTCTAATGTTCTTAATAGTCTTAAGATTTGTGTTACTACTGGGCAAGAATTGGGTCTCGGTCAATAAATAATGTATTCATACAGATAATAAAATCAAAAATTCTAGAAAATCGATAATTTGTTTAACTTAGAGGTCAAAGGTTACGTGAGAGGTCATTCACCTGTATGGATTAAATATAGATTTTGTCGAAACAATCAATATTGCCGAAGAGCGAAGTTAGTTATCTGTGACCGAATAGAGAATATGGTCGATATTTTACTCATTCGGTAAAACTTTGAACTGAAAATTCATGGCATATCCCATAAAAAACTCAATAAAAACCTAACAAATCAAGATACCATCAAGAACAGTATATCGTTGAAAAGTTAATTTGTTGACCTTTAAAAAAAAAAAAATTAAAGGTAAGGTTTTGAGCTGAAGGGTGAAAATATATTAAAACTCACATTTTGACTCACTTTTTGTTAAGCAACAATAAATTTTGAATAATTTATCTTAAAGTAAACTAAATTACCTTTTCAACGATATACTGTTGACGCAATTCGGATAAAAAATGAAAAAGCTGCAAGTTTTTGAATTTGACTCCTTTTTTGATTTTTCCCGATTTTCGCGAAACTTTGTATGGTGATATCTCATGAAAAACCACTTATTGAATTTTTTCGGTCAAATTAGTTTTTTTTTTACGAGACGAATCTATTAACGCATTTTCAGACAAATCGGAAATGGTCACCTAAGATTTTTGCTTTTTCCTCTCGATTTAATATGAAATGGTCGGATAACATAAAAATAATAATTAGCTGCATCAGGACTCTCTTTCATTCTTCTTACTAATTCGTTGTTAATCAACGAAGCAGCGCTTCATTACATTTTATATACAATTTTCTGGTGTTTTAAATCTTAAAATGATCAATTATATTAAATTGAATCAGAGATTTTTCTGGATCAGAGACCATGTGTTGAATTTTTTGTGAATAATTGTAATCCCGGATATAAACAGAAAGCTGCTTATAACAATTTTTTTTAAAACTTGATTTCGTAATCAACTCTTACTATTATATACTATATATACTATTTTTTACCGTTTATTATTTCACCACAGAGTGTGAAAATACGCTAAAACGACCTCTTTTGACCTTTAGGTCTTTTTCAACCTCTTTTGACCTTTAGGTCTTATTAAAGGTGAAAACTACCCCCCTTTTCAAAATATTTTTATCGTAATCTATGGTCAAAATTCTAACAAAATCATACTTTTTCCGCTTATTTTTCGATCGCACCCATTTGCCTAAACAGTTTGTGGTCGAGGCAAAAATCGAATTTTGTGAGCGCCACTGACGCTCATAAAGTACGTACTAACAATTCCCAAAGTTTAAGGGAAAAAATTTAGTTGACGTAAAATATGTAGAAGAATATATTTGATTAGCAACATACAAACAAAAACTAATTATTTTGAACATAAAATATTTAAAATAAAATCTTGTACGCACCACTAACGTTACAGGGTATTGCAACCATTAAGCGATATTTTTCTCTCGGCCAAGAGGCCCTCGGGCTTTATTACGTCGCTTTTCAGGCGTAATAACCTACACAACGCCCTTGGTACATAAATATAGCTATTCGAATACGCTTTTGAAATCTGCTCAAAAGTTTGCTATGCAAATTGTGAGTGATCAAAGTTAAAAGTAATCGACTCGTCAGTTGGTTTCGGATTTGTGCAAACAACCACACTGGCAAAGCAGAAGCACTTTTTTGTTCGAATGGGGCATTTATTAAATAATTTGCAGGTATTAATTGTGTCGAGCTACGTCAATCTACTAACATTTCAAAAACGATTCTATCTACTTGTTGTGGGACCTAGATCTTAAAAGATATCTATTTGTATTGTTATGAAACATACTGCAATTCCTATTACACAACACTTTTTACTAAAAAAACGATAAGTGCAAAAAACATTATATGTATTATAAACTTTTCGGAAAAAGTTTTATAAGAATATCATAGCAAAAAATATTATCACATTTATAGTTATCTCTAAAATGTAAATTATCTCGACGGCAGAATATCACGTAAATTTTTATAAAACAAATAGCAAAACATCCACCACATTAAATCTGTAAACTAAATTATTATTGTTTTCATGTTTTTAGAGTGTTTTTTTCGTTGTTATTGCTATTGTCCCTTAAACCAAAGTTAACTGGAACAATCAACAATAATAACACAACGAAATTTTGTTAAATGTTTCTTCTGTTTTTATTGTCATCACATGTTCTTTTTGATCTTGTTTGAAATTGAAAAAACAATCAAATTATGTAGCATTTGTATAGTAAATCAATGAGATATCTTGTCGCCAAAATACTCGTAAATGAATAATAAAGAGTTAAATATTTTGTTTTAAAATAGCCAAGCAAATATTGGTAAAACATACAGAAAATAATTAATAAATTAGTCTGATATGAAATGAGTTAGTGCGTGTGGTAGCTATCTTTCGATATAGTGAATTTCGATTTGAGCCACCAAAAACAGTGTTAAATAACAACCCTATTGGTTTAAAAACAAAATTTCAAAAAATAGTTAAAAGTAGCATCTTTGTCCTGCGTCGTTTTTATTCAAGGATCTTATTGAAACCATGTTTTACGTACTATGTTTTAGGTATTTGTGGCGTCTGTTTTACATTAATCTTATTTTATTTTTTTATTTTCATTTCCAGCAAAAGTTCATATCCACATAAAAGGTGTTTTTGTAGAAAAGGAGAGAAGTGTATTTTTTTCGCCCGAGTTGCGTTTGAAGCACTATGGTGAAGCCTGAGAATATGTCACCAGTGACGGACTAGGCCACCGAGACACTGGGATATTTTCCAGTATGCCGGTTGCTTTTGAGGACGGTGAGGCCGGTAAATAATATTTAAATGCGCAAAAAATTACATATACAGTTTACTTAGTTCTCATACTAAATAAAAGCATAAATGTATTATTTTAATACACATTACACATAACATATTCAACAACACATTAACCAAGGATATTACTCCAAAAAAATAGTGCTCAAATGCAAGTCACCCCATTTCCAAACATCATCTCCATAAACAATTTCCCTACAACTACAGAAAATAATTCTCCCTTCCATAAATTTGAGCAACCGTATTATATCTACATGTAATACTATGACTAAGCTTAACATAAAATGTTCATCATTTATGTAGACAAAAATACGTATTATTAATTTATATAGTGTGAGGCAACAAAGCAATTAACTAAAAAAATGTTTTAAGTTTGTTGAAATTTAAAGGCCGGAACCGAAATAAAATAGCAAATCATTACCAAATGATTTAAATATGAATATTCTTATTTTAAACTAAACATCGAAATAGGCCGTTACAGCTTTTTTACGAATTGAAAGTTTTCTTACGCATTGAAACTTTGTTAAAGTTATTTTTTTATGTTTATTTGTAGCACAAAATCTTTCTCTCGTTTTAAATTTTATTTAATAAAAAACGAATATAAATTTATGTTCTTTTTATTCCATCAACTAGATTTAATAATTATTATTTATATGTACAACATTTATATTTTTTTTTTGTTTCATTTTATTTTGGAAAATACGAACAATTACTTTTAGATCACAAGAGAGAATGAGAATATAGTAAAATATACTAAAAGGTTGCAAAAATTTGCTGTTTGCATACAAAATAATGAAGATGAATTCTAAATGAATTCAGCCACGCTTAAAACAGGGATTCTCATTCGTTTAGGATCGTTCACGAATTAAATTAAAAATGTACCAGTTGCATAAATCACGCCAGTTAAAAATTAAAGGGAGCAATGCAAGCAATACAAGGATTTAATTTGCTTATATAAATATTTTTAATGGTATAAATATTTTTCTACTCCTATCACAGTAAATTATAAATTACATCACACTATCCATGACATGTAAATTGATTATTTCAAATAGCGTGCGGTAAGTAAAAAAAAGCGTGCGGTAATGGATTTTCATATATATATATATATATTACCGCACGCTTTTAATAAAATGAAAAATTTTTATTTAAAGAAAAATTTGATTTTTAAAAATTAAATATTTCAAATTCGTTTTGACACAGAATAATGCAAAGCGTACCACAATTTGTGAACTATTTGCATTTAATTTATAATTAGTAGTTCATTTTTTCAAGTAATTATATGCGTTTGGGCATTAAACAAAGTCGTAGAAAAAGTATATAACAAATCTCGTGTTGTAAAGCATTTTCCATGCTCGTGAAGATACTGCACTCGACGCTACGCGTCTCGTGCGCAAAATTTTCCCTCGCATGTACAATGCTATTTACAACTCTAGATATGTAATATACTATTCCAAACGATTCACTGTAAGCTGACCACGCTAATAGAGAAATTGGAAGGAAAAAGTGCGTAAAGCACTTGTGGAGTTTGCAATAAATGAATAGTACAACATCCTAAACCAATATTTAGACCTGATCTGAATAAATTATATAAGGGAAAGACAAAAAAAACTTTTGAAATGGGGATAAACGACGTTCGATGATTGGCTTTTGAACTAATTGAAGCAAGTAAAATAAAACACTATACTGACAGAAAATACTGGCGCTCAAAAGAAAAAGGGGAGTGAGTGTTAGTTGTTCCCAGGGGTAGCGAAAATCCGAAATTCTACGTCCACGCCGTGCTACCTGGGTAACGCTAACAGAATTAGGTTGGTGTAGTTGAGAGGGGCAGAGTAAATACTGCTTATACTCAATGATTCTGCACCATGGCGAGTCATTGGCGCCATAAAACCAATGCAACTCAAGCGTCTGTTCTCCATGTTAGGGGCGGCTTGGAGCGGGCGTCGGTCTTGGATCAAGTGGCTCGCTATATAAATGTGTAGAAAGCGTCTGTTCTCCATGTAAGGGGCGGTTTTCAGTGGGCGTCTGTCTTGGATCAAGCGGCTCGCTATATAAACATGTAAAAAGGTTGTTTCTGGTGACCTTAAGATGCAGAACGAACCCATTCACGAAAATTTGGGTTGGGCGAAGGGCTGACACCCCATTTCCGTAAAAAAAATTATTCTCATGAATTCTGTACACAGGCCTCGGAATATCTTGGATTCATTATTGGAACGACCTCGGAAACTGTACCCGGACTACGATTTAAAAATGGGAACCTGGAACGTGCTAAGCCTTAGAAGACCAGGAGATCTCCTAAAACTCACACAACAAGTCGAGAGCTACACACTAGATATAGTGGCATTACAAGAACTAAGATGGCCAGGTAGAGGAATCCATGAAACAGCGAAAGGATACACTCTTTATTATTGCGGTCATCTAAACGGAGGAGAATTTGGAGTTGGCTTTCTTATACACCGTCGCGTGAATCACCATGTTATCGACTTCTGCCCAATTAATATGCGGTTATGCACACTGAGAATCCGCACGAAAAAATTCAATGTAACGATCGTCAATGTTCATGCACCTACTGAAGATAAAGCAGATGATATTAAAGACCTGTTCTTCCTAGAACTCGAAGAAGTCATCAATAAAATCCCGCGGCACGATATAAAAATCGTGGTAGGTGACTTTAATGCTCAAATTGGTAGGATTGCAGAACTTAAAACACATATCGGCCCTAACAGCTTGCATCATACCAGCAACAATAACGGTTTTCGCGCAGCCGAGCTGGCTATGATGTATGATCTAGTAATTTCCAGCACTTTCTTCTCTCACAAGAGAATTCACAAGGCAACGTGGAAATCAAATGACGGAAGAACGGAAAATCAAATCGATCACGTCATGATCTCTAAGAGACACTCCACAAGTGTAACTGACGTTCGATCATACAGAGGTGCTGATATGGACACTGATCATATGCTTGTCATCTTTAAGTACAAGTGCAAATTATCATCTACATTTAATAGACAAGCAAAACAGACCGTGCGCTGGAACGTCGATGCATTTAAACATCCGGAAACGCTGAACAGGTATAAGGAAATAATAACACAAAACATAGAAGAGCATGACATCTCTTCTGAGATGCCATTAAACATACAAGAAGAATGGCAAACGCTTCAATTAACCATTATAGCCGCAGCACAAACTACAATCGGAAAGCGGCCACCGAAATCACACAACGAATGGTTCGACGACGAGTGCCGCCAATCCATTGAACATAAACAAAAACTGCGAGAAAAATGGTTAACAAGGAACACCCGAAGCTCCCAAGCTGATTATCTATGCGCCAGGAAAGCCTCAACAAAACTTCTACGTAAAAGGAAGGGCGAACACATGAAGAGCTGCATTGAAGACATCAACCAACATGCGGCCAACGGAAATTCAAAAGAGTGCTTTGCCAATGCACGGAATCTGACAAAAGATTTCCACCCAAGATCTACAGCCATCAAAAATGAAAATAATGAACTTACAACAAGTGAACGTGATGTGCTGGCAGTGTGGCGATCCCACTTTCAAGACCTATTGAATAGGACGAATGAAGTTCATCCTATTCGAGCAATTGCTCCATCAACTGAAGAGATTTTTGTCCTTTACCCAGCAATAGAGGAAGTGGAAGCTGCAATTAAAAAACTGAAAAATGGCAAATCACCAGGTTTCGATGGAATTCCCACAGAACTACTTAAAAATGGAGGAGCAGCTCTGGTCTCACGTATGTACGATCTGATTCTTGCAATCTGGGACCAAGAAGAACTGCCTGCTGAATGGAAAACGGCTCTCATTGTTCCGCTACATAAGAAAGGTGACCGTCTAAAGTGTGCGAATTATCGTGGCATCGCACTATTGAACACTGCATATAAAATACTAGCTAATGTCGTACTTGCTCGACTCATCCCGTTCGCCGAATCTATCATCGGTGACTATCAGTGTGGTTTTCGTCCCAACCGCTCAACCACAGATCAATGTTTTACTTTAAGGATGATTCTGGAAAAATGTTGGGAGTACAACATCAGCATTCACCAGCTCTACGTTGATTTCAGGCAAGCATATGATAGTATCATCCGCGACAACCTCTGGTCCGCACTCATATGCCTTGGTATCTCAGAGAAACTTGATTCTCTGTGCAAACTCACAACATCGGGATCAAATTGTAGAATCGTTATCGAAGGGTCAATCTCTGATCCTTTCGATATAACATCAGGTGTTCGACAAGGTGATGCACTCGCGCCTGTACTGTTTAATTTGGCGCTGGAGTACGCGATAAGAAAAAGCCGAATTGAGACGCAAAACTGCATATATAATAAATCTAGTCAAGTTCTTGGCTACGCAGATGATATTGTGCTTCTCGGACGTAGAACGAGCGATATTAAAAATAGTCTCTCTCAGCTTGAAAGAAATGCTAAACGACTTGGATTATGCATCAACACCGGCAAAACTAAAGTGTTAACAACATCTAAGAACATACCTCCCGGAAATCTGGATACTGGCGACTACGAAGTGGAACGCGTGGAAAACTTCAAATACCTCGGGTCTGTAATAACATCGTCAAATGACATGCAGTCAGATATCAAAGCCCGTGTCTCTGCCGCATACAGAGTTTTCTACGCATACTCAAAACTTCTGCGATCAAAACATCTTTCGCGGTCGTGTAAACTCACACTTTACAAAGCATTAATTCGACCTGTGCTTACATTTGGAAGTGAAAGCTGGACACTGACTTCCTCCGATTGTAGAATTTTATCAACATTCGAGAGGAAGGTCATACGAACAATTTATGGTCCAAAGTTGCTGAAAATCAGTATAGAATCCGAATGAATCACGAAATCAGACAGCTCCTTGGAGGCTGCGATGTAATCGGATTCATTAAATCTAACCGGATTAGATAACCAGAAATTATCAGTCCGATTATTAATCAGTCCGAACCAGAATTATTAAATCATTGAAGCTGTACGACATCTCATCGTCTACAACAAATAAAAATGTTCAAAAGTACTGCAGATTGTTTTGAAGAATGGCCACAATATAAAGAATATATGGATTTAAATTGGTAAAAATAAAATATTTTTGACTATTGACTCTACATTTGTTAGAAATTGAAAATCCCCTTTATCCCTATTACGTGTTACCCTATGGTAACAACCATTCTCACACCATCGTCACTTGCATTTCTTAAATCCAGTCCAACACCTTCGTGGTCTTATTTCTTTTATTGTTTCAAAATTTTTCCCATGATATATGAAGTTTTCATGGACAATTACCTCAACGGTGATATTTGAATAAAATAACCTTCGTTGTTCCTATTCCAGTCTGCAAGTGACGGAAATGGTTTTCTATTTCTATGTAAAATTATAAAATTTGTATAAATTTTTTTTCCCATCAAAAATTGCAAGTATTGCCATTTTTTTATTTTTTTCTTAAAACTCAGAAAATCGAAAAAATTAGAGAAGTCAGTCGGGGGTAAACTAGTGAATAGTTGATGTAATTCTAATAATAGTTGAGATAATTTAAATAATAATTAAAATCCAAATAGTAATAGTGATCATTTGGACTTAAAATAGTTACATTTTAAGATTATTGAGAAATCTATATAAATTTTGTGTTTTTGTTTTTTGTGATTAACAAAAAATAAATCAATGAAAAATAACGTGAATTAAAATTAATTGTGTTTCTTTTGGATATTTAAGTGGCAAACAAAAAAAATAATCAAATATTACATATTAAGAAACCAAAAGTACATGTTTTTAAGTAAATATAAATTACATATTAAGAAACCAAAAGTACAGGTTCTTAAGTAATTATTAAGTACCTATTAAGAAACCATAAGTACATGTACATATATGTTTTTTTTAAGAAAAGTGAAGCAACCAAATATGTTTGTTTGGGGATATTTAAATGACTAAATCCAAGATTATATATATATAAGAAACCGAAACAATTGGTGTTTTTGTGATGGTTAGAAATATTTAAAACATATAATTTAAATGATATCAGTATGAAATAAAAGAAAATTAAATAAAAACAAAATTTAGTGGAAGCCTCGTGTCTTTATATTATTTTTACCTGGGAACACCACAGAAGACAACGCCGATAGAACCAGCAGCTGCATTAGGCTAAGAGTAAGTAATAATGTTTAGTACTTCTTATAGTCAAATTTTTTTTTCTCAATATATAAAACTAAATCTATAAAACGAATAATAACCTTAAGAACATGTCGTAATAAACTACTAATAGTGAGGGTGTGTGGGTGTGAATTGAGTTAGCGAGGGCCGGGCAGTTCCAAAGATGACTAGGGTCTTCAACCCTCTACCGGCACCTTTTCTTATAAGCTTCAAAGTAATAGCTCCCGCTATCCCAGCTATTACACATTGCATTATTTTTCCAAAACAATTTGTCATTTATATTTTACAGATCGATTTGGACTTTAAAGGAATATATGTTACCCATTATAAACTCTTTGATGAATACCAAGATTTTTTACTAAAAATAATGCCATTATTTCATCGAGATATTAAAGATCTAGCCGCTTTGAAAATTTTAAAGCGTATATCAAACTTGGACAACACTATTAGTAAAAGTATGTATTTCAATACAAATTTTCAAGGTTTAAGCATGATTCCCAAATGGTTACTATACTCAAATAACTATTTGGGTATAGTATTATTACGTTATTTTATAAAAGCTGAAAGTTTTTCTGCGCATACCCCCTACTTAGGTAGGAACGTTTAGCGACATATAAAGTTTGTATCATGGTGGCTTTGGCAGGGAGCAGGTAACATAGGGGTCTCCAAAGTTTCGTGAAAGTATAAAAGGTAATTTTTTTAAATATTCTTCGGGATAGTATTAGAAGTCACGTCACCCATTGCCAGACACTTACTATCGTGGCAACCCTCTGCCAGACACCCTTAAACTTTAACAAATGGATAATGTGATAACTTCTACCTCAGTAGGTGGTATGCGCAGAGAAACTTTCAGCTTTTAAAAAATAACGAACGTCTGGCAGTCGCGGGCTCTTAGTCTAATACTATATACTAACTAAATAGTAATAAAGTTACATTCGGCCGAGTTCTTAAAGAGTCAAGGGAACATTATTTGACTCTACTCGGCGTATATGTAACCTTACATACTAAATCAAATTTAATTGTTTAATTTAATTTATTTATAATTAATTTATTTTTCAGATGGAAAGGCAACTGCTTCATTTTATTTATTGCACGCAATTTTAAAACCAACTGTCACATCTTATAGAAAAACGGCCGTTGGAGAAAAACAATATATAAAAAAGTAGGCCAGCTGTCAAACGGAACGGCTGTGTATTATTTTCGAAAGCATAAAATTTTGAAAAAAAAAAATAATAATTAATTTTTCTTTTATATTTATTTTATATTATTTTAATATCGATAAATTTTTATTTTCACCAATTAACGCTATTTATTTTTTTTTTATTTTTAGGTAAGAAAATTACAAAATTAGCAATAATTAATTTAAGAAGAAAATTTGAGGAAAATTTAGGAAAACAATAATATATCTAAAAATTTTACCCTACTGGTGGTTCAGGAGGAAATTAAAGATAAGTTTTTGAATTTATTTAGTTATTGTTTTTTTTTGTTATTGTTTTTACTTTAAGTAAAAGTTTTCTCCATCTTCTCTTATATTAGTCAAATTTCGTTGTTCTGTTTGATTTAATTTGATTAATTCATACTTTGAAATTAAAGAAATAAAAAATAAATTAATTGATTAAATTAATTCATACTTTTTAATTCAAGAACAAGTTATTTAAGATAAATTGTATTTTATTTAAATTTAAATTTAACTTTTACGTTGCAATTCATTTTGCTTGTTATATTAGTTTTGGCGTTTTTTTGTTGATTGTTTACCTTATATTGTTTCAATTTCTCTTATGATTTCACAGTTCAATTGCGATTTCAGAGTTTAGATTGTCGATTTGGCAGCTGGAACTTAGACTTAGATTCAAGTTTTCGAGCTGTTGATTTGTCAGTTTAGATTTTGTTTATATATTGAATGCAATTAAGGCTTTTCTTCAAGGTTTAAGGTTTATTAAGGTTTATAAACGTTGAGTTAAAATGTCTGAATTATCAATCAATTTTACAAACATAAGAGGTTTGAACATCAATCTCAACTCGGTCCACCAATATCTTGAACGTTACCATCCTGATATTCTTTTTTTAACAGAAACGATTATCAGTGGGAGAGCCGTAACATTAGATAAGAGTAAATATATTTGTCCTAATTATGATTTAGAATCTTCATTCTATAACAAACATGGTGTTTGCGCTTATGTTCGAAATTCTATTCCATATGTGAGGATTAAAAAATTTGAATTAAACACTAAACACCACAATATGGTATCTTTAAAAATTTGTTGCCCTAATCAAACTTTGTTTGTTTTTGGACTGTATCGTTCTCCTAATTCACCTGAGAACATTAATTTATTTCATGATCTGTCTGAAAAGATAGATAGGTTAGCTCAGTATCCTAATGCTAAGTTTATTCTTCTAGGGGACTTTAATGTTCATAATAAAGGATGGCTCATACACAGCTCCTCTACTGATGAGATAGGTAAACAGGCTGAGCTCTTTGCTCTTTATCATAATTTCACTCAGATAATAGACCAGCCTACCAGAGTTCCTGACATTCCTGGACAAAGTAGCAACTTACTTGACTTATTTTTGACAAATGATCCATGCTTAGTACAATTTAAAGTATCAGAGTCTTTAGGTGGGTCAGATCATAATTTGATCTCCACTAAATTAAATATACAAATTCCTAAACAATTTAAAGCGAATCCCCGTCTTGTTTGGGATTACAAAGCGGCGGATTGGCAAGGACTTAAAATCTTCTTCAAACGCTTTCCTTGGAAACCTAGTTGTCTTACTGGCCAAGATCTAAACATTGCTGCTATTAATTTTTCTGAAATTATAGGTGAAGGCATGCGTAGATTTATTCCTAATAAGTTGATCATTCCGAAGGTTGATCTATGGTTTTCGAGTAAATGCTAAAAAAAAGGCTTTTCGAAAGTTTTTCCAAAACAAAACTGATGAAAACCTTAGAGAGTATCGAAAAGAGAGGAATTTATGTAGGAAACTAATAGATGGAGAGAAAAATCTATTTAATTTGAAAAAAGCTTCTAAATTTGCTGAGCACCCAACTGGATCGCGTAACTTCTTTAAAGCCGCTAAGGCTATCCAAGGCAATTTCTGTAAATCTTCTCTTCCTCCTCTTATTGATGGAGATATACCTATTATTGACCCAAAAGAAAAGGCTAATTTGCTAGGACATATTTTTTCTATAAATTCTACCTTAGTCGAACCCAATTTCCAACCTAGACCTATTCCTAAAGCATCGCTCAAAATGAAGCGAATAATTTTTCGTAAAAGCATTATTCGAAAAATGCTGTTACAAATTAATACCAACAAGGCATCTGGGCCTGATAATATTCCTCCAATTATACTTAAAACGTTTGCTAGGGAGCTAGCACCTATCCTCACTAAAATATTTTATTTGTCTTATAAGAAAGGGATTTTTCCTGTAATATGGAAAATTGCTAGTGTACAGCCAGTAGCAAAAAAGGGTAGCAAAACTGACCCATCCAATTACAGACCCATTTCAATTTTGTCAGTAGTGTCTAAAGTTTTTGAGAAATATATAAATTTTAATTTAATGAGCTTGTTAGAGTCTTCCAAATTACTAAATGAAAGACAATACGGCTTCCGAAAAGGAAGAGCAACAGGAGATTTGCTTTCGTTTGTTACTCATCTTTGGAACAAATCCCTTGAAAACTTTGGTGAGACTTTCGGTGTTGCTCTTGATATTTCCAAAGCATTTGACAAAGTTTGGCACAAAAATCTTATATGCAAGTTGAGATGTTATGGTTTAAATGAGCCACTAATTTCCTGGATCCAAAGCTTTATATCTGAGCGAAAATTTCGAGTCAATGTTGACGGTATTTCATCGGATGTATTTTCGACTAATGCAGGAGTTCCACAAGGTTCCGCTTTGTCCCCAACTCTTTTTCTTATCTATATTAATGACTTGTTGGTTTCAACAATTAATCCTATTCATAGTTTTGCTGATGATAGCACTCTTCATGCATCTCATGTTGCACCTAGATCGTATTCACCTTTAGCGCTTAATAACTGTAGATCAAATTTGATAGATTCATTAAACGTTGATCTTAAAACTATCTTTGATTGGGGTGTTACTAACAGTGTTGAATTCAATACGTCCAAAACACAAGTTTGCCATTTTTCAAGATTATCAACACCTAACCCTTTTCCATTGAAGTTTGATTCCAACGTTTTGATAGAGAAAGAGTCCGTGAAACTTCTAGGAGTTGAGGTTGAAAATAATATGAAATGGAATTCTCATATTTTTACCCTAGCAAAAAGCGCTGTTCAAAAATTGGGGTTTTTAGGACGATGTCGTAAGTTTTTCAGTAGCGACCCACTTCTTTTAATATACAAATCTTTTATACGTCCCTGCATGGAATATTGTTCTCACATATGGGGTGGAGCATACTTATGTAGTTTGAAGTGTCTTGATTCTGTACAGCGGAGAGCAGTTAAATTGATTGGTAATTCAAATCTTACCAATGACCTTGATTCCTTGCAGCATAGAAGAAATGTTGCTGATTTGACGATTTTCTACAAATATATCATGGTTGAACGGGTTTCTGAAGAGATCAAATCGATTTTACCTAAGCCTGCAAACCTATCGCGTCATACCAGAGCATCGGTAGCGGCCCATCCTTTTACGGTTCAAATAATTATATGTAGAACTGTAGCCTTCCAGCGCGACTTTTTCAACAGAGTCTCTCATCTCTGGAATTCATTACCTTCGTGGGTTTTCCCTGATAACTTTAACCCTCAAAAGTTCAAAGTCAACGTTCATAAATTTCTAAAAGAAACTTAATTCTCAATTGATTATAATCCCTAGTTGGCATGGTATCTTCGGATATTCAGAGATGTTAATGTATTAATAATTATATTAACACTAAACATGCCTAACTTCCAATAAAAAAAAAAAAAAAATATAAAATTTTTAATTCTCCAATCGCAAGAGTCATTTATTAAAATATTTGACTCAGACAATGAAATAAAATGGAGAAAATGAAATGATAAAAAGGAGAATAAATTCAACCATTAATTTTCATAGTTGGAAGCATTGTTGATCCAAAATCAATATTTGTTTATTTGGATGGAGTAAAATATTTATTACTAAACATCCAAGTAGCGATAGATACAGTATTTAAAACATTTTATGTTTTTAACTTACAATATCCTGAAGCATGTAGCAAAGTTTGGCAATTTATTCAAATTTATTTTTATGATATAAAATTAACAAATGAAGTAGTTCATTCCTCGGTAACAACGTTAATTAAAACTTTAAATATTGAAAATTGATGATATTAAGAAAACAAATGTAAATAACTGTATGTAAAAAATGTAGTGAATTTTATAATAAATATATGAAATAAATAATTGAATTAAAAATTAAGTACAAATAGTTTGTTTTTACTTGAAACAGCCTTCAAAACTTTTTGGTATTAAATAAATAATATTTACACTCTTTTTTTTGGTACAAACAAATAATTTGTTTAACGATAAAAACTCCATCGTAGATTCAAAAAAGCTTTATTTCTCCTTAACCATGTATTGACTAATCTTTAAAAAGTGTGTTTAATTGTAACTAAATAAATGTTTTGTATCTAACATCTTTTTGCTTTTGCTAACCAAATTTTATTTGTTTAAAACTACTAAGTATTTGTTTAAAAACTTTTGTAGTGATAAAAAAAGTTTTATTACTAACCAAGTTTAGGAGTTTAACAAAAGTACCATTGTTAGGGTAACTAAATATTCTTACTACCCAAAACTTTATTAATGCTAACTTCGATTTTAGTTGTTATTATATAGAGTTTTTTTTCAGTGTAGTATGCAAATATTAGGATATTTTGAATTATACACTTATTTATACAAAAAAATTTGAAAATTTAATTACATAAACATTATATCTTATCTATCACTTATCAGTAATAAATCACATTAGTTTCCTTAACTACAATAAACAATTATAGTCAATTTATGTGCTTTGTACTTATAAAATTTATAATATTTGTTTGAAATAAAATTCGTTTTTAAACCTTGACCTACAGTTTACAGCAAATATTGAAACGAATAGAAATGTTGAACTAAAATTACTTATTTGACAAACAAGAGATATGATTTGTTTATGTATTGATTTATCATCAATTTTCTATTTGAACTAATAATATTTTAATCGATCAGTGTGTAATGAAATAGTTTATTCTCAGGCAAAAGTTTAAAATTTTAGCAAGGTATGAGCGAATTTAAAATTTAACTTAAAATTTGATTTTTAACCAAACGTATCAAAGCCATTGTGATTATAATTTCAAAATAAATTTAATACAATCAAAACATTGACCAATTGGAATCATACTAATTGAATAATGATAATTTTTTTATAAGAAAATTTTCATTAGACAATAGGTTAAGTTCATTAGGCTATAGGCTAGAAAACAATACAATAACCCAAGCAACAAAATAAGTCGAAAATTGGTAACATTGTAATTAAAATTCGACTTTAAGGTTATAAAACCTTAATAATGAGATGTAAAATTACATCGAATCGACCAATGTGGGGAAAAATTCGACGTCGATTCAACGTAATTTTAGGGGTAAAATATTCTATTTAGGCATTTTTCTTCCTACTTTTTCTACCTATTTAAGTAAATTTCTCCTTAATTTAGGAAGATTCCACGTCAAAACGACGTCGATTTAGGTTGCTTTGCACCTATTTTCAACCTAATTAGTTGTAAGCTACCAACTAGGTAATATTATAAGCAATTTTATCTTCTCCTTTACCAATTATAAAATAATATGTATTTGGGCATCACATGTTCGAAAAAGATGAAAAAAAGTAATTTCCACTTAATATATAATTTATAATAAATTTTAATTTAATATTTCGCAATAAAATGGTTTAAAAATGAATTTTTATAACGAAAAAAATATTATTGATAAACTTTAGGATTGTACTTCTAAAAATATTAATGGGCTTCAAAAAAAAAAATTATACAAAAATATATTTTTTTCATTTCTTTGAAAATAATTTTCTTTTACCAAAAATCTCACATAGATAACAATATGGCGGAGTAATACTTTCAACAAAAATAAGTTTGAATATGGCGGACTAAGCAAAATCTACTTTAAAGTAAATTTCACATAATTTTTCGACTTTAAAGAAAATTTTTCTTAATTTTAAGTTGACAATAACCTAAATTAGGTCGCAATCTTTTATTTAAGAAATTTCTACTTAAACTGGTAACATTCTACCAAATTGGTTGCATTTGAATTGCTACGCTCTATTTTAGTGAATTTCTACCTATTGTTACACCAGCATCGTTTTGTATAAAAATTTAAGTATTGTTGCTGCTAATTGCACAAGCATAATGGCATATTCAATTAAACTTTTTTATGGAGATTTAATTTTCCATTGTCTATTGAATTTCTTTCTAAAACCCAATATGTGTTTCATTATAGAAAAATAAATATAACCCAAATATATATGAAAATCTTATAATTATTTAATCTTTAGTCGATAATTTTATTAAGGGTACAAATAATGAATAATTACTCAGTTTCATTATTTACTAAATAACTTTGGTTTAATTTGTTAATAATTAATAATAATTCTATCTAATATGTAAATTCAAATTAAATTTACAAAAATTGCATCAAACAAAATTGTACATCATCTTTCAAAAAAATGTTTTTCCTAATTTTTGTAATTACAGCAATAAGATATTAGGGGAGAGTAGCCATATGCGTACTGGTCACCTAAATTGTACCAGTGCCATTATTCAATAATTATTACAGTTTTAGGCAATCTGGTGGTAAACATATTAACTTTTATCTAAGCCGATAAAGTAGAAACAAATTAACAATCAGTATAAGTATTTTCTTGTGAATAACAGAAGTAAAAAACATTCAGGTAGGTTTGATGTTAATTTTAAACGATTTCATTCGACTGAATTTCATATAACTGTACAGTTTCTGAGGTAGCGTTAAATACTTTTGAGAACTGATTATTTTTTATTATTTATTTTACTGAATTTAAGAAACATGATAATAATATTGTAAGGTTAGGAATAAACTGTTTAAAACAAAATAAAATATTTTTGAATTTTTTGGCATGGAAAAGCGGAAATATTGTGAATGGACAGAAAAACAAATGGAAGTAGCATTGGAAACTGGCTGGTACCATTTAGGATACCGGTGTCCTTAATCGTACTTTTTGCATGGTCTGAAAAAATTGGCCATATCACAACGATCTATCAATGAATAGCTAAAAAATTATGTTAAATTGCACCTTTGATAGTTAACAAATTGATATAAATCATAATATTTGCTAAAATGCTTAGTAAAGAATATTTAAACTGCCTTCAAAATTAAGTGGCAACTCTCCCCTACGTATAATTTTTTTTTGTTAAATTACATCCTTTAAATAGGTAACTTATTTCTTATTTAAGTAAATTTTTACTAATTTTCGAAGATGAGGTCGACAATAAAATAGTATTTTTGGTATAATCGACTTATAGATTAGTTTTTAAGTTATTTTCTACCAAATATTTGATTATAAATTACCTTACAAGACTTAAGCATGAAATGGAAACTTAGGTAAAATTAGGTGTAATTTTCCTTGTTTTTCAACCTAGAAAAAATGTTATTTGAGGTTGAAAATAGGTGAAAAATGTGGTAAAACTCTCCTCATTTTGCGACTAAATTACGTGTTCAAAATAAAATTGACTTTGAGGTTGATTTTAGGTAAAAATTAGGTATAGGTGTGTGCTGGTTTTGACTTAAATTCTACTATTATTTCGATATAATTTTTTTGGGCGAAAAATACGTATAATCAACCTAATTAACTACCTATAAGTAAAATTCATTTGAAAGTCAAGAAAACTGGTTGAATCGACGTAATTTTTACATAATTAGGTAAATTTACACCAAACTGTAGTTGAAAATCACCTATTGTGTTGCTTGGGAATACATACTATTATTATGGAAAAACATACAAATAAAGCTGATATTAATAAATGCAAGAGAATAGAAAGTTTTATTTGTAGCGTAAGTAAATCATGACTCTTCAAAAAAACACAAACATTGTAACACGATAATTTGTTTACCTGATACATAATTGGAAGTTCTATTATCAAACTGAAAATTTCGAGCAATATTCTTTTGCAAAATTAATCCCAAATAGATAGATATAATATGTAGATAAAATAGATAAAAAACCTTTTAATCGAACTGAAACAATATAGATGAAAAACGTGATCTACGCAGGTGAAAAATTCGAAATTTGAACATGACCATTTTTGATTTTCCTGAAACTTGACATGTAAGTAGTATAGACAAAATAAAAGATACACCTTATTTTACAATTTTTTTAAAGTGCATAGTTTGAGCATAGGGGGCACCCCAACATGCATGAAAAATGAAAATTCTGCCAATCCGATGTAACTTTGAAATTAAATTGCTCAAGACACTCAGAGGTGTTAATTTTTGTTGTTGAGATATTTAATTTTAAAGATTTTTAGTACGACTGAAATTCGAATTTTTCTTCGTTTTTTCAAACAACTTCCATTAACAAAAAATTTTAAAATCAATTAAATTTTAACATTTTTTTTCTAACCTTACTTTAAAATATTCAAATTTACAAAGAGGCGTTAATTCGTGTTCTTGAGATATTTAATTTTAAAGATTTTTACTCCGATTAAAATTCTAATTGTTCATTATTTTCTTGAACTTCAGTGGTTAAAATTTGTTGATGATATAAATTGTTGGAAAAAATAATGAACAATTAGAATTTTAATCGGACTAAAAATCTTTAAAATTCACGAGCCAAAAGTGAAATTTTTCCCCCAATTTTCTTTGACATTTCTCGACGTTTTAGGACCTACTGATTCTAAAAAATCAAAAAAAAATGTGTCTCTACAGACCGGCTGTTGTTACAAAAAAACACAACCGCTAAAGCGATTTCAAAAAGTTTTGTTTCTAAAAATAGGTATACACAATGGTAAGAGCCGGAAGGGGACGATAACAGTACCGGCAGTGTGTCAAAAAATCGTCAAGTGTGTCAAAATATGAAAATTTGCATATTTTTTGCTTCAGTAATAACATCAAAAGTAATAACATTGAATGTGGAGAAATCCTGATGGTTGGCACTGATATGTGAGACCAAAAGTTTGATTATTGAAATAAAAAATATTGTCAATTGTGTCAAAAGAAAGATTTTCATCCATTTTTTTTCAAAATTAAAAAACAAAATAAAATTAAATATTTGTATGACATCAAATGTAATGGAACATGAAATGGACATGACATATGGTTGTGTCCAGTTTCCACTCCTCCCAACTTATAGGAACAGCTAGAAAATATCAAGTTGTTCCAGATTAAATATCGTTTTTAAACAAAAAATTTAATTATTAGGGAAATGTTTCTTAAGTAATTTTATATGTGATGCCAGACTTTGAATTGGATGCCAGACAGTTGGATATTTTTATATTTTTTATAAGTTTAAATTTTTGATTTTATTATAATTTTTGTAATGTTTTTGGAAATTTGAAAAAAGTTTGTATATTTGATTTTGTTATAATTTTTGCAATATTTTTAGAATTTTAAAAAAAGTTTCAATTTCAGATTTTGTAATAATTTTTTCTTGTACTTTTACAAAGAATTTTTCGTTTAATATACATCGCTGCCCGAAAATAAAGACAATGTCCTCATTAAAGCCTTTTGCCGAAAAATATATAAAAATCCCTAACCCAAACCGAAGTCTTGATATTTCAGAGTTTTGATATTTCAGCCCTTTCATATTTTTACTATTATAATTTACAGATGTTCTTTGTTGTGATTTTGAAAATTTAGGTCTATCTAAATTTTCTCTAAACAACATAAGTAATTTAAAAAAAGTTTTCTCTGCATCATATTTTACAGATTTATAAGAAATTTAGAAACGCATCTTTTATATTTGATTGTAGCTGAAATTGAAGTGCTGCTCCTGTTATTAAATGCTAAGTGTTACAGACAAGATTAATAAATCATGTGTACATGATTATCGACAGTTAACGCTTAATTAAAAATGATAAGAAAATTTCTTTTTTGTGATAAGAGTTTTTTTCAGTTAACTGTTACCGATAAGATTTGGTTGTTAACAATCCAAATTTCTAAATATAGATTTAGATTTGATTGTCGAGTTTCAGTCATATACAAACTTATTATGTTAATAATATGCAAAGTTAATAAACTATAGCCCCATTATGACAGAAAAAAAATTATAAGGATAACGATGGTGTGTGTTTGGGTGAAAAGATTTTGTAAACCAATTGAGGGATTTGAAATCTGTAAATATTTAGTATAGTTTAAAACGGGCTCAACTTAATATCCAAAACTATAATATATTCATTGTTGAGAAAAATATTGATTTACTAAAAATAATTTAATTTGTATATATGTATAATAATAAATTTTATTTTCCAAACATAATAATATAATAACAATAACTTAATTAAATTTATTTAAATAATGAGTACATTAATATACTCAAACCAAATATAAGTGTTGCATACAGATTTGTATGCATTGAGTTTTAACCATTGCATGCATCCTTGAAACACTGGCATACAGATTCTAAATGATCTTCATTGTCAGCTTTATAGCAATCGGATTTTGATTTTTGCCATCCACATGTTCTCACTATTCTTTGTGATTCAGAAAAAAAATACTGTAATTAGATAAAAAAAAATCAAATCAGTATTGTGTATTATTACAGTCCAACAGAAATAATTAATGAAGTCAATACTATGTACATTTATATAATTCACAAGATTGAAAATAAACAGATTTAGTTATTTTAAAGAGATTTTAGAGGCAAGCAATCGAGTAAAGATTTGTCTACATAAACTTTTCAGTTAATTTTAAAAAACTCCTATTTTCGTGTTTGTGTTGGAATTAGAACCAATACTCTTCAGTCCGACCGATTTGAAGTCTTTAGTGGAAGACGTGATAACAATTGCAAGATGTTCCCCTAAGTTTTTTTGTTCTTTATTCATTTTCTATTTAAATGCACTTTTGTTTAGAACGTACCTGTTAAATCAATAGTCCGACAGAAAGGTTCAAAATCCCCTTCACATTCTTTTAAGAAATGATTAACTTGCTCAGGTTTTCGCAGTGCCACATCGGAGCACTCTGGATCTGATACCGAATTACATTGATAACATCGAATGGCATTCACTGAAAATAAATAAAAATAAAATCGGTTAGGAAAAATGTTTTAATGCAAAAGAAAATGGTTATCTAATCTGATAAATTCATCGTTATACTACGATAAATTTATTGATTTATTTTATTCGAAGTAATATATTATAATTTATAAATATAATTTTTATTATCCTAAGTTGTTTTGTTGATTTGGCAAAAGTATTTAATTTTTATCAATGAAACATGAAATTCGACATATAATAGTCCCTGGGCCCTCGCCGATTTCATTTGATGATTACCACATATTTTATACTTCATGAGGTGTCTGTCCTTGACAAGTCCGAAAACTTTTGTTCTACCATTGGCCTCGATTCGGCTGCATTTTTGTTCCACAAGCTTCAAAAATGTCGGTTTCACGGGAGTTTGTAAACTTGGTACCACAATTTTATTTTAACTATAGGAGGTGGAAATTTGTTTAAGAACCTGAGGGTAACCTTGTCCGAGAAAAATGTGTCTGCTGTTGTCAAGTCCGACATTTGGCATTTTGGCATGTTTGGGTTATCGGACTCGACAATAGCAGACAAATTTTTGTCGAACAAGGTTACCCCTGTGTTTTAAAACAAATTTCCACCTCTATAGCTCAAAAAATTTGTGGTAGCAAATTTACAAGATCTCGGGCAGTTGGCATTTTTCAGAGCTTGCCGAATGAAAAACAGTCAAACCACCCAAACTACCTTCTAACACTCAAAAGTTACCCAAATCTCAAAAAATTATATTCGACAAAGGAGGAACACTTGTTACTGATGATAGTCTGATTGCTGATGAATTTAATAATTATTTTTCTACAATTGCCCTTAAAATTCAGCAATCTATCTCTAATACTAATTACAACCGCTGTCTTCTAAAATATAATGTTTCTAATGCTCTCTTTGATTTTAAAAAGTAAAAGGCATGACAGTTAGAAGTGTTATTCAAACACGAAAGATTCTAGCTCTGCTAGAATGGGATGATATATCCTGTATACCAAAACCTAATTCTGGTACTTTCTAAAATTTTTGAACAACTCAGTTTTAATCAAATTGAACACCATTTTAGAAACCAACAATATCATAGATGGTCATCAATTCGGTTTCTTGAAAAAAAAGTAGCACAACATCGGCAACACTTAAGCTTATTGAAAATATCTATAATAACATAGAACTAAAACTGATTACTGCCGTCCTCTTTCTTGATCTCAAAAAAGGATTCGATTGTGCAGATCGGTCTATATTAATTGATAAATTGCAATGTATTGGCATAAAGAACAATTGGCACTCCTTCTTTTAAAAAGTATTTGCAAGGTCGTATGCAATGTAAAAATTGGTACTAAAGTCTCCAGTAGAGTTCCTGCTCAGGGCCTTAGAGAGAAAACCGAGCCCGGGGGGAAATAAATTACGGGCTCTCTTTACATTTATGTTATTTTATTAACCTTGTAATTATAATATCACAAAAATTAAAATGTTGTATTTGTTTAAAAACAAGTTTACAAGAACGTTAAATTCAGGCAAGTTCAATTTTTTTTAATAAAATGTGTTGTGTAGTAAGAATTACAATATGTGTCACAACAACACATAAAAACCTTTTAACAAGGTCCCACAACACCATGCGTTCTAAGGTGTTGATGAACGCAAATCTTTGGTATTCTGTATTTTTAGACTTTTTTAAAGAATGAATAGCTAAACACATATAAAATATGACATAGGCTGTATTCTAAACGACGACTTATTTGAAACTTATTTATGTAGACTTACTTATTCACCGCCATTTTACATAAGTAGTCAAAAGCTATTCTAAATGGTTTAGCATACTTAATTTAACAGCTACATAAAAGCAAATTCGTAAATAAATTTAACTAATAGTTATTTATTTATCTAGAACGAAAAGTGAAACTTTACAGTACGAGCTAGTTTTTTACTAGTGAGTAGCTTTAACGAAATTACTAGTGAGTAGCTTTAAAAGCACTTTTCGTTTGAGGTAAATACAAAATTTTATTTCATACTGGAAATTTATTAAAATAAAAAGAAATGAGTTTTAAATTTTGCTCAAAAAGTTGAACTTTAACGTCCTAGGACTTTATAAAATTTTATAAAGTCCTAGGACGTTAAAGTTCAACGTTTATGGTACAAAAAGGGGAACTTTAACGTCCTAGGACATTAAAGTTCAACTTTTTGTACCATAAATAATCCGAAAAATGTCGTTTTAGATATTAGTATGAAATAAAAAGATTTATTTAATTTGCTCAATATAAGAGTTTTCAAAATTATTTTATCATTTAAAATTATTATATTAATTATATGGGATTTTTTGCATTAAATTTCTAGACAATACTTTGTGTGAATTCATAGAATGGGGAACATTTCTATTCTAATTAACATCCTAAGTCACGATTGTATAGTCATTATTGATTGTTTCCAATCAATGTGAAATCAATGGCTGACACTTGGTCAATTTGTAGTTCTATATGTATTAACATTAGACTACATTAAGGGAATTTAAATTTTATTTTGGATTTTTGAGATCAATTAAACTCAAGTAAGTAAAGAAGTAATTGGAATATTTTCAATTCAAAGGTATGGTTGGAAGTTTCTCAGAAAAAAACTACAATTCACATTTTACGTGTTTCGGATCGGATTCGAACCTACCCTCATCAGTGCCCGGCTCGAATCCTTGGGCAGACACGCTATCGATTACGCCGTTGAGGCGATGACAATTTCAAAGTTGAAACTTCTTCATCACTTAATTATTTTTTACTTAAGTTGAATTTTTCCACTGTCATTAGACTCCATATTATGGAAATGCTTTTACATTATATGGGATTTTTTGCATTAAATTTCTAGACAATACTTTGTGTGAATTCATAGAATGGGGAACATTTCTATTCTAATTAACATCCTAAGTCACGATTGTATAGTCATTATTGATTGTTTCCAATCAATGTGAAATCAATGGCTGACACTTGGTCAATTTGTAGTTCTATATGTATTAACATTAGACTACATTAAGGGAATTTAAATTTTATTTTGGATTTTGAGATCAATTAAACTCAAGTAAGTAAAGAAGTAATTGGAATATTTTCAATTCAAAGGTATGGTTTGAAGTTTCTCAGAAAAAAACTACAATTCACATTTTACGTGTTTCGGATCGGATTCGAACCTACCCTCATCAGTGCCCGGCTCGAATCCTTGGGCAGACACGCTATCGATTACGCCGTTGAGGCGATGACAATTTCAAAGTTGAAACTTCTTCATCACTTAATTATTTTTTACTTAAGTTGAATTTTTCCACTGTCATTAGACTCCATATTATGGAAATGCTTTTACATTATATGGGATTTTTTGCATTAAATTTCTAGACAATACTTTGTGTGAATTCATAGAATGGGGAACATTTCTATTCTAATTAACATCCTAAGTCACGATTATATAGTCATTATTGATTGTTTCCAATCAATGTGAAATCAATGGCTGACACTTGGTCAATTTGTAGTTCTATATGTATTAACATTAGACTACATTAAGGGAATTTAATAATACATATAGAACTACAAATTGACCAAGTGTCAGCCATTGATTTCACATTGATTGGAAACAATCAATAATGACTATACAATCGTGACTTAGGATGTTAATTAGAATAGAAATGTTCCCCATTCTATGAATTCACACAAAGTATTGTCTAGAAATTTAATGCAAAAAATCCCATATAATGTAAAAGCATTTCCATAATATGGAGTCTAATGACAGTGGAAAAATTCAACTTAAGTAAAAAATAATTAAGTGATGAAGAAGTTTCAACTTTGAAATTGTCATCGCCTCAACGGCGTAATCGATAGCGTGTCTGCCCAAGGATTCGAGCCGGGCACTGATGAGGGTAGGTTCGAATCCGATCCGAAACACGTAAAATGTGAATTGTAGTTTTTTTCTGAGAAACTTCAAACCATACCTTTGAATTGAAAATATTCCAATTACTTCTTTACTTACTTGAGTTTAATTGATCTCAAAAATCCAAAATAAAATTTAAATTCCCTTAATGTAGTCTAATGTTAATACATATAGAACTACAAATTGACCAAGTGTCAGCCATTGATTGGAAACAATCAATAATGACTATACAATCGTGACTTATGATGTTAATTAGAATAGAAATGTTCCCCATTCTATGAATTCACACAAAGTATTGTCTAGAAATTTAATGCAAAAAATCCCATATAATGTAAAAGCATTTCCATAATATGGAGTCTAATGACAGTGGAAAAATTCAACTTAAGTAAAAAATAATTAAGTGATGAAGAAGTTTCAACTTTGAAATTGTCATCGCCTCAACGGCGTAATCGATAGCGTGTCTGCCCAAGGATTCGAGCCGGGCACTGATGAGGGTAGGTTCGAATCCGATCCGAAACACGTAAAATGTGAATTGTAGTTTTTTTCTGAGAAACTTCAAACCATACCTTTGAATTGAAAATATTCCAATTACTTCTTTACTTACTTGAGTTTAATTGATCTCAAAAATCCAAAATAAAATTTAAATTCCCTTAATGTAGTCTAATGTTAATACATATAGAACTACAAATTGACCAAGTGTCAGCCATTGATTTCACATTGATTGGAAACAATCAATAATGACTATACAATCGTGACTTAGGATGTTAATTAGAATAGAAATGTTCCCCATTCTATGAATTCACACAAAGTATTGTCTAGAAATTTAATGCAAAAAATCCCATATAATGTAAAAGCATTTCCATAATATGGAGTCTAATGACAGTGGAAAAATTCAACTTAAGTAAAAAATAATTAAGTGATGAAGAAGTTTCAACTTTGAAATTGTCATCGCCTCAACGGCGTAATCGATAGCGTGTCTGCCCAAGGATTCGAGCCGGGCACTGATGAGGGTAGGTTCGAATCCGATCCGAAACACGTAAAATGTGAATTGTAGTTTTTTTCTGAGAAACTTCAAACCATACCTTTGAATTGAAAATATTCCAATTACTTCTTTACTTACTTGAGTTTAATTGATCTCAAAAATCCAAAATAAAATTTAAATTCCCTTAATGTAGTCTAATGTTAATACATATAGAACTACAAATTGACCAAGTGTCAGCCATTGATTTCACATTGATTGGAAACAATCAATAATGACTATACAATCGTGACTTAGGATGTTAATTAGAATAGAAATGTTCCCCATTCTATGAATTCACACAAAGTATTGTCTAGAAATTTAATGCAAAAAATCCCATATAATGTAAAAGCATTTCCATAATATGGAGTCTAATGACAGTGGAAAAATTCAACTTAAGTAAAAAATAATTAAGTGATGAAGAAGTTTCAACTTTGAAATTGTCATCGCCTCAACGGCGTAATCGATAGCGTGTCTGCCCAAGGATTCGAGCCGGGCACTGATGAGGGTAGGTTCGAATCCGATCCGAAACACGTAAAATGTGAATTGTAGTTTTTTTCTGAGAAACTTCAAACCATACCTTTGAATTGAAAATATTCCAATTACTTCTTTACTTACTTGAGTTTAATTGATCTCAAAAATCCAAAATAAAATTTAAATTCCCTTAATGTAGTCTAATGTTAATACATATAGAACTACAAATTGACCAAGTGTCATCCATTGATTTCACATTGATTGGAAACAATCAATAATGACTATACAATCGTGACTTAGGATGTTAATTAGAATAGAAATGTTCCCCATTCTATGAATTCACACAAAGTATTGTCTAGAAATTTAATGCAAAAAATCCCATATAATGTAAAAGCATTTCCATAATATGGAGTCTAATGACAGTGGAAAAATTCAACTTAAGTAAAAAATAATTAAGTGATGAAGAAGTTTCAACTTTGAAATTGTCATCGCCTCAACGGCGTAATCGATAGCGTGTCTGCCCAAGGATTCGAGCCGGGCACTGATGAGGGTAGGTTCGAATCCGATCCGAAACACGTAAAATGTGAATTGTAGTTTTTTTCTGAGAAACTTCAAACCATACCTTTGAATTGAAAATATTCCAATTACTTCTTTACTTACTTGAGTTTAATTGATCTCAAAAATCCAAAATAAAATTTAAATTCCCTTAATGTAGTCTAATGTTAATACATATAGAACTACAAATTGACCAAGTGTCAGCCATTGATTTCACATTGATTGGAAACAATCAATAATGACTATACAATCGTGACTTAGGATGTTAATTAGAATAGAAATGTTCCCCATTCTATGAATTCACACAAAGTATTGTCTAGAAATTTAATGCAAAAAATCCCATATAATGTAAAAGCATTTCCATAATATGGAGTCTAATGACAGTGGAAAAATTCAACTTAAGTAAAAAATAATTAAGTGATGAAGAAGTTTCAACTTTGAAATTGTCATCGCCTCAACGGCGTAATCGATAGCGTGTCTGCCCAAGGATTCGAGCCGGGCACTGATGAGGGTAGGTTCGAATCCGATCCGATACACGTAAAATGTGAATTGTAGTTTTTTTCTGAGAAACTTCAAACCATACCTTTGAATTGAAAATATTCCAATTACTTCTTTACTTACTTGAGTTTAATTGATCTCAAAAATCCAAAATAAAATTTAAATTCCCTTAATGTAGTCTAATGTTAATACATATAGAACTACAAATTGACCAAGTGTCAGCCATTGATTTCACATTGATTGGAAACAATCAATAATGACTATACAATCGTGACTTAGGATGTTAATTAGAATAGAAATGTTCCCCATTCTATGAATTCACACAAAGTATTGTCTAGAAATTTAATGCAAAAAATCCCATATAATGTAAAAGCATTTCCATAATATGGAGTCTAATGACAGTGGAAAAATTCAACTTAAGTAAAAAATAATTAAGTGATGAAGAAGTTTCAACTTTGAAATTGTCATCGCCTCAACGGCGTAATCGATAGCGTGTCTGCCCAAGGATTCGAGCCGGGCACTGATGAGGGTAGGTTCGAATCCGATCCGAAACACGTAAAATGTGAATTGTAGTTTTTTTCTGAGAAACTTCAAACCATACCTTTGAATTGAAAATATTCCAATTACTTCTTTACTTACTTGAGTTTAATTGATCTCAAAAATCCAAAATAAAATTTAAATTCCCTTAATGTAGTCTAATGTTAATACATATAGAACTACAAATTGACCAAGTGTCAGCCATTGATTTCACATTGATTGGAAACAATCAATAATGACTATACAATCGTGACTTAGGATGTTAATTAGAATAGAAATGTTCCCCATTCTATGAATTCACACAAAGTATTGTCTAGAAATTTAATGCAAAAAATCCCATATAATGTAAAAGCATTTCCATAATATGGAGTCTAATGACAGTGGAAAAATTCAACTTAAGTAAAAAATAATTAAGTGATGAAGAAGTTTCAACTTTGAAATTGTCATCGCCTCAACGGCGTAATCGATAGCGTGTCTGCCCAAGGATTCGAGCCGGGCACTGATGAGGGTAGGTTCGAATCCGATCCGAAACACGTAAAATGTGAATTGTAGTTTTTTTCTGAGAAACTTCAAACCATACCTTTGAATTGAAAATATTCCAATTACTTCTTTACTTACTTGAGTTTAATTGATCTCAAAAATCCAAAATAAAATTTAAATTCCCTTAATGTAGTCTAATGTTAATACATATAGAACTACAAATTGACCAAGTGTCAGCCATTGATTTCACATTGATTGGAAACAATCAATAATGACTATACAATCGTGACTTAGGATGTTAATTAGAATAGAAATGTTCCCCATTCTATGAATTCACACAAAGTATTGTCTAGAAATTTAATGCAAAAAATCCCATATAATGTAAAAGCATTTCCATAATATGGAGTCTAATGACAGTGGAAAAATTCAACTTAAGTAAAAAATAATTAAGTGATGAAGAAGTTTCAACTTTGAAATTGTCATCGCCTCAACGGCGTAATCGATAGCGTGTCTGCCCAAGGATTCGAGCCGGGCACTGATGAGGGTAGGTTCGAATCCGATCCGAAACACGTAAAATGTGAATTGTAGTTTTTTTCTGAGAAACTTCAAACCATACCTTTGAATTGAAAATATTCCAATTACTTCTTTACTTACTTGAGTTTAATTGATCTCAAAAATCCAAAATAAAATTTAAATTCCCTTAATGTAGTCTAATGTTAATACATATAGAACTACAAATTGACCAAGTGTCAGCCATTGATTTCACATTGATTGGAAACAATCAATAATGACTATACAATCGTGACTTAGGATGTTAATTAGAATAGAAATGTTCCCCATTCTATGAATTCACACAAAGTATTGTCTAGAAATTTAATGCAAAAAATCCCATATAATGTAAAAGCATTTCCATAATATGGAGTCTAATGACAGTGGAAAAATTCAACTTAAGTAAAAAATAATTAAGTGATGAAGAAGTTTCAACTTTGAAATTGTCATCGCCTCAACGGCGTAATCGATAGCGTGTCTGCCCAAGGATTCGAGCCGGGCACTGATGAGGGTAGGTTCGAATCCGATCCGAAACACGTAAAATGTGAATTGTAGTTTTTTTCTGAGAAACTTCAAACCATACCTTTGAATTGAAAATATTCCAATTACTTCTTTACTTACTTGAGTTTAATTGATCTCAAAAATCCAAAATAAAATTTAAATTCCCTTAATGTAGTCTAATGTTAATACATATAGAACTACAAATTGACCAAGTGTCAGCCATTGATTTCACATTGATTGGAAACAATCAATAATGACTATACAATCGTGACTTAGGATGTTAATTAGAATAGAAATGTTCCCCATTCTATGAATTCACACAAAGTATTGTCTAGAAATTTAATGCAAAAAATCCCATATAATGTAAAAGCATTTCCATAATATGGAGTCTAATGACAGTGGAAAAATTCAACTTAAGTAAAAAATAATTAAGTGATGAAGAAGTTTCAACTTTGAAATTGTCATCGCCTCAACGGCGTAATCGATAGCGTGTCTGCCCAAGGATTCGAGCCGGGCACTGATGAGGGTAGGTTCGAATCCGATCCGAAACACGTAAAATGTGAATTGTAGTTTTTTTCTGAGAAACTTCAAACCATACCTTTGAATTGAAAATATTCCAATTACTTCTTTACTTACTTGAGTTTAATTGATCTCAAAAATCCAAAATAAAATTTAAATTCCCTTAATGTAGTCTAATGTTAATACATATAGAACTACAAATTGACCAAGTGTCATCCATTGATTTCACATTGATTGGAAACAATCAATAATGACTATACAATCGTGACTTAGGATGTTAATTAGAATAGAAATGTTCCCCATTCTATGAATTCACACAAAGTATTGTCTAGAAATTTAATGCAAAAAATCCCATATAATGTAAAAGCATTTCCATAATATGGAGTCTAATGACAGTGGAAAAATTCAACTTAAGTAAAAAATAATTAAGTGATGAAGAAGTTTCAACTTTGAAATTGTCATCGCCTCAACGGCGTAATCGATAGCGTGTCTGCCCAAGGATTCGAGCCGGGCACTGATGAGGGTAGGTTCGAATCCGATCCGAAACACGTAAAATGTGAATTGTAGTTTTTTTCTGAGAAACTTCAAACCATACCTTTGAATTGAAAATATTCCAATTACTTCTTTACTTACTTGAGTTTAATTGATCTCAAAAATCCAAAATAAAATTTAAATTCCCTTAATGTAGTCTAATGTTAATACATATAGAACTACAAATTGACCAAGTGTCAGCCATTGATTTCACATTGATTGGAAACAATCAATAATGACTATACAATCGTGACTTAGGATGTTAATTAGAATAGAAATGTTCCCCATTCTATGAATTCACACAAAGTATTGTCTAGAAATTTAATGCAAAAAATCCCATATAATGTAAAAGCATTTCCATAATATGGAGTCTAATGACAGTGGAAAAATTCAACTTAAGTAAAAAATAATTAAGTGATGAAGAAGTTTCAACTTTGAAATTGTCATCGCCTCAACGGCGTAATCGATAGCGTGTCTGCCCAAGGATTCGAGCCGGGCACTGATGAGGGTAGGTTCGAATCCGATCCGATACACGTAAAATGTGAATTGTAGTTTTTTTCTGAGAAACTTCAAACCATACCTTTGAATTGAAAATATTCCAATTACTTCTTTACTTACTTGAGTTTAATTGATCTCAAAAATCCAAAATAAAATTTAAATTCCCTTAATGTAGTCTAATGTTAATACATATAGAACTACAAATTGACCAAGTGTCAGCCATTGATTTCACATTGATTGGAAACAATCAATAATGACTATACAATCGTGACTTAGGATGTTAATTAGAATAGAAATGTTCCCCATTCTATGAATTCACACAAAGTATTGTCTAGAAATTTAATGCAAAAAATCCCATATAATGTAAAAGCATTTCCATAATATGGAGTCTAATGACAGTGGAAAAATTCAACTTAAGTAAAAAATAATTAAGTGATGAAGAAGTTTCAACTTTGAAATTGTCATCGCCTCAACGGCGTAATCGATAGCGTGTCTGCCCAAGGATTCGAGCCGGGCACTGATGAGGGTAGGTTCGAATCCGATCCGAAACACGTAAAATGTGAATTGTAGTTTTTTTCTGAGAAACTTCAAACCATACCTTTGAATTGAAAATATTCCAATTACTTCTTTACTTACTTGAGTTTAATTGATCTCAAAAATCCAAAATAAAATTTAAATTCCCTTAATGTAGTCTAATGTTAATACATATAGAACTACAAATTGACCAAGTGTCAGCCATTGATTTCACATTGATTGGAAACAATCAATAATGACTATACAATCGTGACTTAGGATGTTAATTAGAATAGAAATGTTCCCCATTCTATGAATTCACACAAAGTATTGTCTAGAAATTTAATGCAAAAAATCCCATATAATGTAAAAGCATTTCCATAATATGGAGTCTAATGACAGTGGAAAAATTCAACTTAAGTAAAAAATAATTAAGTGATGAAGAAGTTTCAACTTTGAAATTGTCATCGCCTCAACGGCGTAATCGATAGCGTGTCTGCCCAAGGATTCGAGCCGGGCACTGATGAGGGTAGGTTCGAATCCGATCCGAAACACGTAAAATGTGAATTGTAGTTTTTTTCTGAGAAACTTCAAACCATACCTTTGAATTGAAAATATTCCAATTACTTCTTTACTTACTTGAGTTTAATTGATCTCAAAAATCCAAAATAAAATTTAAATTCCCTTAATGTAGTCTAATGTTAATACATATAAAACTACAAATTGACCAAGTGTCAGCCATTGATTTCACATTGATTGGAAACAATCAATAATGACTATACAATCGTGACTTAGGATGTTAATTAGAATAGAAATGTTCCCCATTCTATGAATTCACACAAAGTATTGTCTAGAAATTTAATGCAAAAAATCCCATATAATGTAAAAGCATTTCCATAATATGGAGTCTAATGACAGTGGAAAAATTCAACTTAAGTAAAAAATAATTAAGTGATGAAGAAGTTTCAACTTTGAAATTGTCATCGCCTCAACGGCGTAATCGATAGCGTGTCTGCCCAAGGATTCGAGCCGGGCACTGATGAGGGTAGCTTCGAATCCGATCCGAAACACGTAAAATGTGAATTGTAGTTTTTTTCTGAGAAACTCCAAACCATACCTTTGAATTGAAAATATTCCAATTACTTCTTTACTTACTTGAGTTTAATTGATCTCAAAAATCCAAAATAAAATTTAAATTCCCTTAATGTAGTCTAATGTTAATACATATAGAACTACAAATTGACCAAGTGTCAGCCATTGATTTCACATTGATTGGAAACAATCAATAATGACTATACAATCGTGACTTAGGATGTTAATTAGAATAGAAATGTTCCCCATTCTATGAATTCACACAAAGTATTGTCTAGAAATTTAATGCAAAAAATCCCATATAATGTAAAAGCATTTCCATAATATGGAGTCTAATGACAGTGGAAAAATTCAACTTAAGTAAAAAATAATTAAGTGATGAAGAAGTTTCAACTTTGAAATTGTCATCGCCTCAACGGCGTAATCGATAGCGTGTCTGCCCAAGGATTCGAGCCGAGGACTGATGAGGGTAGGTTCGAATCCGATCCGAAACACGTAAAATGTGAATTGTAGTTTTTTTCTGAGAAACTTCAAACCATACCTTTAAATTGAAAATATTCCAATTACTTCTTTACTTACTTGAGTTTAATTGATCTCAAAAATCCAAAATAAAATTTAAATTCCCTTAATGTAGTCTAATGTTAATACATATAGAACTACAAATTGACCAAGTGTCAGCCATTGATTTCACATTGATTGGAAACAATCAATAATGACTATACAATCGTGACTTAGGATGTTAATTAGAATAGAAATGTTCCCCATTCTATGAATTCACACAAAGTATTGTCTAGAAATTTAATGCAAAAAATCCCATATAATGTAAAAGCATTTCCATAATATGGAGTCTAATGACAGTGGAAAAATTCAACTTAAGTAAAAAATAATTAAGTGATGAAGAAGTTTCAACTTTGAAATTGTCATCGCCTCAACGGCGTAATCGATAGCGTGTCTGCCCAAGGATTCGAGCCGGGCACTGATGAGGGTAGGTTCGAATCCGATCCGAAACACGTAAAATGTGAATTGTAGTTTTTTTCTGAGAAACTTCAAACCATACCTTTGAATTGAAAATATTCCAATTACTTCTTTACTTACTTGAGTTTAATTGATCTCAAAAATCCAAAATAAAATTTAAATTCCCTTAATGTAGTCTAATGTTAATACATATAGAACTACAAATTGACCAAGTGTCAGCCATTGATTTCACATTGATTGGAAACAATCAATAATGACTATACAATCGTGACTTAGGATGTTAATTAGAATAGAAATGTTCCCCATTCTATGAATTCACACAAAGTATTGTCTAGAAATTTAATGCAAAAAATCCCATATAATGTAAAAGCATTTCCATAATATGGAGTCTAAAGACAGTGGAAAAATTCAACTTAAGTAAAAAATAATTAAGTGATGAAGAAGTTTCAACTTTGAAATTGTCATCGCCTCAACGGCGTAATCGATAGCGTGTCTGCCCAAGGATTCGAGCCGGGCACTGATGAGGGTAGGTTCGAATCCGATCCGAAACACGTAAAATGTGAATTGTAGTTTTTTTCTGAGAAACTTCAAACCATACCTTTGAATTGAAAATATTCCAATTACTTCTTTACTTACTTGAGTTTAATTGATCTCAAAAATCCAAAATAAAATTTAAATTCCCTTAATGTAGTCTAATGTTAATACATATAGAACTACAAATTGACCAAGTGTCAGCCATTGATTTCACATTGATTGGAAACAATCAATAATGACTATACAATCGTGACTTAGGATGTTAATTAGAATAGAAATGTTCCCCATTCTATGAATTCACACAAAGTATTGTCTAGAAATTTAATGCAAAAAATCCCATATAATGTAAAAGCATTTCCATAATATGGAGTCTAATGACAGTGGAAAAATTCAACTTAAGTAAAAAATAATTAAGTGATGAAGAAGTTTCAACTTTGAAATTGTCATCGCCTCAACGGCGTAATCGATAGCGTGTCTGCCCAAGGATTCGAGCCGAGCACTGATGAGGGTAGGTTCGAATCCGATCCGAAACACGTAAAATGTGAATTGTAGTTTTTTTCTGAGAAACTTCAAACCATACCTTTGAATTGAAAATATTCCAATTACTTCTTTACTTACTTGAGTTTAATTGATCTCAAAAATCCAAAATAAAATTTAAATTCCCTTAATGTAGTCTAATGTTAATACATATAGAACTACAAATTGACCAAGTGTCAGCCATTGATTTCACATTGATTGGAAACAATCAATAATGACTATACAATCGTGACTTAGGATGTTAATTAGAATAGAAATGTTCCCCATTCTATGAATTCACACAAAGTATTGTCTAGAAATTTAATGCAAAAAATCCCATATAATGTAAAAGCATTTCCATAATATGGAGTCTAATGACAGTGGAAAAATTCAACTTAAGTAAAAAATAATTAAGTGATGAAGAAGTTTCAACTTTGAAATTGTCATCGCCTCAACGGCGTAATCGATAGCGTGTCTGCCCAAGGATTCGAGCCGGGCACTGATGAGGGTAGGTTCGAATCCGATCCGAAACACGTAAAATGTGAATTGTAGTTTTTTTCTGAGAAACTTCAAATCATACCTTTGAATTGAAAATATTCCAATTACTTCTTTACTTACTTGAGTTTAATTGATCTCAAAAATCCAAAATAAAATTTAAATTCCCTTAATGTAGTCTAATGTTAATACATATAGAACTACAAATTGACCAAGTGTCAGCCATTGATTTCACATTGATTGGAAACAATCAATAATGACTATACAATCGTGACTTAGGATGTTAATTAGAATAGAAATGTTCCCCATTCTATGAATTCACACAAAGTATTGTCTAGAAATTTAATGCAAAAAATCCCATATAATGTAAAAGCATTTCCATAATATGGAGTCTAATGACAGTGGAAAAATTCAACTTAAGTAAAAAATAATTAAGTGATGAAGAAGTTTCAACTTTGAAATTGTCATCGCCTCAACGGCGTAATCGATAGCGTGTCTGCCCAAGGATTCGAGCCGGGCACTGATGAGGGTAGCTTCGAATCCGATCCGAAACACGTAAAATGTGAATTGTAGTTTTTTTCTGAGAAACTTCAAACCATACCTTTGAATTGAAAATATTCCAATTACTTCTTTACTTACTTGAGTTTAATTGATCTCAAAAATCCAAAATAAAATTTAAATTCCCTTAATGTAGTCTAATGTTAATACATATAGAACTACAAATTGACCAAGTGTCAGCCATTGATTTCACATTGATTGGAAACAATCAATAATGACTATACAATCGTGACTTAGGATGTTAATTAGAATAGAAATGTTCCCCATTCTATGAATTCACACAAAGTATTGTCTAGAAATTTAATGCAAAAAATCCCATATAATGTAAAAGCATTTCCATAATATGGAGTCTAATGACAGTGGAAAAATTCAACTTAAGTAAAAAATAATTAAGTGATGAAGAAGTTTCAACTTTGAAATTGTCATCGCCTCAACGGCGTAATCGATAGCGTGTCTGCCCAAGGATTCGAGCCGGGCACTGATGAGGGTAGGTTCGAATCCGATCCGAAACACGTAAAATGTGATTTGTAGTTTTTTTCTGAGAAACTTCAAACCATACCTTTGAATTGAAAATATTCCAATTACTTCTTTACTTACTTGAGTTTAATTGATCTCAAAAATCCAAAATAAAATTTAAATTCCCTTAATGTAGTCTAATGTTAATACATATATAACTACAAATTGACCAAGTGTCAGCCATTGATTTCACATTGATTGGAAACAATCAATAATGACTATACAATCGTGACTTAGGATGTTAATTAGAATAGAAATGTTCCCCATTCTATGAATTCACACAAAGTACTGTCTAGAAATTTAATGCAAAAAATCCCATATAATGTAAAAGCATTTCCATAATATGGAGTCTAATGACAGTGGAAAAATTCAACTTAAGTAAAAAATAATTAAGTGATGAAGAAGTTTCAACTTTGAAATTGTCATCGCCTCAACGGCGTAATCGATAGCGTGTCTGCCCAAGGATTCGAGCCGGGCACTGATGAGGGTAGCTTCGAATCCGATCCGAAACACGTAAAATGTGAATTGTAGTTTTTTTCTGAGAAACTTCAAACCATACCTTTGAATTGAAAATATTCCAATTACTTCTTTACTTACTTGAGTTTAATTGATCTCAAAAATCCAAAATAAAATTTAAATTCCCTTAATGTAGTCTAATGTTAATACATATAGAACTACAAATTGACCAAGTGTCAGCCATTGATTTCACATTGATTGGAAACAATCAATAATGACTATACAATCGTGACTTAGGATGTTAATTAGAATAGAAATGTTCCCCATTCTATGAATTCACACAAAGTATTGTCTAGAAATTTAATGCAAAAAATCCCATATAATGTAAAAGCATTTCCATAATATGGAGTCTAATGACAGTGGAAAAATTCAACTTAAGTAAAAAATAATTAAGTGATGAAGAAGTTTCAACTTTGAAATTGTCATCGCCTCAACGGCGTAATCGATAGCGTGTCTGCCCAAGGATTCGAGCCGAGGACTGATGAGGGTAGGTTCGAATCCGATCCGAAACACGTAAAATGTGAATTGTAGTTTTTTTCTGAGAAACTTCAAACCATACCTTTAAATTGAAAATATTCCAATTACTTCTTTACTTACTTGAGTTTAATTGATCTCAAAAATCCAAAATAAAATTTAAATTCCCTTAATGTAGTCTAATGTTAATACATATAGAACTACAAATTGACCAAGTGTCAGCCATTGATTTCACATTGATTGGAAACAATCAATAATGACTATACAATCGTGACTTAGGATGTTAATTAGAATAGAAATGTTCCCCATTCTATGAATTCACACAAAGTATTGTCTAGAAACTTAATGCAAAAAATCCCATATAATGTAAAAGCATTTCCATAATATGGAGTCTAATGACAGTGGAAAAATTCAACTTAAGTAAAAAATAATTAAGTGATGAAGAAGTTTCAACTTTGAAATTGTCATCGCCTCAACGGCGTAATCGATAGCGTGTCTGCCCAAGGATTCGAGCCGGGCACTGATGAGGGTAGCTTCGAATCCGATCCGAAACACGTAAAATGTGAATTGTAGTTTTTTTCTGAGAAACTTCAAACCATACCTTTGAATTGAAAATATTCCAATTACTTCTTTACTTACTTGAGTTTAATTGATCTCAAAAATCCAAAATAAAATTTAAATTCCCTTAATGTAGTCTAATGTTTATACATATAGAACTACATATGTCTATATGTATACTACATGTATACATATAGAACTACAAATTGACCAAGTGTCAGCCATTGATTTCACATTGATTGGAAACAATCAATAATGACTATACAATCGTGACTTAGGATGTTAATTAGAATAGAAATGTTCCCCATTCTATGAATTCACACAAAGTATTGTCTAGAAATTTAATGCAAAAAATCCCATATAATGTAAAAGCATTTCCATAATATGGAGTCTAATGACAGTGGAAAAATTCAACTTAAGTAAAAAATAATTAAGTGATGAAGAAGTTTCAACTTTGAAATTGTCATCGCCTCAACGGCGTAATCGATAGCGTGTCTGCCCAAGGATTCGAGCCGGGCACTGATGAGGGTAGGTTCGAATCCGATCCGAAACACGTAAAATGTGATTTGTAGTTTTTTTCTGAGAAACTTCAAACCATACCTTTGAATTGAAAATATTCCAATTACTTCTTTACTTACTTGAGTTTAATTGATCTCAAAAATCCAAAATAAAATTTAAATTCCCTTAATGTAGTCTAATGTTAATACATATAGAACTACAAATTGACCAAGTGTCAGCCATTGATTTCACATTGATTGGAAACAATCAATAATGACTATACAATCGTGACTTAGGATGTTAATTAGAATAGAAATGTTCCCCATTCTATGAATTCACACAAAGTACTGTCTAGAAATTTAATGCAAAAAATCCCATATAATGTAAAAGCATTTCCATAATATGGAGTCTAATGACAGTGGAAAAATTCAACTTAAGTAAAAAATAATTAAGTGATGAAGAAGTTTCAACTTTGAAATTGTCATCGCCTCAACGGCGTAATCGATAGCGTGTCTGCCCAAGGATTCGAGCCGGGCACTGATGAGGGTAGCTTCGAATCCGATCCGAAACACGTAAAATGTGAATTGTAGTTTTTTTCTGAGAAACTTCAAACCATACCTTTGAATTGAAAATATTCCAATTACTTCTTTACTTACTTGAGTTTAATTGATCTCAAAAATCCAAAATAAAATTTAAATTCCCTTAATGTAGTCTAATGTTAATACATATAGAACTACAAATTGACCAAGTGTCAGCCATTGATTTCACATTGATTGGAAACAATCAATAATGACTATACAATCGTGACTTAGGATGTTAATTAGAATAGAAATGTTCCCCATTCTATGAATTCACACAAAGTATTGTCTAGAAATTTAATGCAAAAAATCCCATATAATGTAAAAGCATTTCCATAATATGGAGTCTAATGACAGTGGAAAAATTCAACTTAAGTAAAAAATAATTAAGTGAAGAAGAAGTTTCAACTTTGAAATTGTCATCGCCTCAACGGCGTAATCGATAGCGTGTCTGCCCAAGGATTCGAGCCGGGCACTGATGAGGGTAGGTTCGAATCCGATCCGAAACACGTAAAATGTGAATTGTAGTTTTTTTCTGAGAAACTTCAAACCATACCTTTGAATTGAAAATATTCCAATTACTTCTTTACTTACTTGAGTTTAATTGATCTCAAAAATCCAAAATAAAATTTAAATTCCCTTAATGTAGTCTAATGTTAATACATATAGAACTACAAATTGACCAAGTGTCAGCCATTGATTTCACATTGATTGGAAACAATCAATAATGACTATACAATCGTGACTTAGGATGTTAATTAGAATAGAAATGTTCCCCATTCTATGAATTCACACAAAGTATTGTCTAGAAATTTAATGCAAAAAATCCCATATAATGTAAAAGCATTTCCATAATATGGAGTCTAATGACAGTGGAAAAATTCAACTTAAGTAAAAAATAATTAAGTGATGAAGAAGTTTCAACTTTGAAATTGTCATCGCCTCAACGGCGTAATCGATAGCGTGTCTGCCCAAGGATTCGAGCCGGGCACTGATGAGGGTAGGTTCGAATCCGATCCGAAACACGTAAAATGTGAATTGTAGTTTTTTTCTGAGAAACTTCAAACCATACCTTTGAATTGAAAATATTCCAATTACTTCTTTACTTACTTGAGTTTAATTGATCTCAAAAATCCAAAATAAAATTTAAATTCCCTTAATGTAGTCTAATGTTAATACATATAGAACTACAAATTGACCAAGTGTCAGCCATTGATTTCACATTGATTGGAAACAATCAATAATGACTATGCAATCGTGACTTAGGATGTTAATTAGAATAGAAATGTTCCCCATTCTATGAATTCACACAAAGTATTGTCTAGAAATTTAATGCAAAAAATCCCATATAATGTAAAAGCATTTCCATAATATGGAGTCTAATGACAGTGGAAAAATTCAACTTAAGTAAAAAATAATTAAGTGATGAAGAAGTTTCAACTTTGAAATTGTCATCGCCTCAACGGCGTAATCGATAGCGTGTCTGCCCAAGGATTCGAGCCGGGCACTGATGAGGGTAGGTTCGAATCCGATCCGAAACACGTAAAATGTGAATTGTAGTTTTTTTCTGAGAAACTTCAAACCATACCTTTGAATTGAAAATATTCCAATTACTTCTTTACTTACTTGAGTTTAATTGATCTCAAAAATCCAAAATAAAATTTAAATTCCCTTAATGTAGTCTAATGTTAATACATATAGAACTACAAATTGACCAAGTGTCAGCCATTGATTTCACATTGATTGGAAACAATCAATAATGACTATACAATCGTGACTTAGGATGTTAATTAGAATAGAAATGTTCCCCATTCTATGAATTCACACAAAGTACTGTCTAGAAATTTAATGCAAAAAATCCCATATAATGTAAAAGCATTTCCATAATATGGAGTCTAATGACAGTGGAAAAATTCAACTTAAGTAAAAAATAATTAAGTGATGAAGAAGTTTCAACTTTGAAATTGTCATCGCCTCAACGGCGTAATCGATAGCGTGTCTGCCCAAGGATTCGAGCCGGGCACTGATGAGGGTAGGTTCGAATCCGATCCGAAACACGTAAAATGTGATTTGTAGTTTTTTTCTGAGAAACTTCAAACCATACCTTTGAATTGAAAATATTCCAATTACTTCTTTACTTACTTGAGTTTAATTGATCTCAAAAATCCAAAATAAAATTTAAATTCCCTTAATGTAGTCTAATGTTAATACATATAGAACTACAAATTGACCAAGTGTCAGCCATTGATTTCACATTGATTGGAAACAATCAATAATGACTATACAATCGTGACTTAGGATGTTAATTAGAATAGAAATGTTCCCCATTCTATGAATTCACACAAAGTATTGTCTAGAAATTTAATGCAAAAAATCCCATATAATGTAAAAGCATTTCCATAATATGGAGTCTAATGACAGTGGAAAAATTCAACTTAAGTAAAAAATAATTAAGTGATGAAGAAGTTTCAACTTTGAAATTGTCATCGCCTCAACGGCGTAATCGATAGCGTGTCTGCCCAAGGATTCGAGCCGGGCACTGATGAGGGTAGGTTCGAATCCGATCCGAAACACGTAAAATGTGAATTGTAGTTTTTTTCTGAGAAACTTCAAATCATACCTTTGAATTGAAAATATTCCAATTACTTCTTTACTTACTTGAGTTTAATTGATCTCAAAAATCCAAAATAAAATTTAAATTCCCTTAATGTAGTCTAATGTTAATACATATAGAACTACAAATTGACCAAGTGTCAGCCATTGATTTCACATTGATTGGAAACAATCAATAATGACTATACAATCGTGACTTAGGATGTTAATTAGAATAGAAATGTTCCCCATTCTATGAATTCACACAAAGTATTGTCTAGAAATTTAATGCAAAAAATCCCATATAATGTAAAAGCATTTCCATAATATGGAGTCTAATGACAGTGGAAAAATTCAACTTAAGTAAAAAATAATTAAGTGATGAAGAAGTTTCAACTTTGAAATTGTCATCGCCTCAACGGCGTAATCGATAGCGTGTCTGCCCAAGGATTCGAGCCGGGCACTGATGAGGGTAGCTTCGAATCCGATCCGAAACACGTAAAATGTGAATTGTAGTTTTTTTCTGAGAAACTTCAAACCATACCTTTGAATTGAAAATATTCCAATTACTTCTTTACTTACTTGAATTTAATTGATCTCAAAAATTCAAAATAAAATTTAAATTCCCTTAATGTAGTCTAATGTTAATACATATAGAACTACAAATTGACCAAGTGTCAGCCATTGATTTCACATTGATTGGAAACAATCAATAATGACTATACAATCGTGACTTAGGATGTTAATTAGAATAGAAATGTTCCCCATTCTATGAATTCACACAAAGTATTGTCTAGAAATTTAATGCAAAAAATCCCATATAATGTAAAAGCATTTCCATAATATGGAGTCTAATGACAGTGGAAAAATTCAACTTAAGTAAAAAATAATTAAGTGATGAAGAAGTTTCAACTTTGAAATTGTCATCGCCTCAACGGCGTAATCGATAGCGTGTCTGCCCAAGGATTCGAGCCGGGCACTGATGAGGGTAGGTTCGAATCCGATCCGAAACACGTAAAATGTGATTTGTAGTTTTTTTCTGAGAAACTTCAAACCATACCTTTGAATTGAAAATATTCCAATTACTTCTTTACTTACTTGAGTTTAATTGATCTCAAAAATCCAAAATAAAATTTAAATTCCCTTAATGTAGTCTAATGTTAATACATATAGAACTACAAATTGACCAAGTGTCAGCCATTGATTTCACATTGATTGGAAACAATCAATAATGACTATACAATCGTGACTTAGGATGTTAATTAGAATAGAAATGTTCCCCATTCTATGAATTCACACAAAGTACTGTCTAGAAATTTAATGCAAAAAATCCCATATAATGTAAAAGCATTTCCATAATATGGAGTCTAATGACAGTGGAAAAATTCAACTTAAGTAAAAAATAATTAAGTGAAGAAGAAGTTTCAACTTTGAAATTGTCATCGCCTCAACGGCGTAATCGATAGCGTGTCTGCCCAAGGATTCGAGCCGGGCACTGATGAGGGTAGCTTCGAATCCGATCCGAAACACGTAAAATGTGAATTGTAGTTTTTTTCTGAGAAACTTCAAACCATACCTTTGAATTGAAAATATTCCAATTACTTCTTTACTTACTTGAGTTTAATTGATCTCAAAAATCCAAAATAAAATTTAAATTCCCTTAATGTAGTCTAATGTTAATACATATAGAACTACAAATTGACCAAGTGTCAGCCATTGATTTCACATTGATTGGAAACAATCAATAATGACTATACAATCGTGACTTAGGATGTTAATTAGAATAGAAATGTTCCCCATTCTATGAATTCACACAAAGTATTGTCTAGAAATTTAATGCAAAAAATCCCATATAATGTAAAAGCATTTCCATAATATGGAGTCTAATGACAGTGGAAAAATTCAACTTAAGTAAAAAATAATTAAGTGATGAAGAAGTTTCAACTTTGAAATTGTCATCGCCTCAACGGCGTAATCGATAGCGTGTCTGCCCAAGGATTCGAGCCGAGGACTGATGAGGGTAGGTTCGAATCCGATCCGAAACACGTAAAATGTGAATTGTAGTTTTTTTCTGAGAAACTTCAAACCATACCTTTAAATTGAAAATATTCCAATTACTTCTTTACTTACTTGAGTTTAATTGATCTCAAAAATCCAAAATAAAATTTAAATTCCCTTAATGTAGTCTAATGTTAATACATATAGAACTACAAATTGACCAAGTGTCAGCCATTGATTTCACATTGATTGGAAACAATCAATAATGACTATACAATCGTGACTTAGGATGTTAATTAGAATAGAAATGTTCCCCATTCTATGAATTCACACAAAGTATTGTCTAGAAATTTAATGCAAAAAATCCCATATAATGTAAAAGCATTTCCATAATATGGAGTCTAATGACAGTGGAAAAATTCAACTTAAGTAAAAAATAATTAAGTGATGAAGAAGTTTCAACTTTGAAATTGTCATCGCCTCAACGGCGTAATCGATAGCGTGTCTGCCCAAGGATTCGAGCCGGGCACTGATGAGGGTAGGTTCGAATCCGATCCGAAACACGTAAAATGTGAATTGTAGTTTTTTTCTGAGAAACTTCAAACCATACCTTTGAATTGAAAATATTCCAATTACTTCTTTACTTACTTGAGTTTAATTGATCTCAAAAATCCAAAATAAAATTTAAATTCCCTTAATGTAGTCTAATGTTAATACATATAGAACTACAAATTGACCAAGTGTCAGCCATTGATTTCACATTGATTGGAAACAATCAATAATGACTATACAATCGTGACTTAGGATGTTAATTAGAATAGAAATGTTCCCCATTCTATGAATTCACACAAAGTATTGTCTAGAAATTTAATGCAAAAAATCCCATATAATGTAAAAGCATTTCCATAATATGGAGTCTAATGACAGTGGAAAAATTCAACTTAAGTAAAAAATAATTAAGTGATGAAGAAGTTTCAACTTTGAAATTGTCATCGCCTCAACGGCGTAATCGATAGCGTGTCTGCCCAAGGATTCGAGCCGAGGACTGATGAGGGTAGGTTCGAATCCGATCCGAAACACGTAAAATGTGAATTGTAGTTTTTTTCTGAGAAACTTCAAACCATACCTTTAAATTGAAAATATTCCAATTACTTCTTTACTTACTTGAGTTTAATTGATCTCAAAAATCCAAAATAAAATTTAAATTCCCTTAATGTAGTCTAATGTTAATACATATAGAACTACAAATTGACCAAGTGTCAGCCATTGATTTCACATTGATTGGAAACAATCAATAATGACTATACAATCGTGACTTAGGATGTTAATTAGAATAGAAATGTTCCCCATTCTATGAATTCACACAAAGTACTGTCTAGAAATTTAATGCAAAAAATCCCATATAATGTAAAAGCATTTCCATAATATGGAGTCTAATGACAGTGGAAAAATTCAACTTAAGTAAAAAATAATTAAGTGATGAAGAAGTTTCAACTTTGAAATTGTCATCGCCTCAACGGCGTAATCGATAGCGTGTCTGCCCAAGGATTCGAGCCGGGCACTGATGAGGGTAGCTTCGAATCCGATCCGAAACACGTAAAATGTGAATTGTAGTTTTTTTCTGAGAAACTTCAAACCATACCTTTGAATTGAAAATATTCCAATTACTTCTTTACTTACTTGAGTTTAATTGATCTCAAAAATCCAAAATAAAATTTAAATTCCCTTAATGTAGTCTAATGTTAATACATATAGAACTACAAATTGACCAAGTGTCAGCCATTGATTTCACATTGATTGGAAACAATCAATAATGACTATACAATCGTGACTTAGGATGTTAATTAGAATAGAAATGTTCCCCATTCTATGAATTCACACAAAGTATTGTCTAGAAATTTAATGCAAAAAATCCCATATAATGTAAAAGCATTTCCATAATATGGAGTCTAATGACAGTGGAAAAATTCAACTTAAGTAAAAAATAATTAAGTGATGAAGAAGTTTCAACTTTGAAATTGTCATCGCCTCAACGGCGTAATCGATAGCGTGTCTGCCCAAGGATTCGAGCCGAGGACTGATGAGGGTAGGTTCGAATCCTATCCGAAACACGTAAAATGTGAATTGTAGTTTTTTTCTGAGAAACTTCAAACCATACCTTTAAATTGAAAATATTCCAATTACTTCTTTACTTACTTGAGTTTAATTGATCTCAAAAATCCAAAATAAAATTTAAATTCCCTTAATGTAGTCTAATGTTAATACATATAGAACTACAAATTGACCAAGTGTCAGCCATTGATTTCACATTGATTGGAAACAATCAATAATGACTATACAATCGTGACTTAGGATGTTAATTAGAATAGAAATGTTCCCCATTCTATGAATTCACACAAAGTATTGTCTAGAAATTTAATGCAAAAAATCCCATATAATGTAAAAGCATTTCCATAATATGGAGTCTAATGACAGTGGAAAAATTCAACTTAAGTAAAAAATAATTAAGTGATGAAGAAGTTTCAACTTTGAAATTGTCATCGCCTCAACGGCGTAATCGATAGCGTGTCTGCCCAAGGATTCGAGCCGGGCACTGATGAGGGTAGGTTCGAATCCGATCCGAAACACGTAAAATGTGATTTGTAGTTTTTTTCTGAGAAACTTCAAACCATACCTTTGAATTGAAAATATTCCAATTACTTCTTTACTTACTTGAGTTTAATTGATCTCAAAAATCCAAAATAAAATTTAAATTCCCTTAATGTAGTCTAATGTTAATACATATAGAACTACAAATTGACCAAGTGTCAGCCATTGATTTCACATTGATTGGAAACAATCAATAATGACTATACAATCGTGACTTAGGATGTTAATTAGAATAGAAATGTTCCCCATTCTATGAATTCACACAAAGTATTGTCTAGAAATTTAATGCAAAAAATCCCATATAATGTAAAAGCATTTCCATAATATGGAGTCTAATGACAGTGGAAAAATTCAACTTAAGTAAAAAATAATTAAGTGATGAAGAAGTTTCAACTTTGAAATTGTCATCGCCTCAACGGCGTAATCGATAGCGTGTCTGCCCAAGGATTCGAGCCGGGCACTGATGAGGGTAGGTTCGAATCCGATCCGAAACACGTAAAATGTGAATTGTAGTTTTTTTCTGAGAAACTTCAAATCATACCTTTGAATTGAAAATATTCCAATTACTTCTTTACTTACTTGAGTTTAATTGATCTCAAAAATCCAAAATAAAATTTAAATTCCCTTAATGTAGTCTAATGTTAATACATATAGAACTACAAATTGACCAAGTGTCAGCCATTGATTTCACATTGATTGGAAACAATCAATAATGACTATACAATCGTGACTTAGGATGTTAATTAGAATAGAAATGTTCCCCATTCTATGAATTCACACAAAGTATTGTCTAGAAATTTAATGCAAAAAATCCCATATAATGTAAAAGCATTTCCATAATATGGAGTCTAATGACAGTGGAAAAATTCAACTTAAGTAAAAAATAATTAAGTGATGAAGAAGTTTCAACTTTGAAATTGTCATCGCCTCAACGGCGTAATCGATAGCGTGTCTGCCCAAGGATTCGAGCCGGGCACTGATGAGGGTAGCTTCGAATCCGATCCGAAACACGTAAAATGTGAATTGTAGTTTTTTTCTGAGAAACTTCAAACCATACCTTTGAATTGAAAATATTCCAATTACTTCTTTACTTACTTGAGTTTAATTGATCTCAAAAATCCAAAATAAAATTTAAATTCCCTTAATGTAGTCTAATGTTAATACATATAGAACTACAAATTGACCAAGTGTCAGCCATTGATTTCACATTGATTGGAAACAATCAATAATGACTATACAATCGTGACTTAGGATGTTAATTAGAATAGAAATGTTCCCCATTCTATGAATTCACACAAAGTATTGTCTAGAAATTTAATGCAAAAAATCCCATATAATGTAAAAGCATTTCCATAATATGGAGTCTAATGACAGTGGAAAAATTCAACTTAAGTAAAAAATAATTAAGTGATGAAGAAGTTTCAACTTTGAAATTGTCATCGCCTCAACGGCGTAATCGATAGCGTGTCTGCCCAAGGATTCGAGCCGGGCACTGATGAGGGTAGGTTCGAATCCGATCCGAAACACGTAAAATGTGATTTGTAGTTTTTTTCTGAGAAACTTCAAACCATACCTTTGAATTGAAAATATTCCAATTACTTCTTTACTTACTTGAGTTTAATTGATCTCAAAAATCCAAAATAAAATTTAAATTCCCTTAATGTAGTCTAATGTTAATACATATAGAACTACAAATTGACCAAGTGTCAGCCATTGATTTCACATTGATTGGAAACAATCAATAATGACTATACAATCGTGACTTAGGATGTTAATTAGAATAGAAATGTTCCCCATTCTATGAATTCACACAAAGTACTGTCTAGAAATTTAATGCAAAAAATCCCATATAATGTAAAAGCATTTCCATAATATGGAGTCTAATGACAGTGGAAAAATTCAACTTAAGTAAAAAATAATTAAGTGAAGAAGAAGTTTCAACTTTGAAATTGTCATCGCCTCAACGGCGTAATCGATAGCGTGTCTGCCCAAGGATTCGAGCCGGGCACTGATGAGGGTAGCTTCGAATCCGATCCGAAACACGTAAAATGTGAATTGTAGTTTTTTTCTGAGAAACTTCAAACCATACCTTTGAATTGAAAATATTCCAATTACTTCTTTACTTACTTGAGTTTAATTGATCTCAAAAATCCAAAATAAAATTTAAATTCCCTTAATGTAGTCTAATGTTAATACATATAGAACTACAAATTGACCAAGTGTCAGCCATTGATTTCACATTGATTGGAAACAATCAATAATGACTATACAATCGTGACTTAGGATGTTAATTAGAATAGAAATGTTCCCCATTCTATGAATTCACACAAAGTATTGTCTAGAAATTTAATGCAAAAAATCCCATATAATGTAAAAGCATTTCCATAATATGGAGTCTAATGACAGTGGAAAAATTCAACTTAAGTAAAAAATAATTAAGTGATGAAGAAGTTTCAACTTTGAAATTGTCATCGCCTCAACGGCGTAATCGATAGCGTGTCTGCCCAAGGATTCGAGCCGAGGACTGATGAGGGTAGGTTCGAATCCGATCCGAAACACGTAAAATGTGAATTGTAGTTTTTTTCTGAGAAACTTCAAACCATACCTTTAAATTGAAAATATTCCAATTACTTCTTTACTTACTTGAGTTTAATTGATCTCAAAAATCCAAAATAAAATTTAAATTCCCTTAATGTAGTCTAATGTTAATACATATAGAACTACAAATTGACCAAGTGTCAGCCATTGATTTCACATTGATTGGAAACAATCAATAATGACTATACAATCGTGACTTAGGATGTTAATTAGAATAGAAATGTTCCCCATTCTATGAATTCACACAAAGTATTGTCTAGAAATTTAATGCAAAAAATCCCATATAATGTAAAAGCATTTCCATAATATGGAGTCTAATGACAGTGGAAAAATTCAACTTAAGTAAAAAATAATTAAGTGATGAAGAAGTTTCAACTTTGAAATTGTCATCGCCTCAACGGCGTAATCGATAGCGTGTCTGCCCAAGGATTCGAGCCGGGCACTGATGAGGGTAGGTTCGAATCCGATCCGAAACACGTAAAATGTGAATTGTAGTTTTTTTCTGAGAAACTTCAAACCATACCTTTGAATTGAAAATATTCCAATTACTTCTTTACTTACTTGAGTTTAATTGATCTCAAAAATCCAAAATAAAATTTAAATTCCCTTAATGTAGTCTAATGTTAATACATATAGAACTACAAATTGACCAAGTGTCAGCCATTGATTTCACATTGATTGGAAACAATCAATAATGACTATACAATCGTGACTTAGGATGTTAATTAGAATAGAAATGTTCCCCATTCTATGAATTCACACAAAGTATTGTCTAGAAATTTAATGCAAAAAATCCCATATAATGTAAAAGCATTTCCATAATATGGAGTCTAATGACAGTGGAAAAATTCAACTTAAGTAAAAAATAATTAAGTGATGAAGAAGTTTCAACTTTGAAATTGTCATCGCCTCAACGGCGTAATCGATAGCGTGTCTGCCCAAGGATTCGAGCCGAGGACTGATGAGGGTAGGTTCGAATCCGATCCGAAACACGTAAAATGTGAATTGTAGTTTTTTTCTGAGAAACTTCAAACCATACCTTTAAATTGAAAATATTCCAATTACTTCTTTACTTACTTGAGTTTAATTGATCTCAAAAATCCAAAATAAAATTTAAATTCCCTTAATGTAGTCTAATGTTAATACATATAGAACTACAAATTGACCAAGTGTCAGCCATTGATTTCACATTGATTGGAAACAATCAATAATGACTATACAATCGTGACTTAGGATGTTAATTAGAATAGAAATGTTCCCCATTCTATGAATTCACACAAAGTATTGTCTAGAAATTTAATGCAAAAAATCCCATATAATGTAAAAGCATTTCCATAATATGGAGTCTAATGACAGTGGAAAAATTCAACTTAAGTAAAAAATAATTAAGTGATGAAGAAGTTTCAACTTTGAATTTGTCATCGCCTCAACGGCGTAATCGATAGCGTGTCTGCCCAAGGATTCGAGCCGAGGACTGATGAGGGTAGGTTCGAATCCTATCCGAAACACGTAAAATGTGAATTGTAGTTTTTTTCTGAGAAACTTCAAACCATACCTTTAAATTGAAAATATTCCAATTACTTCTTTACTTACTTGAGTTTAATTGATCTCAAAAATCCAAAATAAAATTTAAATTCCCTTAATGTAGTCTAATGTTAATACATATAGAACTACAAATTGACCAAGTGTCAGCCATTGATTTCACATTGATTGGAAACAATCAATAATGACTATACAATCGTGACTTAGGATGTTAATTAGAATAGAAATGTTCCCCATTCTATGAATTCACACAAAGTATTGTCTAGAAATTTAATGCAAAAAATCCCATATAATGTAAAAGCATTTCCATAATATGGAGTCTAATGACAGTGGAAAAATTCAACTTAAGTAAAAAATAATTAAGTGATGAAGAAGTTTCAACTTTGAAATTGTCATCGCCTCAACGGCGTAATCGATAGCGTGTCTGCCCAAGGATTCGAGCCGGGCACTGATGAGGGTAGGTTCGAATCCGATCCGAAACACGTAAAATGTGAATTGTAGTTTTTTTCTGAGAAACTTCAAACCATACCTTTGAATTGAAAATATTCCAATTACTTCTTTACTTACTTGAGTTTAATTGATCTCAAAAATCCAAAATAAAATTTAAATTCCCTTAATGTAGTCTAATGTTAATACATATAGAACTACAAATTGACCAAGTGTCAGCCATTGATTTCACATTGATTGGAAACAATCAATAATGACTATACAATCGTGACTTAGGATGTTAATTAGAATAGAAATGTTCCCCATTCTATGAATTCACACAAAGTATTGTCTAGAAATTTAATGCAAAAAATCCCATATAATGTAAAAGCATTTCCATAATATGGAGTCTAATGACAGTGGAAAAATTCAACTTAAGTAAAAAATAATTAAGTGATGAAGAAGTTTCAACTTTGAAATTGTCATCGCCTCAACGGCGTAATCGATAGCGTGTCTGCCCAAGGATTTGAGCCGGGCACTGATGAGGGTAGGTTCGAATCCGATCCGAAACACGTAAAATGTGAATTGTAGTTTTTTTCTGAGAAACTTCAAACCATATCTTTGAATTGAAAATATTCCAATTACTTCTTTACTTACTTGAGTTTAATTGATCTCAAAAATCCAAAATAAAATTTAAATTCCCTTAATGTAGTCTAATGTTAATACATATAGAACTACAAATTGACCAAGTGTCAGCCATTGATTTCACATTGATTGGAAACAATCAATAATGACTATACAATCGTGACTTAGGATGTTAATTAGAATAGAAATGTTCCCCATTCTATGAATTCACACAAAGTATTGTCTAGAAATTTAATGCAAAAAATCCCATATAATGTAAAAGCATTTCCATAATATGGAGTCTAATGACAGTGGAAAAATTCAACTTAAGTAAAAAATAATTAAGTGAAGAAGAAGTTTCAACTTTGAAATTGTCATCGCCTCAACGGCGTAATCGATAGCGTGTCTGCCCAAGGATTCGAGCCGGGCACTGATGAGGGTAGGTTCGAATCCGATCCGAAACACGTAAAATGTGAATTGTAGTTTTTTTCTGAGAAACTTCAAACCATACCTTTGAATTGAAAATATTCCAATTACTTCTTTACTTACTTGAGTTTAATTGATCTCAAAAATCCAAAATAAAATTTAAATTCCCTTAATGTAGTCTAATGTTAATACATATAGAACTACAAATTGACCAAGTGTCAGCCATTGATTTCACATTGATTGGAAACAATCAATAATGACTATACAATCGTGACTTAGGATGTTAATTAGAATAGAAATGTTCCCCATTCTATGAATTCACACAAAGTATTGTCTAGAAATTTAATGCAAAAAATCCCATATAATGTAAAAGCATTTCCATAATATGGAGTCTAATGAAAGTGGAAAAATTCAACTTAAGTAAAAAATAATTAAGTGATGAAGAAGTTTCAACTTTGAAATTGTCATCGCCTCAACGGCGTAATCGATAGCGTGTCTGCCCAAGGATTCGAGCCGGGCACTGATGAGGGTAGGTTCGAATCCGATCCGAAACACGTAAAATGTGAATTGTAGTTTTTTTCTGAGAAACTTCAAACCATACCTTTGAATTGAAAATATTCCAATTACTTCTTTACTTACTTGAGTTTAATTGATCTCAAAAATCCAAAATAAAATTTAAATTCCCTTAATGTAGTCTAATGTTAATACATATAGAACTACAAATTGACCAAGTGTCAGCCATTGATTTCACATTGATTGGAAACAATCAATAATGACTATACAATCGTGACTTAGGATGTTAATTAGAATAGAAATGTTCCCCATTCTATGAATTCACACAAAGTACTGTCTAGAAATTTAATGCAAAAAATCCCATATAATGTAAAAGCATTTCCATAATATGGAGTCTAATGACAGTGGAAAAATTCAACTTAAGTAAAAAATAATTAAGTGATGAAGAAGTTTCAACGGCGTAATCGATAGCGTGTCTGCCCAAGGATTCGAGCCGGGCAGTGATGAGGGTAGGTTCGAATCCGATCCGAAACACGTAAAATGTGAATTGTAGTTTTTTTCTGAGAAACTTCAAACCATACCTTTGAATTGAAAATATTCCAATTACTTCTTTACTTACTTGAGTTTAATTGATCTCAAAAATCCAAAATAAAATTTAAATTCCCTTAATGTAGTCTAATGTTAATACATATAGAACTACAAATTGACCAAGTGTCAGCCATTGATTTCACATTGATTGGAAACAATCAATAATGACTATACAATCGTGACTTAGGATGTTAATTAGAATAGAAATGTTCCCCATTCTATGAATTCACACAAAGTATTGTCTAGAAATTTAATGCAAAAAATCCCATATAATGTAAAAGCATTTCCATAATATGGAGTCTAATGACAGTGGAAAAATTCAACTTAAGTAAAAAATAATTAAGTGATGAAGAAGTTTCAACTTTGAAATTGTCATCGCCTCAACGGCGTAATCGATAGCGTGTCTGCCCAAGGATTCGAGCCGGGCACTGATGAGGGTAGGTTCGAATCCGATCCGAAACACGTAAAACGTGAATTGTAGTTTTTTTCTGAGAAACTTCAAACCATACCTTTGAATTGAAAATATTCCAATTACTTCTTTACTTACTTGAGTTTAATTGATCTCAAAAATCCAAAATAAAATTTAAATTCCCTTAATGTAGTCTAATGTTAATACATATAGAACTACAAATTGACCAAGTGTCAGCCATTGATTTCACATTGATTGGAAACAATCAATAATGACTATACAATCGTGACTTAGGATGTTAATTAGAATAGAAATGTTCCCCATTCTATGAATTCACACAAAGTATTGTCTAGAAATTTAATGCAAAAAATCCCATATAATGTAAAAGCATTTCCATAATATGGAGTCTAATGACAGTGGAAAAATTCAACTTAAGTAAAAAATAATTAAGTGATGAAGAAGTTTCAACTTTGAAATTGTCATCGCCTCAACGGCGTAATCGATAGCGTGTCTGCCCAAGGATTCGAGCCGGGCACTGATGAGGGTAGCTTCGAATCCGATCCGAAACACGTAAAATGTGAATTGTAGTTTTTTTCTGAGAAACTTCAAACCATACCTTTGAATTGAAAATATTCCAATTACTTCTTTACTTACTTGAGTTTAATTGATCTCAAAAATCCAAAATAAAATTTAAATTCCCTTAATGTAGTCTAATGTTAATACATATAGAACTACAAATTGACCAAGTGTCAGCCATTGATTTCACATTGATTGGAAACAATCAATAATGACTATACAATCGTGACTTAGGATGTTAATTAGAATAGAAATGTTCCCCATTCTATGAATTCACACAAAGTATTGTCTAGAAATTTAATGCAAAAAATCCCATATAATGTAAAAGCATTTCCATAATATGGAGTCTAATGACAGTGGAAAAATTCAACTTAAGTAAAAAATAATTAAGTGATGAAGAAGTTTCAACTTTGAAATTGTCATCGCCTCAACGGCGTAATCGATAGCGTGTCTGCCCAAGGATTCGAGCCGGGCACTGATGAGGGTAGGTTCGAATCCGATCCGAAACACGTAAAATGTGATTTGTAGTTTTTTTCTGAGAAACTTCAAACCATACCTTTGAATTGAAAATATTCCAATTACTTCTTTACTTACTTGAGTTTAATTGATCTCAAAAATCCAAAATAAAATTTAAATTCCCTTAATGTAGTCTAATGTTAATACATATAGAACTACAAATTGACCAAGTGTCAGCCATTGATTTCACATTGATTGGAAACAATCAATAATGACTATACAATCGTGACTTAGGATGTTAATTAGAATAGAAATGTTCCCCATTCTATGAATTCACACAAAGTATTGTCTAGAAATTTAATGCAAAAAATCCCATATAATGTAAAAGCATTTCCATAATATGGAGTCTAATGACAGTGGAAAAATTCAACTTAAGTAAAAAATAATTAAGTGATGAAGAAGTTTCAACTTTGAAATTGTCATCGCCTCAACGGCGTAATCGATAGCGTGTCTGCCCAAGGATTCGAGCTGGGCACTGATGAGGGTAGGTTCGAATCCGATCCGAAACACGTAAAATGTGAATTGTAGTTTTTTTCTGAGAAACTTCAAACCATACCTTTGAATTGAAAATATTCCAATTACTTCTTTACTTACTTGAGTTTAATTGATCTCAAAAATCCAAAATAAAATTTAAATTCCCTTAATGTAGTCTAATGTTAATACATATAGAACTACAAATTGACCAAGTGTCAGCCATTGATTTCACATTGATTGGAAACAATCAATAATGACTATACAATCGTGACTTAGGATGTTAATTAGAATAGAAATGTTCCCCATTCTATGAATTCACACAAAGTATTGTCTAGAAATTTAATGCAAAAAATCCCATATAATGTAAAAGCATTTCCATAATATGGAGTCTAATGACAGTGGAAAAATTCAACTTAAGTAAAAAATAATTAAGTGATGAAGAAGTTTCAACTTTGAAATTGTCATCGCCTCAACGGCGTAATCGATAGCGTGTCTGCCCAAGGATTCGAGCCGGGCACTGATGAGGGTAGGTTCGAATCCGATCCGAAACACGTAAAATGTGATTTGTAGTTTTTTTCTGAGAAACTTCAAACCATACCTTTGAATTGAAAATATTCCAATTACTTCTTTACTTACTTGAGCTTAATTGATCTCAAAAATCCAAAATAAAATTTAAATTCCCTTAATGTAGTCTAATGTTAATACATATAGAACTACAAATTGACCAAGTGTCAGCCATTGATTTCACATTGATTGGAAACAATCAATAATGACTATACAATCGTGACTTAGGATGTTAATTAGAATAGAAATGTTCCCCATTCTATGAATCACACAAAGTACTGTCTAGAAATTTAATGCAAAAAATCCCATATAATGTAAAAGCATTTCCATAATATGGAGTCTAATGACAGTGGAAAAATTCAACTTAAGTAAAAAATAATTAAGTGATGAAGAAGTTTCAACTTTGAAATTGTCATCGCCTCAACGGCGTAATCGATAGCGTGTCTGCCCAAGGATTCGAGCCGGGCACTGATGAGGGTAGGTTCGAATCCGATCCGAAACACGTAAAATGTGAATTGTAGTTTTTTTCTGAGAAACTTCAAACCATATACCTTTGAATTGAAAATATTCCAATTACTTCTTTACTTACTTGAGTTTAATTGATCTCAAAAATCCAAAATAAAATTTAAATTCCCTTAATGTAGTCTAATGTTAATACATATAGAACTACAAATTGACCAAGTGTCAGCCATTGATTTCACATTGATTGGAAACAATCAATAATGACTATACAATCGTGACTTAGGATGTTAATTAGAATAGAAATGTTCCCCATTCTATGAATTCACACAAAGTATTGTCTAGAAATTTAATGCAAAAAATCCCATATAATGTAAAAGCATTTCCATAATATGGAGTCTAATGACAGTGGAAAAATTCAACTTAAGTACGTGACTTAGGATGTTAATTAGAATAGAAATGTTCCCCATTCTATGAATTCACACAAAGTACTGTCTAGAAATTTAATGCAAAAAATCCCATATAATGTAAAAGCATTTCCATAATATGGAGTCTAATGACAGTGGAAAAATTCAACTTAAGTAAAAAATAATTAAGTGATGAAGAAGTTTCAACGGCGTAATCGATAGCGTGTCTGCCCAAGGATTCGAGCCGGGCAGTGATGAGGGTAGGTTCGAATCCGATCCGAAACACGTAAAATGTGAATTGTAGTTTTTTTCTGAGAAACTTCAAACCATACCTTTGAATTGAAAATATTCCAATTACTTCTTTACTTACTTGAGTTTAATTGATCTCAAAAATCCAAAATAAAATTTAAATTCCCTTAATGTAGTCTAATGTTAATACATATAGAACTACAAATTGACCAAGTGTCAGCCATTGATTTCACATTGATTGGAAACAATCAATAATGACTATACAATCGTGACTTAGGATGTTAATTAGAATAGAAATGTTCCCCATTCTATGAATTCACACAAAGTATTGTCTAGAAATTTAATGCAAAAAATCCCATATAATGTAAAAGCATTTCCATAATATGGAGTCTAATGACAGTGGAAAAATTCAACTTAAGTAAAAAATAATTAAGTGATGAAGAAGTTTCAACTTTGAAATTGTCATCGCCTCAACGGCGTAATCGATAGCGTGTCTGCCCAAGGATTCGAGCCGGGCACTGATGAGGGTAGGTTCGAATCCGATCCGAAACACGTAAAACGTGAATTGTAGTTTTTTTCTGAGAAACTTCAAACCATACCTTTGAATTGAAAATATTCCAATTACTTCTTTACTTACTTGAGTTTAATTGATCTCAAAAATCCAAAATAAAATTTAAATTCCCTTAATGTAGTCTAATGTTAATACATATAGAACTACAAATTGACCAAGTGTCAGCCATTGATTTCACATTGATTGGAAACAATCAATAATGACTATACAATCGTGACTTAGGATGTTAATTAGAATAGAAATGTTCCCCATTCTATGAATTCACACAAAGTATTGTCTAGAAATTTAATGCAAAAAATCCCATATAATGTAAAAGCATTTCCATAATATGGAGTCTAATGACAGTGGAAAAATTCAACTTAAGTAAAAAATAATTAAGTGATGAAGAAGTTTCAACTTTGAAATTGTCATCGCCTCAACGGCGTAATCGATAGCGTGTCTGCCCAAGGATTCGAGCCGGGCACTGATGAGGGTAGCTTCGAATCCGATCCGAAACACGTAAAATGTGAATTGTAGTTTTTTTCTGAGAAACTTCAAACCATACCTTTGAATTGAAAATATTCCAATTACTTCTTTACTTACTTGAGTTTAATTGATCTCAAAAATCCAAAATAAAATTTAAATTCCCTTAATGTAGTCTAATGTTAATACATATAGAACTACAAATTGACCAAGTGTCAGCCATTGATTTCACATTGATTGGAAACAATCAATAATGACTATACAATCGTGACTTAGGATGTTAATTAGAATAGAAATGTTCCCCATTCTATGAATTCACACAAAGTATTGTCTAGAAATTTAATGCAAAAAATCCCATATAATGTAAAAGCATTTCCATAATATGGAGTCTAATGACAGTGGAAAAATTCAACTTAAGTAAAAAATAATTAAGTGATGAAGAAGTTTCAACTTTGAAATTGTCATCGCCTCAACGGCGTAATCGATAGCGTGTCTGCCCAAGGATTCGAGCCGGGCACTGATGAGGGTAGGTTCGAATCCGATCCGAAACACGTAAAATGTGATTTGTAGTTTTTTTCTGAGAAACTTCAAACCATACCTTTGAATTGAAAATATTCCAATTACTTCTTTACTTACTTGAGTTTAATTGATCTCAAAAATCCAAAATAAAATTTAAATTCCCTTAATGTAGTCTAATGTTAATACATATAGAACTACAAATTGACCAAGTGTCAGCCATTGATTTCACATTGATTGGAAACAATCAATAATGACTATACAATCGTGACTTAGGATGTTAATTAGAATAGAAATGTTCCCCATTCTATGAATTCACACAAAGTATTGTCTAGAAATTTAATGCAAAAAATCCCATATAATGTAAAAGCATTTCCATAATATGGAGTCTAATGACAGTGGAAAAATTCAACTTAAGTAAAAAATAATTAAGTGATGAAGAAGTTTCAACTTTGAAATTGTCATCGCCTCAACGGCGTAATCGATAGCGTGTCTGCCCAAGGATTCGAGCTGGGCACTGATGAGGGTAGGTTCGAATCCGATCCGAAACACGTAAAATGTGAATTGTAGTTTTTTTCTGAGAAACTTCAAACCATACCTTTGAATTGAAAATATTCCAATTACTTCTTTACTTACTTGAGTTTAATTGATCTCAAAAATCCAAAATAAAATTTAAATTCCCTTAATGTAGTCTAATGTTAATACATATAGAACTACAAATTGACCAAGTGTCAGCCATTGATTTCACATTGATTGGAAACAATCAATAATGACTATACAATCGTGACTTAGGATGTTAATTAGAATAGAAATGTTCCCCATTCTATGAATTCACACAAAGTATTGTCTAGAAATTTAATGCAAAAAATCCCATATAATGTAAAAGCATTTCCATAATATGGAGTCTAATGACAGTGGAAAAATTCAACTTAAGTAAAAAATAATTAAGTGATGAAGAAGTTTCAACTTTGAAATTGTCATCGCCTCAACGGCGTAATCGATAGCGTGTCTGCCCAAGGATTCGAGCCGGGCACTGATGAGGGTAGGTTCGAATCCGATCCGAAACACGTAAAATGTGATTTGTAGTTTTTTTCTGAGAAACTTCAAACCATACCTTTGAATTGAAAATATTCCAATTACTTCTTTACTTACTTGAGCTTAATTGATCTCAAAAATCCAAAATAAAATTTAAATTCCCTTAATGTAGTCTAATGTTAATACATATAGAACTACAAATTGACCAAGTGTCAGCCATTGATTTCACATTGATTGGAAACAATCAATAATGACTATACAATCGTGACTTAGGATGTTAATTAGAATAGAAATGTTCCCCATTCTATGAATCACACAAAGTACTGTCTAGAAATTTAATGCAAAAAATCCCATATAATGTAAAAGCATTTCCATAATATGGAGTCTAATGACAGTGGAAAAATTCAACTTAAGTAAAAAATAATTAAGTGATGAAGAAGTTTCAACTTTGAAATTGTCATCGCCTCAACGGCGTAATCGATAGCGTGTCTGCCCAAGGATTCGAGCCGGGCACTGATGAGGGTAGGTTCGAATCCGATCCGAAACACGTAAAATGTGAATTGTAGTTTTTTTCTGAGAAACTTCAAACCATATACCTTTGAATTGAAAATATTCCAATTACTTCTTTACTTACTTGAGTTTAATTGATCTCAAAAATCCAAAATAAAATTTAAATTCCCTTAATGTAGTCTAATGTTAATACATATAGAACTACAAATTGACCAAGTGTCAGCCATTGATTTCACATTGATTGGAAACAATCAATAATGACTATACAATCGTGACTTAGGATGTTAATTAGAATAGAAATGTTCCCCATTCTATGAATTCACACAAAGTATTGTCTAGAAATTTAATGCAAAAAATCCCATATAATGTAAAAGCATTTCCATAATATGGAGTCTAATGACAGTGGAAAAATTCAACTTAAGTAAAAAATAATTAAGTGATGAAGAAGTTTCAACTTTGAAATTGTCATCGCCTCAACGGCGTAATCGATAGCGTGTCTGCCCAAGGATTCGAGCCGGGCACTGATGAGGGTAGGTTCGAATCCGATCCGAAACACGTAAAATGTGAATTGTAGTTTTTTTCTGAGAAACTTCAAATCATACCTTTGAATTGAAAATATTCCAATTACTTCTTTACTTACTTGAGTTTAATTGATCTCAAAAATCCAAAATAAAATTTAAATTCCCTTAATGTAGTCTAATGTTAATACATATAGAACTACAAATTGACCAAGTGTCAGCCATTGATTTCACATTGATTGGAAACAATCAATAATGACTATACAATCGTGACTTAGGATGTTAATTAGAATAGAAATGTTCCCCATTCTATGAATTCACACAAAGTATTGTCTAGAAATTTAATGCAAAAAATCCCATATAATGTAAAAGCATTTCCATAATATGGAGTCTAATGACAGTGGAAAAATTCAACTTAAGTAAAAAATAATTAAGTGATGAAGAAGTTTCAACTTTGAAATTGTCATCGCCTCAACGGCGTAATCGATAGCGTGTCTGCCCAAGGATTCGAGCCAGGCACTGATGAGGGTAGCTTCGAATCCGATCCGAAACACGTAAAATGTGAATTGTAGTTTTTTTCTGAGAAACTTCAAACCATACCTTTGAATTGAAAATATTCCAATTACTTCTTTACTTACTTGAGTTTAATTGATCTCAAAAATCCAAAATAAAATTTAAATTCCCTTAATGTAGTCTAATGTTAATACATATAGAACTACAAATTGACCAAGTGTCAGCCATTGATTTCACATTGATTGGAAACAATCAATAATGACTATACAATCGTGACTTAGGATGTTAATTAGAATAGAAATGTTCCCCATTCTATGAATTCACACAAAGTATTGTCTAGAAATTTAATGCAAAAAATCCCATATAATGTAAAAGCATTTCCATAATATGGAGTCTAATGACAGTGGAAAAATTCAACTTAAGTAAAAAATAATTAAGTGATGAAGAAGTTTCAACTTTGAAATTGTCATCGCCTCAACGGCGTAATCGATAGCGTGTCTGCCCAAGGATTCGAGCCGGGCACTGATGAGGGTAGGTTCGAATCCGATCCGAAACACGTAAAATGTGATTTGTAGTTTTTTTCTGAGAAACTTCAAACCATACCTTTGAATTGAAAATATTCCAATTACTTCTTTACTTACTTGAGTTTAATTGATCTCAAAAATCCAAAATAAAATTTAAATTCCCTTAATGTAGTCTAATGTTAATACATATAGAACTACAAATTGACCAAGTGTCAGCCATTGATTTGTAGACACTTCAGATAGCAATCTCTTTTGTATTGAATAGCATCAAGGCATGCTTGATCCATCCATGGCTTCTGGGAGTGGTTCTGTGGTCGTCCAAGTATTCCTTCAGCAGCGCTTAAAACAGCATCTTTGAGCAAATACCATGACTTATCGACGTCTCCATTAATGGTTTCTGATTTCTCCAATGTTTCGGCAATATGGATTTGATATCTCTCTTCTGTTTCAGCATTCTTTAATGATGAGATGTTAAAACGTTTCCGTTGATTGAATTTTGGAATGCCTGGATTTGGGAAGTGGAACCTTATCGTTGCATATACAAGGAAGTGGTCACTTCCAATGTATGCACCTCTAAAGGATCGCACATCCAGAACGCTCGAAAAGAAACGTGTTGTTACTAGAACGTGATCAATTTGATTTCGAGTATTTCCATTCGGTGAGACCCAAGTCTGCTTATGAATCGATCGATGCGGAAAGAACGTACTGGCAATTCTCAAATTATTTGATAATGCAAACTCAGTCATTTTCTCACCATTATCATTCGAATTCAAATGCAGGCTGTTGGGATGCACCACATTTCCATAAGAGATATCTCTTCCAACCTGTCCATTAAAGTCACCAAGAACCATAATGAAGTCGCGTGTTGGTGTTTGTTTCATAACCTCTTCCAGTGCTATGTAGAAATTATCCTTCTCGTCGACGGTCTTAGCTTCAGTTGGTGCATGCACGGCAATAAGAGAAATATTGTTATATGTACCGCGTACACGTAGGTAGCGGATCCTCTCACTGACCGGGATGAATTTCATCACGGCTTCTTGTATGCGTGCACCAACAAGAAAGCCAGTTCCAAATTCTCTTCGAGAAGGATAACCACTACAGTATAGAGAGTGACTATCCAAATCTTGTTTTCCGATTATCGGCAGTCTAATTTCTTGTAGAGCAATAATATCCATCCTATACCTCTCAGCCTCTGTTTCTAGACTTATAAGAGCATCAGGAGCGCTCAGGCTGCGCACGTTCCACGTTCCGATTCGGTAGTCTGGTCCTTTTTCACGTCCAGGTAAAATTCTGTTGTTGTTTCCGGGTCTGTTTTTCTGTTTCTGATAACCAAATTTAACATATTAGTTTTTTTCCGGGGTTAGGGTGTTAACCTTAGGCCCAACCCAAATTGTCGTGAATGGGTCCGTTCTGCATATTAAGGTCACCAGAAACAACCTTTTTACACGTTTATATAGCGAGCCGCTTGATTCAAGACAGACGCCCGCTTCAAGCCGCCCCTGACATGGAGAACAGACGCTTGAGTCGCATTGGTTGTAGAGCGCCAATTCGCCGTGATGTAGCGTCATTGACTAAGCAGTTTTTACTCTGCTTGTCTCCAATACACCAACCTAATTCTGTCAGCATTACCCAGGCAGCACGGCGTGGACGTCCAATTTCGGATTTCGCTACCTAAAAAAAATAGAATATCTTCGGTCCGAAAGACCTAAGTCTGACTGACATTCATGATCCAAAAGTGAAATTCTTACCCCCACTTTTTTTGGCATTTCTCGACGTTTTAGGACAGGCATATCAAACTCATTTCGGTATACGGGCCAAATTTTTTGAAAATTGTTTTTCAAATCCTTAAGTGGGCCACATGTTCTTGGTTTTTTGTTTAAAAATTTAAATTTGTTAATTAAAACAATTTGTTAAACGATACAAAAATGTTTTTATTCGCCTACATATCAAAGTGTTACTTTATTATTGTGATTTGCGGCTTTAAAGTTTCACTTTTCAACTATTTATTTTGTTGTCATTGCTACGTCCAAAAAAGTAAAAAGCATTGGTATTTGTTTAAATTCTATGAAAAATAAAATGTTTTATCAAAGCAACCCTTAAATTCTAAATTTCATTATCCAATTAAAATAGTTGTTATCATTTGTTGTCATAGCTACACAATAATTTGGAAAAAATAATAAATATTTTGTCAAAGGTTACTTGTTTCACATATTTTTATTTTAAAATTTATGAAAATTTATAATTTTAATTTAGAATAAACAACTTTTCTTAAAATATTTTGCTTGCGGCGAATAAAAAATAGTATATGATGCACGGACGTAAGCTATTTTGGACTTAATGTGGGTGCAAATCTCGGCTAGCGCCTCGATTTGCAAACTCCACATCCGTCCAAAATCTTTAGCTTTACGTCCTTGCATCATAATGTACTATTATATAGAAGCTTAATAGTTCTTAGAAATATATTTATTAATTCTGTTTTTTATGGATATAATGCACCGCTTTTCATTTTTCAATTCATCAAAATTTGGTAGTAGTTTTTGGCTTGATGTAATTTTTAATATCGATCAAAACTTCCGATATTGTAAGTCTGCTTTTTTAGCACAAAAATCGTGAATCGGGCTATAACCCCCCATTTTGCAATTAAAATTTAATAGAAAAAATATTTAACACCATCTTGAAATAGAAAACTCCATATCAAAAACTTTAAAAAAATTAATCAAAAACACTAATCCATATTTTTGCATATGGCAAGGGTTCAATAGTTTTGCATATGACGTCAATTAATCGGGCTATGAATATCGGAGGTTTTGTATTGATGCTAAATGTTTTTCAATTAATCCAGTTCGTAGTTTTATTCATCTTCATATGTGAAAAAAGTGGTTCACATACATATCTACGTGCCACTAATCATGGATAATATGCTTATAACAAAATGTCGAATTCCTGTAGCCAACCTGCTTTTCTTTTGATGATTACCACATATTTACTACTTTGAGAGGCTCCTGTCTTTGACGATCCCGATAACGACGAGTTGGATTCCCGCTCGGTAAAAGCCAAAACCTGACGATTGTTCAGGGTCTTATAAATTTACTACCACAATTTCGATTTTTATTAATGGGGGTAGAAATTTGTTTTAGAAAACAAGGATAACCGTGTCTGACAAAAATTTGTCTGCTAGTGTCGAGTCCGACAATTGGCATTTTGGCATGTTTGGGTTTTCGAACTTCGACAATAGCAGACAAATTTTTTTTTCTCGGGCAATTGCAATGTTTCGGCGTTTCCCGAGCGTGGTCGAATCAAGAAAAATGGCAGATAAATGCTGTCGGACTCGTCAAAGACAGGCGCCTCACGAAGTATAAAATATGTGGTAATCATTTAATGAAAAGGGTGCGGGCGTAGCGACTACTGGGAAATGGTCTGCAGTTAAATGCTCGTAAATCTCTGGAGTTCCGATTTCCATATATTTTTGCTTCAATAGCGTGTCATATCGTAGTTCTATAAACTCCATTTTCAAATGTTCGTCAATATTTTCAATATCAACAGACATCGGAAAATCTGAAAACCTCTTTTCGATATCATCTACCAACAGTTTAAGTTGTTTTTCATATTTTTCAAATTTTGACTCTGGATGTTTCATCAAAAGAGTCTTATAACTAGAAAAATTGCTTAAAATTTCTCTTTTAAATTGTGTTAGGAGGGTATCTTTTGTTTGAATGAATTCATTTGGTCATACAACGAGGTTATAAGCACGATTTTACACTGAAGAATCATATTGAGTTGACTGAGATGGCCAGTAATGTCAATTGAGAAAGCCAAATCTTGTATTCAATCAACTTTTTCCAGTTCAGAGCGCAGTCATAATCTTTAATTTCTAAAAAAATGGTTTAAGCCACGTGCTCGAATAAATTTAACGATTTTAACAACTTTTTTAAATACATTATCAATTTTAATTACTTTTGAACATAAAATTTGCTAGTGGATAATGCAATGGAAGTGTTTAAAAGATCTATCTATATCTAATTTTAACACAATCTTTTAATCTGGCGACAACACCACATATAGGTTCTTTCATAGAAGGGGCTTATCATTTGCCAAAGACATCAGTTATGCGTTGGAATGGAAGATCATATTTTTTAATATATAAGTACATTTTGTATTTTGATTGTATTTTTGATAAATTAATTTTTTTTGTATGCATTTATGAATTTCTTAATTAAAACACTGTAGGTGTGGAAAAGTGTTGCGGGCCACAACAATTTATGCAACGTGCCACAAGCGTCCCACGGGCCACGACTTTGACATGCCTGTTTAAGGACCTACTGATTCTAAAAAGCAAAAAAAAAAATGTATGTGTGTCTGCCAGCCGGCTGGCCGGTCGTCCGTCATTTCCTACGAAATCTAGAAAACCGCTGGAGGGATTTCAAAAACTTTGTTTTCTAAAAATAGGTATACACTATGGACAGGTCTGAAAAAACGATGTGCTCGATAACTGTACCAGAAGTGTGTCAAAAAATAGTCAAGTGTGTCAAAACAAGGATGATTGCCTATTTTTTGCTTAAAAACGTTTTTTAAGGGATTACGAGTAGGATTGATAGGGGTTGCTATGTGAGATCAAAAACTAGACTATTGCAGAAGTTTGTCAAGAAAATATTGTCAAGTGTGTCAAAAGAAAGATTTTTATTTATTTTTTTATCCAATTCTTTGGAAAAAAATAAAATTAATTATTTGTATGACATGAAATTTTATTATTATTATAGATGAAAAACGTGATCTACGCAGGTAAAAAAGTCGAGATTCGAACTTGACCATTTTCGATTTTTCTGAAACTTAGCATATTAGTAGTGTGGACAAAATAAAAAATACAACTTATTTTACAATTTGTTTAAAGTGCATGGTTTGAGCATAGAGGCACCCCAACATGCATGAAAAATGAAAATTCTGCCAATCCGATGTAACTTTGAAATTAAATTTTTCAAGAACAGCTATACCGATTTCATGAAACTTTTTTTTGTTTGATAGATGATTAGTTAGCCGTTTGAAAAATTAATTAATATTTTTTGTAATTAATTTTTAAATAAAGATATTAAAAATACTTTTTTAAAGATGGTCGAAGATCAATTGGATTTTAATTAATTTTTTTCTTGAAACTTTTACCCTACCTTACCTTACCTTACCTTACCTTACCTTACCTTACCTTACCTTATTTTAGAAATGTATCAAATTTACAAAGAGGCTATAGTTTTTGTTCTTGAGATATTTAATTTTAAAGATTTTTAGTACAACTAAATTGCAGGTTCCAAAGATTCTAAATTTGTTATTTTTTATTTAATTATAAACACTCAAATATATATATATATATATATATATATATATATATATATATATATATATATATATATATATATATATATATATATATATATATATATATATATATATATATATATATATATATATATATATATATATATATATATATATATATATATATATATATATATATATATATATATATATATATATATATATATATATATATATATATATATATATATATATATTTATATATATATATATATATATATATATATATATATATATATATATATATATATATATATATATATATATATATATATATATTTATATATATATATATATATATATATATAAATATATATACATATATATATATATATATACATATATATATATATATATATATATATATATATATATATATATATATATATATATATATATATATATATATATATATATATATATATATATATATATATATATATATATATATATATATATATATATATATATATATAAATATATCTAAATTTTTTTTGTTTTTTCGTCTCCGCTTATCGTATATAGTTGTTTGGCACCAAAACTTTTTCGAAATTCCGAGATGAGGCACATTGCAATAAGTAAATTTTTATATGAAATCTACCTAAAATTTACACAAGCTCCTTATGAGCAAAATAAAAATTTATAAGAAAAGATTTTGTTAGGAGACAATTATTTGAAAAAAAACTAAATACTTATAATCATCCTCTCAGAGAATTATTTTTTCATATGTTTTTTGTTTTTCTTTTCTTTTGGTTTGGTTTGCTTAAAACTTGTATGAAAATAAGTGGGTTCATCAATTTCAGAGTTACTTCAGTCAAATGGAACGCGGAGATATCCCCTAGTACATATATAAAATATAGAATAAACAATTTAACGATTTCCGTTAAATTTTTATTCTATATTTTATATATTGTTCTCATTCTATCGTTTTGATATTTCTATACCAAAAAATGTAAATATTTGATTTTTTTTTGTATGATGTCAATTGTTTTGGTTTTTCTATGCTGTTCATGATGTATTTCATTATGGTAATAAAAACTTTAGCATGCAAACTGGAAATTATTCGAAACATATTGTAGTCGTGGATAAAATAGCATCTTGTATTCCCGAGAAAACAATACAGAGATTATTTAGACACGTAGTTGTTACCACGATGTTTTCCAAGCATTGAAACGTTTGTTATTTGTAGACGGTGTAGGTAGGCAATACAAGCTCTACGCATATTTTTGAAGATTCTATAGTTAGGTTCAGAAAAGAGTAAAACTTGACATTAATAATTCGTTTATTAATGATTAAAAAGGTCTTAAATTATGGTTATTTCTTACAAATTGGGGTTGTTTCGGTCTCCTTTTTTGGTCAAGAATCGACCAATCTTTGAGACGCAACAACAATTGGTCAGGTATTCATATCACTACTGTTATCAACAACAGCTTATTTGGATCAAAAAATTACATAACTTTTTATTGTCAACAACAGCATTTTTCGTCCAATTATTTATACGGAATTTGTTTTGATCCATTATTTACGTAGTTGTTATTGTCAACAACAGTATTTTTTTTATCAACTATTTACATAACTATTATCGACAACGACAGGATTTTTTGTATCAATTTTATCGTCACCATCAACAGTTATGTTCAAGTATTTGCATCGCGATTATGGTCAACAACCACATTTTTTTAAAATCAATTATATACATCACTATTACTGTCCACAACTGTGGCATTGTTTGATCAAATAACTATTGTCATCAACAACATTTTGATCACTTCTTCACTTATTTATTATTGTCAATACCAGCAATTTTTTTTTCTGATGAATTATATACATCACTATAAGTATTACTCTCAACAACTGACTTTTGATCAACCAATTTATTGTCAACAACAACATTTTTTGAGGAACTGATTACATCTCTGGTATTATCATCAACAGCATATGTATGTGTGATCAATTATTTACATCTCTATTATTGCCAACAACAGTATTTTGATCAATTATTTACATTTCTATGATTGTCAACACAGCATTTTGATCAATTAGTTACCTCAATATTATTGTCAACATCAGCAGCTTTGATCAAAGATTTACATCGCGATTATTTTGAACGACAGCATTTCGAGTAATTATTTACTTCATTATTATTGTCAACAATAGCATTTTGATCAATTATGTACATCTTTATTATTATCAGCAACAGCAATTTTGGGCTAATTATTTACTTCATTATTATTATCAACAACAGCATTTTGATCAAACATTTATTTTCAATTACAAAATTTTTGAGCTACTAATTACATCTCTAGTATTATCAACAACATTTTTTTTGTATAATGTTATGTAAAATGATCGTCTAAGGCATGTCAAGATTCTTAGGAGCGGGCTCTTCTATCATCATGGGTTAAACATTCATTTATTTTGTTATTTTTTATCGAAATAACTAAAGTGTAGTATTGGCGAGGATGTGACTTCTTTGAGGCTAGGGTCGTCAGAGTCTCGTTTCTTCATTTTTTCCGTCAGATTTCCGTCAGACCATTCCGAAAGCGTGCATACTGATTAGTTTGTGATCGAAAAGAAGACGTTCATTCTCTAGACCACTACAGTATAGACGGTGACTATCCAAATCTTGTTTTCCTATTATTGGCTGTCTAATTTCTTACAGAGCTATGATATCCATCCGATACCTCTCAGCCTCTGTTTCTAGACTTATAAGAGCATCAGGAGCGCTCAGGCTGCGCACGTTCTACGTTCCAATTCGGTAGTCTGGTCCTTTTTCACGTCCAGGTAAAATTCTATTTTGAAGTCCGGGTCTATTATTCTTTCCCATTATTCTTTCCGACCCATCCTGTATTGACTTGCAATTTCGTACGTTATTTAACAGTTTATTTGTTTCATACACTGTATTCATATACTCAGTTTGTAGAATTAGTAGAATCTGTTGCTTCTCCCAAAAATTAAAAACAACAAATAGTAGTATGCAAATATTAGGATATTTTGATTTATACACTTATTTATACAAAAATAGTTGAAAATTTAATTACATAAACATTATATCTAATCTATCACTTATCAGTAATAAATCACATTAGTTTCCTTCTACAATAAACAATTGTAGTCAATTTATGTGCTTTGTACTTATAAAATTTATAATATTTGTTTGAAATAAAATTCGTTTTTAAACCTTGACCTACAGTTTACAGCAAATATTGAAACGAATTGAAATGTATTAATTTAAACAAACTGTTTGGTATATGCTTGAACTAAAATTACTTATTTGACAAACAAGATATGTGATTTGTTTGTGTATTGATTTATCATCAATTTTCTACTTGAACTAAAAAATTTTATTTGTGGCGTAAGTACATCATGACTCTTTAATAAAACACAAAAATTGTAATACGATAATTTGTTTACCTGATACATAATTGGAACTTCTATTATCAAACTGAAAATTTTGAAACACCGACTATATCCACTCGCCATATCTTACAAAAAAAAAGTTGCTCGATCAATATTCTTTGGCAAAATTAATCCAATATAGATAGATATAATATGTAGATAAAATAGATAAAAAACTTTTTAATCGAACTGAAACAATATAGTACTTGTTATAGTATTTGTGAGAAATATAGTTTTTCAGCAAACGGCTGTAAAGTTTAACTTTGCTGCCGCTAGGGAGTTAGTTAAAATCTTGCTTTTTTGACTACGGCTGCAAAAGTAACGCCATTTTTATTTTATACTACGGCGGCTGTTTAGTAGCATTTGTTATTTTGTTATTTTTTCAAACAAATTGTATAACTATGACAACAAAAAATAAGTTGATTCTCATGGGATTATGATATTTTGAATTATTGTATGTTACCATGACAACAAAACATAACAAACAGTTTCATTGGATAATGAAATCTTGAATTATTGTATAACTATGACAACAAAATAACAACTATTTCAATTGGATTATGAAATTTTGAAAAGGCTGCTTTGATAAAAAAAATTTATTCATACAAATTTAAACGTTTTTTTCTCTTTTTGGAAGTAATTATGACGATAAAAATTCATATTAATAAAAATTTTGATATATTAATTTCATATTTATAAAAAATTTAAACGTTTTATTTGGCGAAGAGAATAGCCGGGCTTGTCCTGGTAAACGGGATTGCGTAAGAGCTACTGAGGATAGTTTAACTATTTCAAAGCAACGCAGACTGTTGCTTTTCAATTTAAAAGAAGGATTTCAAATTTTTAAAGAAAAATATCCTGAAATTAAAGTTGGTTTTTCTAAATTTGCAACACTACGCCCTAAAGAATGTATTTTAGCTTTGGATAGAAATGGTACACATTATGTGTGTGTTTGTATGTATCATCAAAATATAAAGATAATCTTCCAACCCATGACAACACTTCATATATTTGATTCATCCATTGACAACTACAAAGATTTATTGCTAAAAATATTATGCGTAAATCCAACTGAAAAACGCTATTTGAACCAATAGTTAGTTGGTTAAATTAAACTACTTAATTTAAATTACTCAAACAATAGTCTTTGAGGTGAGAAAGCGAAAAGAAAGCTTGATAATATAATGTAATAACCCAGTACATAGGTCGGAGTTTAATGAAAAATAAGATCGAATTAACTTTAACGATTTTTCCTGGCCAAACGGTTCGTTGACGTCACTTTTTTTTTATTTTTAGTTCAAAAGAGAATAAATTGAAGATTTAAAAAATAAATAAAATAAAAATTTTGATGAGGCCCTTTTGATAAAAAACTTAAAAAATTAAATTACTTGTAATATTCTGACCATACTTTGTCCTAAAATATTTTTTCAAATTATTTTTATATTAAAGTATATTAAATTATCTTTCAAACGAGATATAAATCGTTAAAATCCGTTAAGCCGTTGATTTTTAACAAACTCTTAAAGTTGACCCTGCAGTCATAATCGTTGAATTTGCAAGGAAGAACCACGAGAGAACGGAGAGAGAGAGGAGCAAAACAAAATACGTCCTAATTTTTTTTTTATATTCTAACGAATAAGCATGGTGAAATTGCAATAAAAAAAGTGTCGTCCAACAAGTGATCGTTTTTCCACAAAAAAGGAACAAGATGTGATATTTCAAATCATAGATAGACCAACAGCTTTACTCCCAGTCCTATACAAAATATATGAGCACTATATTCATTCACCTATATCAAAATTTTTGGAAGACAACCATTTGATATCTGATAGCTAATGCGGTTTTCGAAACAAAACATCAACAACCGTACTACTGAACTTTTTAAACCGTTGTCGGAACTGCATACTTGAAAAAGATGGTGTACCCTACCCCTACGTTAGTGCGTTGATTTTTTTCTTTACACAAGGTTAGTGGATTAAAAATTTGAAGAATTTTTTGAGGGGTTTGACCCTAGAAAGCTTGGCATTTAAATCACGTAAAGGAATTCCAAAAAATCACCCTAAAATGTCACTGTTCTACATTTAGTTATGTGAACAGTGAATGGGTGGCCAGATGAATTTGCTGTGGTGGTACGAAACAATGTAGCAAGCTCGGGTAAGATTGATTTGATCTCTTTAGAAAAATGATCATCAATAAAGTATTTGTAGAAATCTGCAACATTTACTAAGATGGCTTTGAGTCTAAATTAATTAAAGCTGGTGCACTCTAGCCCTAATTTTGTCACCACTCTACTTTTAATTTATATAAACGAACTGTTGTAAATCCCGAACTGATGGTAAAACTGCACAAATCATCCCAATCTTCAAATGATAAAATACATCGTCCCCGCAGAGATGCAGCACTAAATGTAAACTAGTAGCTTAAAATTCCGATTGGGGTAATCAAAATTTGATAAAGTTTAATTACAAAAACACAGCTATTTTTTCTAGTTTGAAAACTGAGTTTTCCAACGATATTTCATTCAATATGGAGATTAAATACGTTAATGCGAAAGCATTCGTTCATTGGGAATCACTATTGCAGATGACTTAATACGAAACGATCATTTAATTACAATAACAAAGAGCATGTGTGGAAAACTCGGCCTTCTCCATAAAAGTTAAAAAATACTTCACTCCACATTAATGACATAATATTCATAAGTCCTATATGCGTCCCTGTATGAAGTATTGCCGTCAAGTTTCGGCGCTGCATCTGTTTCCATTATGGCTATCTTGGAGTCTATTTAAAGCATGTTATACGAATTGTGAGTGATTAATTTAACAGCAAATCTTGATGCCCTTTAACTTCGTCGCACTGTTGCTGATCTATACAACGAGATCAGCAACAGTGTTGATCTTGTTGTATAGATCAGGTATATGAACAATTATAAATCTATTCTTTTACTTGTCTTGTCAGTTAGTTAGTGCCTGATTAGTGATTGTTGAGATCACACGCTGTCATAGCGACACAATGCAAAGGGATTTTTGGTACATATTATTAATTTGAACGTTTACATAAAATCTTGGAGTATCAAAAATTTTAAGAACTGAAATTCAAAATATAACATCAGATGGATTGTATTATAAACTATGTCGCTTGCAAAAATATTTTAGACATAAGACATAAGTAAAATGTTAAGAATGCATTCAATATAACTTTTTTTTGATAGAAAAGTTTTTGTAAATAAAATTTTTCCAGAAAATAACAAAAATTCCATGACTTTCCATGACTTTCCCTGACAAAAATAAAATCCCCTGACTTTTCATCACTTTCCAGAATTCCATAGGACACCATGATATATATATATATATATATATATATATATATATATATATATATATATATATATATATATATATATATATATATATATATATATATATATATATATATATAGATATATAGATATATAACGATATGAGGTATAACGGAATTATCCGGCACTCTCACGGTCGTACCTTTCGACCTACACCAAAAATATTGTCTGTGTATGTTGCGGCAAACAATCTCTTGGACAAATTCGTGAACTGGCCATATCCGGGTACAGGTTAAGGGGCTAGCTTAAAAAGTCGAATAATCTAGGACATTTTAACTTCCGTTTGAATCATAATACTTTAATAAAATTGATAAATATTGAATATTTGAACTATTTTTTATCATTTTTTTCAAAATGAAAATCTCAGCGCAAAAGGTTCCTAAAAAATCAGCTGTTTTAAAAATTTACTAAACTTTGTTGTCCTTGATTTAGCTGAAAATGGCCAATCTCAAATTTAAAAACTGTTGCACACTTAGATACGTAGATAAATCTATCTAAAACTTAAAAAACAAATTGTTTAAGCTCAAAGGTTGAGACCCTGCGGCAGTGAAAACGAAAACAAACGCAAACGGCCATGCTTTCATCATTTTTGAGTCTAATTTGTTTAAACTAAAACTAGCTTTTAATTAAACTTTTTAATTATAACCTCAGAAATTTTCAGCTTTCTAACCCAAGAAGTTCCAATGCAATTAGCATTATACTAACTTAATGTAAGTCACTCTCACAGCCACTCTCATATAATTACAACACAAATCCCAAAAATGTTTTTATTTTTTTTTCGCAAAAATTAAAAAAATTTTGTTTTGAATGTTTGTTGTTGTTGTTTTGAAAATTCATTATTGTTTGGAATTAGGGAACAGTTTCTTTGGGATTTTGGAATATTTTGAAGTGGTTTAGCTTAAAAAAAATATATGTACATATATTGATTACACATTTACAAAAGTTTTTTATAAAAAGATAGATATTTGTATTATATTTGAAATGTAAAAGTTGTTTGATGTTGTTGTTGATTATAAATTATGTGTGGTAGTATTGCAGTTGTGACGTAGTTAGAACGTTAATCTACCAAAGGATTTAATGTGTTATTAAGGAATTTTAATTTCAAATTAAACAAAACTATTCCAAAATTGCATTGATAAAGTAGTTTCCTTTTATGTATTTAGTGTATTTAGTTTGGATGGTTTGATAAATTTTTGGGATTATTCTGTTGCTACTTAAGTTTTTTTAATGGGACTTCCAAAACAAGGTTGCGTTAAACGAATATCAGGAGTCTTCTATCAAGAGTCTTCTATCAAAAAAAAATCCACTTGCAACTTATTTTGATAGAAGACTCGTGATAGAAGACTCATTTTCTTATCATTTTAAGTTGAAATATTTTAAACGAGAAAAAAATGCAGTTTTTGCAAGGAATATTGAAAAAATAGAACTCAAACATTTCGTATCTTACTTTAGTTATCATAATCCTATTGTAAATGTTATAGATTTGGATATTTCTCCACTCGAAAATGATAATTAAAGGACGCGATCAATTGTGAATTGTAAGCAATGTTAATAAAGTTTGTCTTAAAGAATATGAACAGTATGAGTTCATTAATAAATTAATGACTTTTAAAAGAATGTAATATGTTTTTATTTCCACATTATGAAGTTTCACTTCTTCCGCGCGGAGACACTCCACGCACCACTTTTATTTAAACTAATCGGACATATCCAGTTCTTTTTGTACACAAAGCTGGTACCGAAATCTACCTATTTCTAGCGGATATACGTGCCGTGCCGCTTGGACTTATTTTACTTATAATCAAAGTGGCTGCAAAAGCAACGCCATTTTTATTTTATATTACGGCGGCAGTAAAGTAGCATTTGCAATTTGTATTTTTGTTATTTTTTCAAACAATTTGTATAACTATGACAACAAAAAATAAGAAATTGATTCTGATTGGATTATGATATTTTGAATTATTGTATGTAACTATGACAACAAAAAATAACAAATAATTTAATTGGATAATGAAATTTTGAATTGGAACTTGCTTTGATAAAAAATTTTATTTATACAAATTTAAATCTTTTTTACTTTTTGGTTATAATTATGACGATAATAAATTATATTTATAAATTTTTGATGCATTATAATTATATATTTATAAAAAAATTCAACGTTTGCCGAAAAAATAGTGTATATAATTCGGAGCCAAAGTGGCTTTTTGTGTATCGTCTATAATTGTCAAACTATAGACTCAACACACAAAGTAGCACTTTAGCTCCTAATTAAATATTGTATAGTAGAATTCAGGAGCGCACACAAGGGAGGTTTTCGGGTCCAACCCCCCCCCCCCTAACCGATAATTTTTCAGTATTGTTTTTTAAAGTTAGAAATTATTTAGTGTTAACCATAAGAAATTATAGATCAACATCTCTGAATATCACTATTGATCAATTCTCTTTGAGGATTTTTGAACGCTATTTTTAAAGTTTTGCGGATTACAATTATCAAGGAAGACCCACATTAGTAAGGCATTCCAGAGATGCTAGATTATGTTAAAAAAATCTTAGGAAAGTTACATCTTGTCACTGGAACCTTAAAAAGATGGGCTGCTATTGATGCTCTGTTCAGGTAAAACTGATTTGATATAGGCAGACACACGCGTTCATCCATAGTGTCACAAATACACCTTCAAATCAGCAAAATACAACGAATCAAGCTCATTAGTAAGATTTGAATTGCTGAGCAGCAATGAAAATCTCACCAATGTTTTCAACCGACTGTTCCAGATATGTGTGAAAAAGAGAGTAAATTTCCCGTTGCTCTTCCTTTACGGAAACCGTATGGTCTTTCATTAAGTATTTTTGACGACTTAAGAAACTCATAATATTAAAATTAATAAACTTCTCAAATATTGTAGCAACAACCGACAAGATTGATACAGGGTGGCCCAAAATGAACGAAGGGGTTTGAATTGCTTATAACTTCTTTATTAGAACTTTTTTTTTCTTTTCTTTTCAGTATTTTGTAAAGAAGACTTGGGGAATTTAAAATGGAGCAGTATTCAATTGAACAACGTGCCCAAATTGTTGAGCTTTATTTTTCAAATCAACGATCCATTGTTTTGACTCAGCGTGCATATCGTCGTTATTTTAATGTGCGGGTTGGACCCTCAGAGTCAACAATAAACCATCTGGTTGCAAATTTTCGCCAACAAGGGGCAGTAAGGAACCTTCCTGGTGCTGGCAGACCCGCACATTGAAATAACGACGATATGCACGCTGAGTCAAAACAATGGATCGTTGATTTGAAAAATAAAGCTCAACAATTTGGGCTCGTTGTTCAATTGAGTACTACTCCATTTCAAATTCCCCAAGTCTTCTTTACAAAATACTGAAAAGAAAAGAAAAAAAAAATTATAATAAAGAAGTTATAAGCAATTCAAATCCCTTCGTTCATTTTGGGCCACCCTGTATATGGGTTTGTAATTTGTTGAATTCGTGTTAGCAACTTTTTTTGGGGGAAAAGTTTCCAGCCTGCAGATGGCACTAATAACGAAACTATCAACACCCATCCACCGACGGAGCGGGAAGTTAGAAGTGCCACACAGAAACTGAAGAACAACAAAGCAGCTGGTACAGACAACATACCAGCGGAAGTATTCAAAGCAGATGCAGCTACCACAGCTGAAATCCTAACACCACTATTAGCTGACAATGGAGTTCTGGAAAAATACCGGACAAATGGAAAGAGGGTTTAACCATAACAATTCCGAAAGAAAGGTGATCTAAGAGAATGTAAAAATTGGCGAGGTATATCCCTGCTCAACACCACAATGAAAGTATTAGCGATGATCATTCTGGAAAGAATATCTTCATCAATTAACAAGAAATTAAGAAACGAACAAGCTGGCTTTAAACCAGGCAGAAGCTGTACAGATCATATCAACACAATCCGTATCATCGTCGAACAATCTAACGAATGGAATTCGTCACTGTATCTACTCTTCGTGGACTTCGAGCGGGCGTTTGCACAGTCAACAGAACTGCTATCTGGAAATCACTTTGTTAAATGGGCATCCCAAATCAGATAATTGATCTAATCAAAGATATGTATCAGTATGCTGGGAACAAAATTCAATACAAAGGACAGCAAAGTGATAAGTACTATAACAACCGGGGAGTAAGGTAAGGCTGTGTGTTATCACCGCTACTATTCCTCATAGTACTAGATAGTGTCATGCGAAAGCTCGAGAACGAAAGTCCAAATGGCATCCAATGGGGACCATTAAGACGGCTCAATGATCTAGAGTACACAGACGATATCTGTCTGCTTGCACACAGACATGTCGATATGCAGCAGAAAATACAGAAGCTATCAATCCTTGCACATGAAGTTGGTCTCAAAATCAACATCACCAAAACAAAGCTAATGAGACTGAACACCAACGTGAGTACACCAATCCACATAAATAATACACAAGTCGACGATGTCGACAAATTCGTTTATCTTGGTTGTACTGTAGAGAAGACATGAAGAAGACATCAGTCAACGCATCAACAAACACATTTAACTTGCTTCACAAGATTTGGAATGCGTCCGTCCTGTCAAGAAAAACAAAGCTACGGATGTTCAACGCATGTGTTAAGTCAGTACTGCTGTATGGATGTGAAACATGGAAACAAACACAGAAGATCACAAATAAACTTCAGGTGTTTGTCAACAAATGCCTAAGAAAATTAATCAAATGCTTCTGGCCGAACACCATCAGTAACGAAGAGCTTCTGCGGCAAACTGAGCAGATAGACATTGAGACCGATATAAGAAAACGAAAGTGGAGATGGATAGGACATACACTGAGAAAGCCAGCAGAAGACATAACAAAGATATCTCTGGAGTGGAACCCGCAAAGGAAAAGAAGAGTACGAAGACCAGCAATGACCTGGGAGAAAACGGTGCTAGCCGAAGCAGAACATATCGGAAAGACATGGATAGAACTGAAAGCAATTTCCCCCAATAGAGTTAGATGGTCCAGCCTAGTAGACGCCCTGTGCTCCTAAAATGGAGATAAAAGAAAAAAAAAAACTTTTTTTGGATAAAGATTATTTAATATTTGGTTCCATAACAAAAATACCTAAACGATTTAAGTCCTAATATCTATGCAGCCCAATAGTATATTCAACCAGATAAACGAAAACGAAAAAAACAGAAATTGACAGAGTGAGAGCGGCAAAACTTTCTACCATGTCCATTTCTGACAAAAGTTTTTACAGTGCCATTAATTCTTCAAAGTCTGGTACCAACTCTTTTTTTCCTATTATTAACGGTGATTTAATCGTCACTGACCCAGCGAGAAAACCCACATTGTTCGCGGAACGCTTTGCTGCGATCTCGAGTGTTTTAGAAACTCCTAAGGAAAAACCAAAAATCCAGTCTTCAGGAGTTAGTATGAAAGATCTTTATTTCAAACCCAAAATCGTCAAAAAAAATCTTAAGGGGGTTAACTACCAGCAAAGTCTCCGGTCTGAACATTATCCCTCCTATTATTCTAACAACATTTTCAAAAGAACTTGCACCTTCTCTTACCAAAATTTTCTACAAATCTACAAATTTTCTACAAAGCCAATCTCCAGCCCATCCCCAAAACGAAACAAAATGTGATATTTCAAATTATAGACCGCAATACCCTTGCTCTCAGTTCTATCTAAAACAAATGAGCATTATAATAATACACAGCAGTAATGCCAGATCGGGGTGATATTTCATTTGATGATGGGATATTTCAGATAAAACAGGAAAGCGGCCAAAAACTTGGCAAGTGCGGGCTTTTTCATAATTAATTGTAAAAACGTTTTAAATTTTAAACTTATTCAAAATGATCGCAACAACTATTTTTTTATTATGCTTCCAGAAAGATGCTGATTACTCAATAATTTTGTTTAAATGAATCTGCCATTCATCGCCTTTATAGTGTACAGTAAAATCGATGAAATTTCAACTTTCAGATGTTGATGTCCTGATATTTCTTAGGGAAACAAACGTTTCGAAAATCCCAAAATCACACGACGACACGAAAAATAAAATCACCTGCAACTATGGTACAAGATGGCTCTATGCGAACATATTAAAAAATCTTTGAACATATTAAAAAATTGGGATGTTTTGGATGATTATTTCGATTATACTACCAAAAACGAGGTATTGCGATTTTAAAATTTTTTGCAAACCTCGAAATCAAGGCATATTTACTTCTTTAAAAAAACTTCTTTCGCAATTTTGATATATTTAATGCTCTATTTCATAGAAATACTATCTTATTCCACAAGGTGTATGAAGAATGGAAACAAATATTGTTATAGTGGTGGTTTTTGAAGTTTTTCCATATTAAAATATATATTCATTTTAATATGGAAAAACTTCAAAAATATATATATATATATATATATATATATATACATATATATATATATATATATATATATATATATATATATATATATATATATATATATATATATATATATATATATATATATATATATATATATATATATATATATATATATATATATATATATATATATATATATATATATATATATATATATATATATATATATATATATATATATATATATATATATATATATATATATATATATATATATATATATATTGTAACGACTCTTCGTTGGTTCTTTTAGATTATTGAGCAAATACGACAGTAAAAAGACTGATTTTTAGTTAACAAAATCCCAAACTTTATTTATCAACCAAATTACAGCAGCTTCCGTTTTTCCTTACAATAAATTCCAGGGTCTCCAATTTATGTACAATAAACTTCACCGCTTTTCCACAATTTGAATCAATAATATTCGGAATCGTAAAATCTGTATTTACTATTCCACAAAGTTCAGATTCTTTCACTATTAGTACCCAGGCTCAAGTACCACCGATTATTCCTTATACTTTCGCATATTTGTAAAACACTTTTAATTGCAAAATTGAAACTGACTATCTGATATTTTTGTTTGCTTATTTATATCGAAAAATAAATAAATCGAAACTTCTATAATCCACTAGAAATCAATACTACGTAGTCCGTACATCTGAAATAGGCCACACCTGTTTTCATTCATACTTGCATTTGTATTAGCGAACTCAAATTTAATTTATGCAAAATGTATTAGGTAACTCCTTTTAATTCATTAATGTAAACATTTGTATAACAAATTTAATTTACATTAATTTATGCAATACAATTTGCAATACAAGTAAAAGATTGAAAAAGGAGTTAACTTTTAATTAATGAATGAGTAAATAAAATTAACCCATTCTGGACGAAGTTTATTACATTGCCCTCCATTTAGTTTTGTTCGTCCCGAACAATATCAGAGATCGCATTGGTGCTGTTACCTTGGTACGGTGCCAACCTTTGCAGATGTATCACTTTCATCTTGGTACGGGGTCCCTTTTGTATGCGGTAGATGACATCATTAATTCGTTTGATTATTTTATATGGGCCTTCCAATCTGGCTGCAGCTTGGGTGATCTTCCCTTAGTTCTTCTGGGGTTGTATAGCCATACCAATTCTCCTTCTTGAAAACCGCCACTATTTGCATTTATGTCGTAAATGGTTTTCATTTTGTCACTGGCAATCTTAATGTGGTCTCGAACCTGTTGATGGATTTTATTCATCTTCTCCCTTAGTTGTCCCACATAATCTGTTTTCGTAGATACCAAACCTCCAGGGATGCCAAACTCGATGTCACTAGGAAGATGTAGTTCTCTTCCGAACATGATATTCGCTGGGGTTTCACTTGTCGTATCGTGCACTGCGCTACGATAGGCCATCAAGAATAACGGAAGATCCTTGTCCCAATTTCTTTGGTTGGCTTCTACTACCTTTGACAAATGTTCTTCCATGGTTCGGTTGAATCGTTTTACCATGCCATCCAAATGTGGGTTCATAGGTGTAGTTCGTGTTTTTCTAATGCCGAGTGTTCTGCACAGCTCTTCCATCAGTTGAGATTCAAAATTCCTTCCCTGGTCGGTATGCAACTCGAGCGGTGTTCCATATCTGCAAACCCATTCATTGACTAATGTTTCAGCGACCGTAACTGCTTCCTGGTTCGGTATTGCATAAGCTTCCGGCCATTTTGTAAAGTAATCAATGACCACCATGATGTATTTGTTACCTTTTGTCGTTTCCGGAAATGGCCCCGCGATGTCTATAGCAATTCTCTCCATTGGGGCTCCCACATTGTACTGCTGCATCTCTCCTCGAGTTCTAGTTTTTGGTCCTTTGCTCGCCGCACAAGTATCACATCGCCGACACCATTGCTCTACGTCGGTTCGATACCTTACCCAATAAAACCTCTCCCTTACTTTAGCTAGGGTTTTATTGACTCCCAGGTGTCCTCCAGAAATACTTCCATGCAGCTTTCCTAGTACCTCTTCCACTCGACTTGATGGCAACACCAGTTGTTCTAACACTTTCTTTCCATCAGCGGACTTCCATTTTCTTTTAAGTATCCTGTTGTCCATAAATAGTGAGTACCATTGCGCCCAGTAGCATTTCACCTCCGTACTTAAAGGTGCGACCTCTTTCCACTCCGGTCGCCTTCCCTCAGTTTTCCATTTCAATATTGGAGCCATAGCTGGATCTTCTAGCTGCTCTCTTTTAATTGCCTCGGTACACCAATCTTCAGGAGTTTGGAACTTGATTTGGTTCACTTTCATTGCCTCATTTCCCTCAGTTCTGCTACATGACTTGCACTCCTCTATACAGGGTCTTCTAGACAAGGCATCAGCGTTACTATGGATCCTTCCCTTGCGGTGTTCAACTTTGAAGTCGTAGTTCTGCAGGATTTCTATCCATCTTGCTGCTTGTCCTTCAGGAAATTTGAAATGTAATAACCATTTTAGAGCAGCATGGTCCGTGCGAATCAGGAATGGTTGTCCACACAAATACTTGTGGAAATGTTTCACAGCCTTGATGATAGCTAACAGCTCCTTCCTCGTGACACAGTAATTCCGCTCCGGCTTTGACAGAACTTTACTGAAGTATGCCACCACTTTCTCATCGTCTCCAATTTTCTGTGACAAAACAGCTCCAGTTCCTACATTGCTTGCGTCTGTGTCCAGAATGAACATCTTTCCGGATTCTGGATAGGCTAGTATAGGGGTGTTGCATAGTTTTTCTTTTAAACTGCAGAAGGCCTCATTACATTCGGTTGTCCACAGAAACTTGGTATTTGCTTCTGTCAATTTATGTAGACTCTTGGCGATATTTGCAAAATTCTCCACGAATCTTCGATAATAGGTGCATAAGCCAAGGAAACTGCGTAGCTCATGAACGTTCTTCGGTACTGGCCAATTTTTCACAGCATCAATCTTCTCGGGATCGGTTCTGACTCCATGTTCAGTAATGATGTGTCCAAGGTACTTCACTTCTTTGTGGAAGAGATTGCACTTTACCGGATTCAACTTCATGTTGGCATTACTTATTCTTCTGAGTACTTCTTCGAGGTTCATTAGATGCTCTTCGAAGTTGCGACCCATTATAATGATGTCATCAAGATAAACTAGGCAGGCCTTCCAGGTTAAACCATGCAACACGTATTCCATTAGACGTTCAAATGTTGCTGGGGCATTGCATAGACCAAACGGCATCACATTGAACTCCCACAACCCATTGCCAGTAGAAAATGCTGTCTTTCGTCGATCTTCTGGATGCATTTCAACTTGCCAGTAGCCACTCTTCAGATCTAATGTGCTGTACCATTTGGCCCCTGATAGTGTATCCAGTGTGTCATCAATTCGTGGCAGTGGATAGCTGTCCTTAATGGTTACCTCATTGAGCCTTCGATAGTCTACACAAAAACGAGCTGACCCATCTTTTTTTCTAACTGGCACCACTGGTGAGCTCCATGGACTCTTAGATGGCCTGATGACTCCATCACTTTTCATTTTGTCCAGCATTCCTTGCACTTCCTCGTGTTTAGCCAGTGGTAATCTTCTAGGAGGCTGTCTGATAGGATGAGCGTTTCCAGTGTTGATCCTATGTCGCACGATGTTTGTTCTTCCAACATCTTCATCTCCAGTAGAGAAAACGCTGCTCATCTTCGTTAATACCCTCTTGATTTCTTTGAATTCGGCTGGATTCATTCTTTTACTAAGATCTTGAAGTATTGCTACTAATGCGGGATTGTTTCTCTGCATGAAGACCTTTTGCTCTTCTTCACAGCTGATTATCTCTTTTATGGTGCTGCATTTGGCGATTTCTTCTCCATGATTGATGACCACTCGTTTATTTGAGAAGTTAACCAGTTGCACTGGAACTACTCCCTCTTTTGCTGCAACTAGCGTTCGGCCAATCATAATGTTTCCCCCAAAGTCGTTGTTAGCTGGCTCAATCATCACAGGTGAATTTTGGTTACTTTTATTTAGTAGCTTAGTCCATATGATCTTCTCAGATTTTGCCGGGATCTCAGTTGGTCCATCACTAATAACACGGACCTCAGCATTGTCGTTGGTGGCGTTTAGCACTATTTCTGTGTTTCCATATCTCAGTACGTGGCTTCCCAGATCTAATATAAAATTGTATTCTTTCATGAAGTCAAGCCCAATTATGCAGTCATCTTCTATATCTGCTACAATAAATCGGTGCCTAAATGAATTTCCTCCAAGGTGAACCTCTTGGTCGCTTTCTCCATGAACTAGAACTGTGTCACCCGTAGCTGTTTTTAGGATGAATCGTCTTGCTGTATCGATCTGACTATCACAAACCACATCTGGACGCACTATCGATCTCGAAGCACCTGTGTCCAAAGTCAACATGCACGATTTGCTTCCAACGGTTGCCTCTAAGACTAGACTACTATTTTCTCTTTTTACTTGTGATACTACCAATGTAGAGCATTGTAATTAAGCCAGCTTTCGCCCTCCAAAACTGGCACGATCTAGTTTCCCGAATCCGGAACGCTGCATCTGTCTTCCGGGTGCGGCTCCCATTTACATTCTCTTCGGATGTGCCCCAACTTTCCACAGTTCCAGCATCTTATTCTGCTAGACCTACTTCGTTGATTTCGTTCAGGCTTATCTCCCAGACTTTTGACACGCATGATCACTTCATCAAGCGCTGCTTTTATAGGTTCTTCAGTAACTTCCATCTGACGTACTCTATCTGAACCGTACGCTCTTTTTCCAGCTTCCATTTGCAGGGCCAATGCTAAGACTTCTGCAGGTAGCTTCTTTCCACTTAGATAAAGCTGGTTTCTCATTTGTACATCTCGAAGAGCATTGATGAATGTATCAGCTGCCAGTTCGTCTCGGTGTTCAGCGTTATAATTCGGATATGATAGATTAACCAGTCTCACAATGTCAGCCTCTAATTCTTGCAAGGTTTCGCTGACTCCTTGTTTTCGTGTCTTGAGCTGCATGCGATGGAGAGCTTGCATATGACTTTCCCCGTATCTTACTTCTAAGGCCTCCATAATCTTGCTGTAATCACGTTCTGTCGCTGATAGTGTCTGCAAAATTTCAGCAGCAGGTCCCTTCAATGCCAATATAAGCGCGTTTGCTTTTTGCTGGTGATCAACCCCAGTTGTTGCTATCTCAAATTGCATCTTAAATATCTGATACGATGTAGATCCATCAAATGCGGGTGTTTTCACTCTAGCTGGGGCTGAAGTAATTGATGGATTGCTCATGTTACCTGACTTCAATTGTGCTATTTCTTGACGGAATTCACTCGAAAGATTGCGTAATTTCTCTTCATGTTCTTCGGTAACTTTCCGCAGCTCCCTTTCCATGTTGTTGATTTTACCCTCTGCACTGGATATACGTGACTCGATTACTTCACGTAGACTTTCTTGCTTTGCCATCATATCAGCAAATTGTTGTCGCTGCTCTACTTTTTGTTCTGCTGCTAGAACTTTTTGTTCTGCTGCCTGTTTCTCTTGTCGAGCCATCATATCAGCAAGTTGTTGTTGTTGCTCTACTTTTTGTTCTGCTGCCTGTTTCTCTTGTCGGGCCATCAGATCAGCAAGTTGTTGTTGTTGCTCTAATTTTTGTTCTGCTGCCAGTTTTTCTTGTCGGGCCATCATTTCTTTTATCAACACCATCATCGGATCAATTGCTGGGGCATTCTGAACCGTAGCTTCCTCCGACTCTATTTCTATGACCTCTGTGTTTTGGCCTGCTTCTTCTAAAACTTTACGCAGCCGGAATGCAAGTTCTGCCTTCGTTCCATGGATTGGAGCATTCTTCTTCTTCCTCATCCTTCAGCTGGGTCTGGCTGAGATCACTAATATTTACTGTCTTGACCATTGTTTCAATAATCCCACTTCTGACACCACTGTAACGACTCTTCGTTGGTTCTTTTAGATTATTGAGCAAATACGACAGTAAAAAGACTGATTTTTAGTTAACAAAATCCCAAACTTTATTTATCAACCAAATTACAGCAGCTTCCGTTTTTCCTTACAATAAATTCCAGGGTCTCCAATTTATGTACAATAAACTTCACCGCTTTTCCACAATTTGAATCAATAATATTCGGAATCGTAAAATCTGTATTTACTATTCCACAAAGTTCAGATTCTTTCACTATTAGTACCCAGGCTCAAGTACCACCGATTATTCCTTATACTTTCGAATATTTGTAAAACACTTTTAATTGCAAAATTAAAACTGACTATCTGATATTTTTGTTTGCTTATTTATATCGAAAAATAAATAAATCGAAACTTCTATAATCCACTAGAAATCAATACTACGTAGTCCGTACATCTGAAATAGGCCACACCTGTTTTCATTCATACTTGCATTTGTATTAGCGAACTCAAATTTAATTTATGCAAAATGTATTAGGTAACTCCTTTTAATTCATTAATGTAAACATTTGTATAACAAATTTAATTTACATTAATTTATGCAATACAATTTGCAATACAAGTAAAAGATTGAAAAAGGAGTTAACTTTTAATTAATGAATGACTAAATAAAATTAACCCATTCTGGACGAAGTTTATTACAATATATATATATATATATATATATATATATATATATATATATATATATATATATATATATATATATATATATATATATATATATATATATATATATATATATATATATATATATATATATATATATATATATATATATATATATATATATATATATATATATTTATATATATAGTTTTGGGAGCTTTAACCACTCAAAAAAATTATGACTGTGTTTTTGGGTGTCTGAGAGAAAAGATTTTGTAAACCAATTGAGGGATTTGAAATCTGTAAATATTTAGTATGGTTTAAACTAGCTCAACTTAATATCCAAAACTATAATATATTCATTGTTGAGAAAAATATTGATTTACCAAAAATAATTTAATTTTTATATATATGTATAATAATAAATTTTATTTTCCAAACATAATAATATAATAACAATAACTTAATTAAATTTATTTAAATAATGAGTACATTAATATACTCAAACCAAATATAAGTGTTGCATACAGATTTGTATGCACTGAGTTTGAACCATTGCATGCATCCTTGAAACACTGGCATACAGATTCTAAATGATCTTCATTGTCAGCTTTATAGCAATCGGATTTTGATTTTTGCCATCCACATGTTCTCACTATTCTTTGTGATTCAGAAAAAATTACTGTAATTAGATAAAAAAATCAAATCAGTATTATATATTATTACAGTCCAACAGAAATTAATTAATGAAGTTAATATTATGTACATTTATATAATTCACAAGATTGAAAATAAATAGATTTAGTTATTTTAAAGAGATTTTAGAGGCAAGCAATCGAGTACAGATTTTCTACATAAACTTTTCAGTTAATTTTAAAAAAACTCCTATTTTCGTGTTTGTGTTGGAATTAGAACCAATACTCTTCAGTCCCACCGATTCGAATTCTTTAGTGGAAGACATGACAACAATTGCAAGATGTTCACCTAAGTTTTTTTGTGTAGAACGTACCTGTCAAATCAATAGTCCGACAGAAAGGTTCATGTCCCTTAAAATCCCCTTGACATTCTCTTAAGAAATGATTAACTTCCTCAGGTTTTCGCTTTGCCACATCGGAGCACTCTGGATCTGTTACCGAATTACATTGATAACATCGAATGGCATTCACTGAAAATAAATAAAAATAAAATCGGTTAGGAAAAATGTTTTAATGCAAAAGAAAATGGTTATCTAATCAGATAAATTCATAGTTATACTTATAGTCCAGTAAATAAAGGTCGAAAAAGATCAAAAGCTCGCAAAAATCCTGTCATGGACGGGACCTGGCGGAAATTGTTGGTCTTACCGAGTACTTTGACGTGAGAAAAATTACCTTGGAATTCCGACCCTGTGAGCCTGGAAAATGGCCCTCAAAGTGTCAGAAGTAGTTTCCGGGCCTTTTTCAAACTTCAACTTGCACTCATTTATGATAAAGTTGTTCCAGCATTGTAATGCTCAACAAATTTACCTCTAGGACAATCAAAGAGATTAAATGTTCCTTACCCTTGCTCCAAAAATTGAAACAGCAACACTAACTTTTAAACAGCACCAAATAATTTCCAAATAGCACCAAAAGTCCACTTTTTGTCCAGATTTTTTTTTTTATAAATATTGATTTCCAACAAAACAGAAAATTTTCAACAATCAAATGGTCTACAAAATGTTTTTTTATTCGCCTACATATTAAAGTGTTACTTTATTACTGTGATTTGTGGCTTTAAAGTATCACTTTTCAACTATTTATTTTGTTGTCATAGCTACGTCCAAAAAAGTAAAAAGCATTTGCATTTGTTTAAATTCTATGAAAAATAAAATTTTTTATTAAAGCAACCCTTAAATTCAAAATTAAAATTAAAATAGTTGTTATCATTTGTTGTCATAGCTACACAATAATTTGAAAAAAATATAAATATTTTGTCAAAGGTGTTCCACATATTTTTATTTTAAAATTTATGAAAATTTATAATTTTAATTTAGAATAAACAAATTTTCTTAAAATATTTTGCTTGCGGCGAATAAAAAATAGTATATGATGCACGGACGTAAGCTATTTTGGACTTAATGTGGGTGCAAATCTCGGCTAGCGCCTCGATTTGCAAGCTCCACATCCGTCCAAAATCTTTAGCTTTACGTCCTAGCATCATAATGTACTATTGTTGACGATAAACAATAACAATATAAGTCCACGAGGGACGCGTGAAGCCAGTGTGTGTGTGTGCCATGTGTGCGCGCCTGCGCGGACCGATGTTATGCACGTAATATACGCGCCACAACGTGAAGCAGAAAAAAAGAGGAAATTATCATAAATAATTTCAGAGAAACTTTTTCTATTATTGTTTTGTGAATTAAAAGCAATGACATTATTTATATCATTGGAAAGCTGAGAGCCTCAGCTTTACTTTTATGTAAGTAACAATACCCAAAACATTCCTCGGAAAGAAAAAAAAAGTGTCTGAAAAATTTGGCCAGTTTTTTCCCGTCTGGGCGTAAAATCAACTTTTAAAGAGCCCTGGAAATTTCTAAACAATTTGGAAAATACGATCGGAAACTAGACATTCTAAGCTACAAATTGGTGTAACTTATGAAGGCACTTCAATAGACAATAAATCTTTTATTAATGATTTTCCGCGGACTTTCCGAAACTCCATGAAAGTCCTCAAAATGGAAATAAATAAATTCCCTTTTGTTTAAAAGTGCGAGAAAGCCACTGTGGCAAACTTTCTGAGATGTTTCAAGACTCCCCCAGGTACAATAATCAAGAAAGAAACATATAAAAACACAATTTTTAAAAAAAATATGAATAAATTTAAAACAGCGTCAGAAAACCGGATAAAAAGAAACTTTGACCGCCGTTTGCACTCGTTTACAAACATGATAACAGGAATTTTATCACAGGATGTGACAGGTACGGGTTTTCTCTTTCACATGAATTTTGAATCATCGAAAAATATTGAATTTTGACCGAGTTATCCGCTAATTTGTCCGCCGCTCCTTAGTAAATACGTGTAAAGCGGCGTTCTGGCTCCATGATGAAGAGAAAAATGCAGGACAAGGTTCGAGTCCGTTATCTCGGAAACTATCCGGTTTACGATAAAAATGAATAGGACAATTTCTGTAGATAATTAGCTCACCTTCATTTCTGGCTAAACAGGAATACCCTAACTGCCATATTTCCGGAGATATGGCCCGGAAACTACTTCTGACACTTTGAGGGCCATTTTCCAGGCTCACAGAGTCGGAACCCCAAGGTAATTTTGCTCACGTCAAAGTACTCGGTAAGACCAACAATTTCCGCCAGGTTCCGTCCGCGACAGAATTTTTGCGACCTTTTAGCCTTTATTTACTGGACTATTAGATAAATTTATTGATTTATTTTATTCGTAGTAATATATTATAAATATAATTTTTATTATACAATGTTGTTTTGTTAAAAGATTCCCTGCGCCCTCACCGATTTCATTTGATGATTACTACATATTTTATACTTCGTGAGGCGTCGGTCCTTGACGAGCCCGAAAACTTTTGTTCTGCCGTTTGCATCGATTTGGCCGCATTTTCGTTCCACCAGCTCCAAAAATTCCGATTTCCCGGGCTTTTTTAAATTTGGTACCACAAGTTTATTTTAACTATGGGAAGTGGAAATCTGTTTTAGAACCCGAGGGTAACCTTGTCCGACAAAAATGTGTCTGCTATTGTCCAGTCCGACAATAGACATTTTGGCATGTTTGTGATGTCGGACTCGACAATAGCAGACAAATTTTTGTCGAACAAGGTTACACCCGTGTTCTAAAACAAATTTCCACCCCCATAGTTAAAAAAAAAATTGTGGTAGCAAATTTACAAGATCCCGGGCAATCGGCATTTTTCAGAGCTTGCCGAATGAAAAAGCGGACGAGTCGAGGAAAATGGCACAACAAAAGGTTTTAGACTCGTCAACGACAGGTGCCTCACGAAGTATAAGCTATGTGGTAATCATCGAATGAAATCGGCGAGGGACCAGGGACTAATCCTTTCTAACACTCAAAAATTTCCCAAATCTCAAAAAATTATATTCGAAAAAGGAGAAACACTTATTACTGATGATAGTCTGACTGCTGATGAATTTAATAATTATTTTTCTACAATTGCCCTTAAATTCAGCAATCTAATCTATCTCTAATACTAATTACAACTGCAATCTTCTAAAATATAATGTTTCTACTGCTCTTTTTGATCTTAAAAAGTAAAAAGCATGACAATTACAAGTGTTATTCAAACACTGAAAGATTCTAGCTCTGCTGGATGGGATGATATATCCTGTATACCAAAACCTAATTCTGGTACTTTCTAAAGTTTTTGAAAGACTCAGCTTTAATAAAATTGAACACCATTTAGAAACCATCAATATCATAGATGGTCATCAATTCGGTTTCTTGAAAAAAAAAAGTAGTACGACGTCGGCAACACTTAAGCTTATTGAAAATATCTATAATAACATAGAACTAAAACTGATTGCTGCCGTCCTCTTTCTTGATCACAAAAAAGCATTTGATTGTGCAGATCGGTCTATACTAATTGATAAATTGCAATGTATTGGCAAAATGAACAATTAGCACTCCTTCTTTTAAAAAGTATTTGCAAGATCCACAAGGATCCATCCTTGGCCTGCTTTTGTTTCTTATGTTCATCAACGATATTTTCTAGATTGGTTTAATTAGTAAAATTCAACTGTATGCTGACGATGTTACTCTTGTCTACGGGTGTCATGGTTCTTTTTCACTAGAATCTGCACTCACAAATGATATGGAAATATTGAATACATGGTTCTCGAAGAACAACCTTCTGGTAAATTTTAATAAAACAACTTTTATGATATTCTTTCTTAAATACATGTCGGAATGCGGTAATGAACTAACAAAGATAACAGTTGAGTAAATGGACGCAAGATATGTAGAGTCCAATCGTTTAAGTACCTAGGACTTCATTTAAGCTCCAAATTAAACTGAACGGAACAGATTAATAACGTCAAATCCAAAATTTCTCCTATTATTGAAGTATTTCGCAGAATAGGAAAATTTCTTTCCATTAGCGTTTTAAGCTCGCTCTATTTTACTTCCATTCAATCTCACCTTACATACCTTATTTCTACATGCAGAGCTAGGTCCTACTCTCACATCGATGAGTTCGAAAAGATTCAAAAGCACTCTGTAAAAGTCCTGAGATTTGCGATTTCCATCAATTGATTTGTATTCTACCGTTGTTCCTCCGTTATCCAAACTCATTGATTATGAAAACTTGATTATAATATACAAAATGAAATTGAGTTTAGCAACAATTTTGATGTTAACTACAGTAAGACTAAACGTCCTAGTCGTATACTGTTAACGATTATCGTCTATCGCTTTATAAAGGGACTGCACAAAATAGCATTTCGTATAAGGGACTAAAGCTTTTCAATTCTTTGCCGGAGATCAGAAGAAGTAGTTGTTTAATCTGGGCCTTATGTATTTGTATCTGAGTTGCTGTTGAAGTTGGTATGGTATTTGTTTTTTTTATCTTAATTAATTTTATTTTAGTAGTTTGTCTTTGTAGCAATATGAAGTAGTGTTATAATATTTCCGTAGATTATAAAGGCATATTTTTTTTGCAAATAAGTAAATAATAAAAAAAAATTGTTTTTTCTATAATAGCATATGAAAAGTCTTTTTTCATCACGCTTAATGCCCTGTGAAAATGGGTTCTATTTCCACTAGTGTAAAAAGAATAACAAATTGTAGTTGCTATAGTTTTTCATATAATTTTACAAAGGTTTTTAAACAACGCATTCATGAAAAAATATAGAATCTGAATTTTGAATGTTACGTTGTTGATTTCTAATTTTATAATTTATAATAAATATCGATTATATATCGTCGCTTTAATAATGAAATGACGTATACGCAAAAGTATAGTTTCGAGATATTTGAGTTTAAAGTTTGATGTGCGCATGCATTTGCATGGACGTTAATTTATAATTTATTAATTCTTACCCCCAGTCATAAAATAATTCGAAAATGTAAAAACGCCAATTCAAAGATGCCCTTATGGGGAATGCAGCGCACCTATTATATAAAAACAACGTATAAATAGCATACGTTGTTTCATTATTAAAGCGACGATATATATATATATATATATGTCATGAAATATTGGCTAGGTCATATTTTATTATATGATAGGATTTATTGTTTAGTTACCCATTTTTAAAACAAATTATATTTTGATCAAATGACTATCACATTTGATAAAAAACTTTTTAAAATACACATTCAAAATATTTGTGGATTGAATGCCAACCGGGACGCCGTGTAACATCATCTCGAGCACGACCAACCGCATATTCTTTTTCTTACAGAAACACAAGTTTCTGAAAACTATCCCTATGACGTAACACTAAATCCCAAATATAGGCTTGAATCAGCTTTTAAACTCCATCAAGGTGTATGTGCATACATTCATGAGTGTGTTGCATATAAACGCTTTCCAAATTATGAAGTACATGGTGATGGCTACAGTACAGTAGTATTAAAGGTTTGTCTACCTGAAATTTCTTTTTTCACAATAGCTCTATACCGGTCCCCAAACAAACATAATCCCAATTTTTTTAATGACTTGACTAATGTTGTCGACGAAATTAGAGCACAATTTCAAAGTTGTGAGGTTATCGTTACCGGTGACTTCAACGTCCACAACAAATCGTGGTTGGAATTTTCCAAAATGACCGACGACAACAATGGAAGGCAGGCAGAAATATTTGCTGCATCGCACGACCTGACGCAGATTGTAAAAAGCCCAACTTTCACTCCTCGTAATGGCGGTGATAAAAGTTTTCTCTTAGACCTTTATCTCACATCTATGCCAGATATTACGAGTGTCGATGTCGATAAGGGTAGTATTGGAAATTCTAACCATTATCTAATCACATCAGTTATCAAAACTGATTTGCTACAAACTAGAGTTCCCAAATCCCGTAAAATATTTCACTTTTCAAAAATGGACACCAATGGTCTCCGAAGTATTTTTCAAGGTTTCCCTTTTGATTGTCATTGTTTTTATACTGACGATGTAAGTGTTTCTGCTCAAAACTTTACTGAAACCATTCAATTCGGTATTAACAAATTCGTTCCCTTTTCAATAATGAAACCCCAACAAAAATATTTGTTTTCGAAAGCAGCCAAATTGGCTCTTAGAAACAAACGTAGATTATTTAATATTTGGATTCATAAAAAGAACTCTGTTAATCGATCCCAATATTTAAAGGCTAATAAAATATCAAACCAGATAATTGAAAACGAAAAAGCAGAGATTGACAGAGCGAAAGCGGCAAAACTTTCGAGTATGTCAATTTCTAACAAAAGTTTTTACAGTGCCATTAATTCTTTAAATTGTGGTACTAAATCTTCTATACCTCCTATCATTGATGGTGACTCAATCATTACTGACCCTGCAAGGAAAGCTACATTGTTCGCGAAACGCTTTGCTTCAAATTCAACAGTTTTAAAAGCTCCTAAAGAAATACCCCAAATCCAGTCTTCAGGAGTTAATATGAAACAATTACATTTCAAACCCAAAATTGTCGAAAAACTTTTAAGAGGGTTAAACAACAACAAAGCTTCTGGTCTGGACAACATTCCTCTGTTATTCTAAAAACATTTTCAAAAGAACTTGCACTAACCCTCACCAAAATATTTTATAAATCCTATAAATCTGGTATTTATCCATCCTGCTGGAAGTTGGCCAATGTCCAGCCTGTCCCAAAAAAAGGAACAAAATGTGATATTTCAAATTATAGACCAATAGCCTTACTCCCAGTCATGTCTAAAATATACGAGCACTATATTAATTTACACATATCCAAATTTTTGGAAAACAACCATTTGATATCTGACAGCCAATACGGTTTTAGAAACAAAAGATCAACAACCGATCTATTGAACTATGTGGAACATCTTTGGAATAGCATACTTGAGAAAGGTGATGAAACGTACGTGATCGCATTAGACATCTCTAAAGCATTTGATCGAATCTGGCATGCCAACTTGATCAACAAGCTCGTTGCGTACGGTTTTCATCCCGCAGTCGTGAAGTTGACAGTTGACAGTCTTATCGACTGCGAATCAGTTCGAGATAAAATCAATAATTTAAGGGACGACTTTTCTTCAGGTTCCGATGGACTACCTGCAATAGTTTTAAAAAAATGCATTGATGGTTTGGCACAACCTTTAACCTTGCTTTTTCAAAGATCCATTTCTTCTGGCATTTTTTCTTCTTTGTGGAAGAGTTCTTTTATAGTACCCGTTCATAAAAAGGGTAGCAAAGCTGACATTGTAAACTATAGGCCCATTGCCAAACTATCGTCTATTCCAAAATTATTTGAAAGTGTAATTTTTGATTATCTTTATTCTTGTTGTAAACTGATTTTTTCATTGCATCAGCACGGATTTCTTCGAGGGAAATCTATAACTACTAGCCTCACCGAGTTTGTCTCTAGCACCATAAAGTCCATGGAATTAGGTCTCGAAGTAGATACTATTGCTACTGACTTTAGTCAAGCTTTTGACAAATTGTCACATGAATTAATATTATTTAAGCTTCGCGCCTTAGGTTTCCCAGCTCATATTGTAAATTGGTTTAGTTCATATCTAAAAGACCGACATTATCTTGTCCGCTTCAGATCTGCCTTCTCTGAGCCTTTTATGGCTAAATCAGGGGTACCTCAAGGTAGTCACTTAGGACCACTGATTTTCATTTTAGCTATTAATGATGTTTCATTTGTTATTAAAAACTCTAAAATTTTAGTATATGCTGATGATATGAAAATTTTCCGTAATATTTCGTCAACCTTGGACTCAAATATTCTACAGAGCGATTTAAATAATTTCTTTACATGGTGCACCAAAAATTTCTTGGAATTAAACGTTTCTAAATGCCAGACGATTACATTTTCCAGAAAAAAATATAAACTACCTACTCGCAGTTATACTATCAATGGCGATATAATAATATCAAGAGTGCATTTAATTAGAGACTTAGGCGTTTTATGTGATAGTGAGCTTAATTTTAGATCCCATATCGACAACATTGTTAGTCGAGCCAACTCAGCACTTGGTTTCATTAAACGATGGTCCAAAGAATTTTCTGATCCCTTATGTCACCAGGGCTCTCTATTTAACCATCGTTAGACCACTGCTTGAATATGCTTCTCAAGTCTGGTCACCTTATCACCACGTACATATCAATAGAATAGAAGCTGTCCAACGCAGATTTGTGCGTTTTGCACTTAGAGGTCTTCTTTGGGCTGATCCATACAACTTGCCTCCATATCTGGATCGACTTAGTCTTCTTGGTATGCACAGTCTGCAGAAACGTCGTGAAATAGCTGACGTTATTTTTGTCCATCAAATTTTGGCTGGTGCAATTAATTCCTCAATTTTAGAATCCATCAACATTAATATTAATTATCGCGCAACTAGGTATGTTTCTTTATTCAGAATTGATTTGCATCGCACAGATTATGGTAGAAATGAGCCTATCACAAGAATGCTACAGAACGCGAATAAAAATGCCCAAAGCTTCGATTTCCATCACAGTAAATATAAGTTAAAACAGTTACTTTATTCGAATCAATGATAACTCGACAAGTGCTCTCTGCATGATATCTTTTTATAATTTTAATATTTTACTTTTTAACTAATGACGCGCAATCAAATCGATTGTAAGCTCATTTTAATGTGTATTCACGTTTTGTCTTATGTGGACTTCATAGGAAAATCTACCTATTTTTAAGTTTTATTATTATTCTTAAAGTTAACAGCAAGAGCCATACGCTAAATAAAATACTTCCCTGTTTTGTTTTTGACTATTGCTTTTTTTTTTTTTTTGCATGATTTTTGTATTTTTTTTTTTTTTAAAGTGCCTTTGTGCCTTTGTGTTTATAAACGGTTTTTTTTTTCTCTTTACACGTGTGCGTATTTTATTTTATCCTTTCTACTTGTATTAAGTATTGTGGCTTCTTTGAATGTTGTTCGCTTCCGTCCTACTACACTACAACCGAGTCTTGTCTGTGACAAGGTGAATTCATAGTACCGATATGAAATTATTCTATTCATGTATATATGTATGTATTTTTACACGTTGTGTATTTATACATGGATATTTAAATGGTTGATAGGCTCTTATTATGTAATTAAATATGACATAATTAGAGCTGGAAGTGTAAGCCAGCGCTGTAAAGTCTGTTGTATTGATTCAAAATTTTCTGTCTAGCCGATACATCTCGGTATCTATAGATGGCTTTCCTTCTGAGTCTAAATTAATAACAGCTGGTGTACCCCAAGGCTCAGTTTTATCTCTCACTTTATTTTTAATTTATATCAACGAACTGTTGCAAATCACCAGTAACCCAATAAATAGTTTTGCAGATGATAGTACACTGCACAAGTCATTCGTCCCCCTATCTTCAAAGGGTAAAATGCATGAACGAATAAATCCCGTCCGGAGAGACGCTGCCATAAATGTAAACGAGGACCTAAAAAAAGTCGCCGATTGGGGTGACAAAAATTTGGTCAATTTTAATTCCACCACAGCTATTGATTGTTTCCAGATCAAAGACCGAGTTTCCCAACGATATTTCAATTAATATGTGTGACGACCAAATAGACGAATGTGAAAGCATTCGTTTATTGGGAGTCACAATATCCAATGACTTACTCTGGAACGATCATATAATGGCCATGGCAAAGAGCGCGTCAAGAAAACTCGGCCTCCTCAATAGATGTAAAAAATAATTTACTTCGCATCAATTACTCCACATTTATAAGTCCTATACTCATCCCTGTATGGAGTATTGTTGTCAAGTTTGGGGCGCTGCATCTGTTACTATCCTGGCTCTTTTGGACTCTGTTCAAAAGCGAGCTATACGAATTGTTGGTGATCGAGATTTAACATTAGATCTTGATTCCCTGCAATATCGTCACACTGTTGCTGATCTCGTTGTTTTTTATAAATATCGTCACCAGCAGTGCTCGGATGAAATCAGGTCCATAATGCCCCAGACATATGTTTTTCCCCGTTTTACTCGTCAATCGGTTTGTGCGGGCGGTCGAACTGTCGAGATTACTCACTGTCATAGTAATAGAATGCAAAGAGATTTCTTTGTGCGTACATCGTACACATGGAATGCTTTGCCCGAATCAATAGTCTCGAGTGCCTTCCATTCACAAAGATATATGTAGACATATCTCACACGACGCTAGCGCGTAAACAAATGTTTACTCACGAATAAAACAATGTTTTCATCTCTTGTAGGAAAATATACTATTAAATGTTAATTTTATTGATCGTCTAATATACAAAATCATCGATTTGTATGATAAATTATCGAAGATCAAAAACTCGATGATTCAAACATTTTGCTAATGTTTTTAAAGTGAATATGCCAATTGATTCGTTTCGTTTGGTGTTGTGCCTGGCGCAATTTCGTGTTGAAGTAATTTAAAAATGTCTATATTATTGTTTTGAGCAAAATGTTCTAAATAAACATATGCGCTGACCTCATTTTAAAAATATCACATATATGTATTATATATTAATTAATCTCACTTGATTAAATCTGAATAAATGTTTGCCAAACCTCTTGTTATCAAAACTGTGTAATAATTTTCTTAGAAATGATTTTGATAGTAGAAAAACTCATGTGATCGATTGCAAATTATAAAATATAATTCAAAACACGAATAAAATAAATTAATAAAATAAAACGATAAACTTAATTCTCGGCTTTTTGATATTATAAAATAATATTAACTTAAGGAGTTTTTATTAGAAAACACTTCTAATTAACGATAAGAATAAAAGTGTAAAAACTTTAAATTGTTGTATTAATTTAATTTAACTTTTTTATGTGCAATATGAAAATCGTATTATACGTTTACGTTTCAAAATTAAAACGTATCTATTCCTAGAATGGATCTGAGGTTTCGGGAATATACCCTGGCAAAAATTCTTGTAGGAAAATTATATAGGAACTTACATGATCATGACCATTTCTTGTAGAGAATTGGGGCAAGAAGTTTCAAAGATCATACAAGATTCACATAGGATCTTTTAAAGTTCATGTAAGCTCCTAACAAAAATTCCTACAAGAATTGCCAGGGTAGGTACACACCCACCCTACTGTTTGTACGACTGCCAACATTTTTACACAATAATTAGAATTTTTAATAAGTCTTACAGCTTTTCCGTCATATTATAAATAAACATTTAATTTTTATTTTCTAGGGGATTAACCTATTTTTCATGGATTTCTACAAAATCTTTTAATATACTATAAAAATATAAAATATTTTTGATAGATGAAAACTATGCCGAGCGGTCGTAAAATGATTACTACTTTGTGATCCCGTTTGCAATTGTAAGGTCGAAATATAATATATAGTCGTCTTGATACTTAATTTTAGATTTTGAAAACCTATTCCTAAACACATAACCCGTTTTACAATATTGTGAATTTAGAAAGAGTAATTATATTTTGAAAATTAAAAACAATCGACAAATTGAAAGATTTTATTAAATTTTACATAATATTGTGTAGAATTTTTGTGAAATTAGCAATATTATTAATTGACTTGAATTTTTTGTAAATGCAGGTAATTTCAGATAATGCAGTTGCTTCAGTCAAATGGAACGCGGTTTATGTTTTTTGGCGGTTTTAATGAAAACAAAAGAGGAAAGTGTGCTCTCACTCAGAAGTTGAAATTGATCAACATAAAATATATTTAAAATTAATTAATTAATTGATAAAAATAATAATCGAGAGAAAATTATTAAAATTGTATTGCTATATTTTTATTTACAATAAATTTGGTGAATAAATTACTTTCAACAAATAATTTTATTTATTTTATAATTACAGGCATTCACAACAAATAAAATAATATTCATTTATTAATTATTTTAAATTAATGATTTACCAAAACAGTTAAATGTTCAGTATGTTCAACAATATCTACACTTATGATTCAATCATACAAATTTCTAAAACCTTTCCGTTCTTTTCTTATCAAACAAGGACATAGGACGAAAACTAACCAGAACAAAACAAATTAAATTTTACTTCACTTTTCTTTTGAACTAAAATCTACCACGCACAAACAGTGATTATATAAAATATTAAAACTATGCAACAAAGAATATAGCGAAAGGCACTGGTTTCGTACCTTCCCTATCTCAAACGCAGGAGTACATGAAGAAAGGTACAATGAATCAATCAATATATGTACTTTAACGCCGGCCTGTTTCACTATTGACTTTTCTATTGTACGGTAACGACGACTTGGTTCGATTCTTCCCATAAAATAAGAACGCCAACTATCTACAAAACAATATCATTAAAATAATTCATTATCTTTTAATCCATGTCAACAAAAATAAAAATATTTATGGGCGCTACAGCTCAATCAATTAATTTTTAACATTTTCTCAGTTAATTGTTTTGTTGCGTCACAAGTAATAAAAATTTGGTTATATAAAGCTTTCGTCATAATATTATATGTAAATAACTATACAGTTGTTCACATTTATAAAAATTAGAATGGTGGTCTGTAGTTGTAGAATGAATATTTTCTCGTTTGATTAGAATCATTTATTGAGATGATATGAGAAATTTGTAAAATTAAATGATTTGTGTGTGATAAAAGTATAATCTAAAAGAAACAATAAAGCTATAAATTTGATCGAATTGTGTGATCAGAACATATGATGGTCAGTTGTGATAGCTTTATCGTGCCACAAGTCCTTTTAAATAAATTAATTTTAGATAAATAAATTAAAATTAACTCAACAATGTATGTTCTAATTGAGAAAAAAAATATTTTTTAAATTTTACGATGGAGTTAAATACAGGTATGCATATATTAAATGAATTAAAAAGAAGAAAAAAATAAAAGAAATCTTGTTTACAAATAAAAACCATATTAATAAATAAAAAACATAGTGATGTGGATGATGATGATAATTTATCGATATTATACGAAATCAAATTGTTAATAGTGGCCGATAATGTTCAATCGAGTGGATAATGCTGATACTATATAATATATATCAAGCTAGAAGATAAAACGTAAAACGGTTGCAACATGTGTATTGAGGGATATATTGGGAGGACGATCGAATGGAAAAGAAAAAGTAGTATTGGGCCGAGTGCGAAGGTTGCACAAATTTAAGGAAGGAAATATAGTTACATCAACATTTTTTCCACAGTACTAGTTTTCGAAACTTATTAATGTAAGTTCTTTTTGTTTTTATATAGTTTTTATAAGAAATCTTCTCGGATATAGATTCGCTTAGGTACGGATTCGAGCTTTGGGTGTAGTAGACTACCAGTAGATAAATAACCAAAAATAAAATTGATAAAGTTTTTAAAGATAATGAGAATTGAGAAAACAATATAGAGATTATTCAGACACGTAGTTGTTACGACGATGTTTTCCAAGCATTGAAACTTTTTTTATTTGTAGACGGTGTAAGTAGACAATACAAGCTCTACCCATATTTTTGAAGATTCTATGGTTAGGTTCAGAAGAAAGTAAAACTTGACATTAATAATTCGTTTATTAATGATTCAAAAGGTCTTAAATTATAGTTATTTGGTTATTTCTTACAAATTGGGGTTGTTTTGGTCACCTTTTCTGGTCAAGAATCGCACAGCATTTTGATCAATTATTTACATCTTTATTATTATCAACAACAGCAATTTGGGATCAATTATTTTAAGGGTGACCAGTTTTATTACTAAGTAAAATCAGTACAAAATTGTAAGAGTTAAAATACGTATAGTAGAATTTTTTGGCCAGCGAACACGAAATTTGTTTGTTATATATTGCATATTGATTGGCACATGCGCGAATATGCAGTGTCTCGATAAAAATATTAAAAAAAACTATTGGGGTCCCATTGAAATGGACAAAAAAACACATAAACTTTATAAATTACTATTGAAATTCAACCAACTATAATAGAAAACCAAAAACTAGTAGAAATATTAATGATTTTGTATAGGTAATATAACAAAATTTTGATAATTAAAAATAATTACAATGAAAATAACGACGCCTATGTAAACAAATATCACAACAAACGTATATCACACGTCCTATCTGTCAAAAATTCGATGGCAAAAAAATTCTACTATAGTAAGTCTTGCCTATGTCTCTTCTAAGTCGAAAGGTAATGTGTAAGGCGATGTAAACAAATCTGTTTTTATTTTTTATATAGTTTTAAGGAAATTTTGTTGAACCCAACAACACCAACACCAGTAGTTTGTAAAATACAACTTTCCGCCACGATTGCTTGGGAAAACCCAGGCTTAGAATTTTGATCTATTTGCCGTGGGTAACTGCCACATTTTGAATATAAAAGTATTTTTTCTATGATAGCAAATGAAAAGTCTATTTTCCAGCAGCCTAAATCTACTTTGAAAAAGATTTTTTTCCTCTAGTGTAAAAAGAATAACAAATTGTAGTTGCTATGGTATTTTTATATAATTTTACAAAGTTTTTACAACAAAGCAACTATGAAAAACATAAAATATGAATTTTGAATGCTATGTTGTCTAACTTAATAGTTTCTAATAAATATCGTTTATTTACTATCATAGAAAAAATTGTATTTCCTATGCGAGATAAAAACATTTTACGTTCGTGAAATTGCCCCACTCGACGCTAACACGTCTCGTGAATAAATGTTTACTCAAGAAAAAGCAGCGTTTCATCAGCAAAATGTACTATTTTTAAGTGCCCGATATGATGGGAAGTTATTGTTTTTGGGTCGATTTTCGAAATCAAAATTTTTATGTTACCCTTACGTTTCATTACCTCCTGAAGCTGTTAGACTATTTTTGCCTGGCAGTCTGTATGTGTGTGTGTATGTATGTATGTATCGCTGTATGTAGACAAATTTTTGTTCAACACTTTCTCAACAACGGATGGGTCGATTTTACCGAAAGTGGTAGCAATCGATGTATCTTGGCGTAACATAGAGCCCAGTCATTTTCTAGTAAAATTCAATCATTTGTTTTTTAGTGGTTTCCAAAAAACTGAAAATCATCTCTTGCAAATATCATGAGATTTAATAATGCTATCAAGGTCATGAAACTTTCATATTGTTTTTCATTATGTTAGCCATTTATAATGAGATTTGTATGAACAACTGCTATCTTACTTTATAAGTTTTTTAAGAAAATGTAAAAAAAACTACGTGTTATATTCGTTTTGCAAACGCATGATATCTGGTTGAAACTTTAGTATGTAAATGAGCTGCAAACGCATCCGGGTTTACTTGAATACCGAGATCTGAGTTATTTTCTAAATTTGGCAAAAAGGTCAGAGGTTCGTGAGTGGATCGCTTGATCAACTGTTTTTTAACTTCTCGATATGGTAAGTTATTGTTTTGGGGTCGATTTTCGAAATAGGAATTTTTGAGCGTTTCAAGATCTCTTGAAGCTGTTTAGGGTATTTTTAGCTGGCAGTATGTATGTGTATGTATGTTCGTGTGTATCGTCGTATGTGGACAAAAATGTGTCCAACGCTTTCTTAACAACGGATGATCCGATTTTAACGGCAATGGTCACAATCGATGTATCTTGGAGCGTAACTTACAGCCCAGTCCTTTTCTAACAAAATTGGTTCATTTGTTTTTTTGTGGTTTCCCAAAAACTGAAAACCAGCTCTTGCACCGAAAGAAAAAATCTTGCTTGATTCAAACATGTTGCATTGTTATTCGAAAATTAAGTGAAAATTGGGGAACTAAATACGTTAGTGATTGTATCAACCAACGCTCCGTATTTAAACTAACAATTTAACCGTTGTTGATATATTTTTTTATAAGTATCACAAACATATTTGACTTAACCATGTTTGTAGTTGAGTCAATTATGATTTAATTTTCAATTGACTACAAACGTCGTAAATTAAAAATTAGACTAAAAATAGTGATATTGAATACGTTTGTGATAGAATCAAGCAATACGCCGTATTAAATCTTTTGGTTTGGTACATCTTTGTTTTGTTTTTGCTGCTATCGATGTTTGTATGGGTTCGTTTTTTTCGTAAATATAATATTTGAAATTTTTTATATTAGAAGTATGTATTTCGCATCAATCCCGACAAACATTTTTATGCATAAAGCTAGCGTTCGTATATTTACGTTCTAAATAGGAAATGTATGAGTGTGATTTTGTTTGTAAAGGATGCGTCCATTTTTTTAATGATACGATTTAAAAGCCCAAAATTCCAGAAATCAAAAAATTTAAATATTTGAATTATGTGTAGAAAATTATACTAATTTTCTATAATTTTCTCATTATTATGAAAAATTAAATTAAAATATCGATAAATGGACATGAAACAAGACAAATAAAAAATATTAAAAAAATATAATAATTTTTTTAAATCACCAAAATTAATTATAGAAAGGGCCTGTTTCATTAACGATATTTTTGTTATAACATTGACTGAAAAATTTCTTTCGCACATAATTTTATATGCAAATAATATGGAAATTATTTAAATTAATTAAACACATCTAAATTATTTCCTAAAGTAAAATGTTAAATAAAACCAGCCATGTTAAAATATATAAAAACTTTTTATTTTTCTATTCCATTATTTTTCTTTATTTTATTTATTAGTTTCTTTTCTCCTAGTTTTTTATTTTAACGAACACAATAATTTTCAAACAAAAACATGAACAAACGAACTGAAAAATATGAACAAGAAAAATTGATCACGCCGTGGTTGATTTAAATAATGAAAATTGTTACGTTTTTTAAAATAAATTGACAATGCTACATTGGTTAAAATAACCACGTTCGTATTAGACGCAAAATCAAACAAGCTTTGTAGTTGATTCTACCAACGTTTTTTTTTCGGTGTGCAAATATTACAAAAATAAATAACCCTATCAATACCATTTACCTCCTACTTTGTTTCTTATCATGTCAACAATTTTTAATGACATTTGTATAAACAATTGCTATCTTACTTTTTGAGCTGTTTAAGAAAATTTGAAAAATAGGTGTTATTTTCGTTACGCAAACGCATGAGATCTTGATGAAACTTTTGAATTTAAAATATGAGCTGTAAACGCATTCGGGTTTATTTTAATATAGAAAATATGAGCTTTTTGCAAAATTGGTCAAAGGAGTCGGGGAGGATGTCTGTGGATCGTTGAACAACTGCTTTTTAAATTTCAATAACACTCAGTGTCAGTCGTGAAATTTAATTTTGATGAAACCTAGAGCATAAGGGTTTTGTAATGTTTATAGTAATTTTGCAACTTCCGGTTTGTCACTTTCAGCTATATAGCTTTATCTTATTCTTTTAAATATATCACAACAGCAGCCATTGTTGAATTTTTGGTAAAATGTTTCAGTTAACATAGAAGAAATATAGAACAAATTTGCTTTTGAGGCGTTTTGTATATAGTGGTCGGTGTTCATCAAACAAATGCTGACCTTTTATCTTATTGATAGGTTAGGTTGTTGACTGTTGTTTTGAAGATCATTTTTGATATTGACATTTTAATGATATCTTCACCTTTCAATACCTTCCTAATCGGTCTAGACAACTTATTTTAGTTTGCAGTCTGAGTGTTACTATGTTATTAAATTTAAATATTGTAACGACTCTTCGTTGGTTCTTTTAGATTATTGAACAAACACGACAGTAAAAGACAGATCTTTAGTTAACAGAATCTCAAACTTTATTTGTCATCAAATTACAGCAGCTTCCGTTTTTCCTTACAATAAATTCCAGGGTCTCCAATTTATGCACGATAAACTTCACCGCTTTTCCACAATTTGAATCAATAATATTCGGAATCGTAAAATCTGTATTTACTATTCCACTAAGTTCAGATTCTTTCACTATTAGTACCCAGGCTCAAGTACCACCGATTATTCCTTATACTTTCGAATATTTGTAAAACACTTTTAATTGCAAAAGTAAAACTGACTATCTGATATTTTTGTTTGCTTATTTATATCGAAAAATAAATAAATCGAAACTTCTATAATCCACTAGAAATCAATACTACGTAGTCCGTACATCTTGAATAGGCCACACCTGTTTTCATTCATACTTGCATTTGTATTAGCGAACTCAAATTTAATTTATGCAAAATGTATTTGTTGAAGGGAGTTAACTTTTGATTTTGCCATAGAATGTAGAAAACATTTAGGCGGAACGTATTGGTTATTTATGATTAAATTAAATTAACCCATTCTGGACGAAGTTTATTACACTGCCCTCCATTTAGTTTTGTTCGTCCCGAACAATATCAGCTATCGCATTGGTGCTGTTACCTTGGTACGGTGCCAACCTTTGCAGATGTATCACTTTCATCTTGGTACGGGGTCCCTTTTGTATGCGGTAGATAACATCATTAATTCGTTTGATTATTTTATATGGGCCTTCCCAATCTGGCTGCAGCTTGGGTGATCTTCCCTTAGTTCTTCTGGGGTTGTATAGCCATACCAATTCTCCTTCTTGAAAACCGCCACTATTTGCATTTATGTCGTAAATGGTTTTCATTTTGTCACTGGCAATCTTAATGTGGTCTCGAACCTGCTGATGGATTTTATTCATCTTCTCCCTTAGTTGTCCTACATAATCTGTTTTCGTGGATACCAGACCTCCAGGGATGCCAAACTCGATGTAACTAGGAAGATGTAGTTCTCTTCCGAACATGATATTCGCTGGCGTTTCACTTGTCGTATCGTGCACTGCGCTACGATAGGCCATCAAGAATAACGGAAGATCCTTGTCCCAATTTCTTTGGTTGGCTTCTACTACCTTTGACAAATGTTCTTCCATGGTTCGGTTGAATCGTTCTACAATGCCATCTGACTGCGGGTTCATAGGTGTAGTTCATGTTTTTCTAATGTCGAGTGTTCTGCACAGCTCTTCCATCAATTGAGATTCGAAATTCCTTCCCTGGTCCGTATGCAACTCGAGCGGTGTTCCATATCTGCAAATCCATTCATTGACTAATGTTTCAGCGACCGTAACTGCTTCCTGGTTCGGTATTGCATAAGCTTCCGGCCATTTTGTAAAGTAATTAATGACCACCATGATGTATTTGTTACCTTTTGTCGTTTCCGGAAATGGCCCCGCGATGTCTATCGCAATTCTCTCCATTGGGGCGCCCACATTGTATTGTTGCATCTCTCCTCGAGTTCTAGTTTTTGGTCCTTTGCTCGCCGCACAAGTATCACATCGCCGACACCATTGCTCTACGTCAGTTCGATACCTTACCCAATAAAACCTCTCCCTTACTTTAGCCAGGGTTTTATTGACTCCCAGGTGTCCTCCAGAAATACTTCCATGTAGCTTTCCCAGTACCTCTTCTACTCGACTTGATGGCAACACCAGTTGCTCTAACACTTTCTTTCCATCAGCGGACTCCCATTTTCTTTTTAGTATCCCGTTGTCCATCAATAGTGAGTCCCATTGCGCCCAGTAGCACTTAACCTCCGTACTTAAAGGTGCTACCTCTTTCCACTCCGGTCGCCTTCCCTCGGTTTTCCACTTCAATATTGGAGCCATAGCTGGATCCTTTAGCTGCTCTCTTTTCATTGCCTCGGTACACCAATCGTCAGGAGTTTGGAACTTAATTTGCTTCACTGTCATTGCCCCTTTTCTCTCAGTCCTGCTACATGGCTTGCGCTCCTCAATACATGGTCTTCTTGAAAGATTATCAGCGTTACAATGTATCCTTCCCTTCTGGTGTGAACCGCGGAAATCTCTTTCCTTTTTGACATCCACTAGCTTGTTTGAAAGATTCATCAACCGGACTGGAACTACTCCTTCTTTTGCAGCTATTAGTGTTTTGCATTCCTGTCTAATGTGCCCTAACTGTCCACAATTCCAGCATCTCATTCTGCCATATCTTCTTCGTTGATTTCGTTCAGGCTTATCTTCCAACTTTTTGACATGCATGATCACTTCATCAAGCGCTGCTTTTAGTGGCTCTTCAGAAACTTCCATCTTACGTACTCTATCTGAGCCAAACGCTCTTTTTCCAGCTTCAATTTGTAGGGCCAATGCTAAGACTTCCGTAGGTAGTTTCTTTCCGCTTAGATACAGCTGATTTCTCATTTGTACATCTCGAAGAGCATTGATAAATGTATCAGCTGCCAATTCGTCTCGGTGTTCAGCGTTATAGTTCGGGTATGACAGATTTACCAGTCTCACAATGTCAGCCTCTAATTCTTGCAAAGTTTCGCTGACTCCTTGTTTTCGTGTTCTGAGCTGCATGCGATGGAGAGCTTGCATATGACTTTCCCCATATCTTACTTCTAAGGCCTCCATTATCTTGCTGTAATCACGCTCTGTCGCTGATAGTGTCTGCAAAATTTCAGCAGCAGGTCCCTTCAATGCCAATATAAGCGCATTTGCTTTTTGCTGGTGATCAACCCCAGTTGTTGCTATCTCAAATTGCATCTTAAATATCTGATACGATGTAGATCCATCAAATGCGGGTGTTTTCACTCTAGCTGGGGCTGAAGTAGTTGATGGATTGATCATGTTACCTGACTTCACTTGTGCTATTTCTTGGCGGAATTCACTCGAAAGTTTGCGTAATTTCTCTTGTTCTTCGGTAACTGTCCGCAGCACCCTTTCCATGTTGTTGATTTTAACCTCCGCACTGGATATACGTGACTCGATTACTTCACGTAGTTGTTGTTGATCTAATTTTTGTTCCGCTGCCAGTTTCTCTTGTCGGGCTTTTTGTTCTGCTGCCAGTTTCTCTTGTCGGGCCATCAGATCAGCAAGTTGTTGTTGTCCTTGTTTGGTCATCATATCAGCAAATTGTTGTTGTTGGTTGTTTCCTTGTTTGGCCATCATATCAGCGACTTGTTGTTGCTGCTGTGCCATCATTTCTTTCATCAATACCATCATCGGATCAATTGCTGGGGCATTCTGGACCGTAACTTCCTCTGGCTCTACTTCTATGACCTCTGTGTTTTGGCCTGCTTCTTCTAAAACTTTACGCAGCCGGAATGCAAGTTCTGCCTTCGTTCCATGGATTGGAGCATTCCTTTTCTTCAACTCATCCTTCAGCTGGGTCTGGCTGAGATCACTAATATTTACTGTCTTGACCATTGTTTCAATAATCCCACTTCTGACACCACTGTAACGACTCTTCGTTGGTTCTTTTAGATTATTGAACAAACACGACAGTAAAAGACAGATCTTTAGTTAACAGAATCTCAAACTTTATTTGTCATCAAATTACAGCAGCTTCCGTTTTTCCTTACAATAAATTCCAGGGTCTCCAATTTATGCACGATAAACTTCACCGCTTTTCCACAATTTGAATCAATAATATTCGGAATCGTAAAATCTGTATTTAGTATTCCACTAAGTTCAGATTCTTTCACTATTAGTAACCAGGCTCAAGTACCACCGATTATTCCTTATACTTTCGAATATTTATAAAACACTTTTAATTGCAAAAGTAAAACTGACTATCTGATATTTTTGTTTGCTTATTTATATCGAAAAATAAATAAATCGAAACTTCTATAATCCACTAGAAATCAATACTACGTAGTCCGTACATCTTGAATAGGCCACACCTGTTTTCATTCATACTTGCATTTGTATTAGCGAACTCAAATTTAATTTATGCAAAATGTATTTGTTGAAGGAAGTTAACTTTTGATTTTGCCATAGAATGTAGAAAACATTTAGGCGGAACGTATTGGTTATTTATGATTAAATTAAATTAACCCATTCTGGACGAAGTTTATTACAATATGATTACACACACATTTAAATTCTATTTAAATTATTACAATTGATGTGTCGTTTAATAAATAAATCTTAGTTTTGCCAATTTTAGGCTTTGAAAACCCTAATTGAGCTAATTTTCACTTTTTATTGACCTTTTTCCGTATTTAATTTAATATTTGTTTTGTTATCTTTCGTTTCTTATTTGTGTTTATGTTTTATAAAACATATTTTTGGACATTGCAGTTAAATTATATTGTATAATTTGGCATTTTACTATACCTTATCCAGTAACTGATTTGTTTTTAATCTTACGAAAGTTTCTGGCGTGGCCTCTGTGGTCACACCCACTAGTTCAAATAATTTTTATTACAAGTTGATACCAAACGATGACTATTGTTTAGTATTGAATTGTTTAGTATTATTTTTTTATTTCCTTATTTAAATTGAAGCTCAAACCAAAATTTAAAAATTTTCTCAAATATCAGTATTTTCAGTACATAGTTTTAAAAATCAGTAAAAATCAGTACCGCATATGTCTATCAGTACAGAAGCTAGAAAATCAGTACTGTACTGATAAATTCAGTACGAATGGTCACTCTATTTATTTACTTCATTATTATTATCAACAACAGCATTTTGATCAAACAATTATTTTCAATTACAAAATTTTTGAGCTACTAATTGCCTCTATAGTATTATCAACAATATTTTTTTGTATAATGTTATGTAAAATGATCGGCTAAGGTATGTCAAGGTTCTAAGGAGCGGGATCTTCTATCATCATGGGTTGAAGCATTCATTTATTTTGTTATTTTTATCGAAATAACTAAAGTGTAGCATTCGCGAGGATGTGACGCTCTTGGCTTTTTCGAGGCTAGGGTCGTCAGAGTCTCGTTTCTTCATTTTTTCCCTTGGTCTGACTTTATATTCCGAAAGCGTGCATACTGATTAATTTGTGCTGGAAAAAAAGACGTTCATTTTCGGACCCATATGACTTTGGCTAGTAGGAACGTAAAATCTCTTGGCACGCAGTCTTCCTGATTTCTCCCTATTGTTATGTTTAGCAATGGGTCCAGTCTCCATTACATAGTTTTGATAAAACGGGCGTATGCCATCCACAAGTCAACTTTACCTTGTGTTAATTACTTTATCTGTGTTAATTTAACAACTGATTGTGGTTTTGAGTTTGAACATGTTTTCTCCATAATAGTAACGTGTAGATCCAACAGTACCCATCCTGTATTGACTGGCCATTTTGTACGCTATTTAACAGTTTATTTCTTTCATATACTGTATTCATATACTTTCATATACTCACTTCAAAAACGCCTCTTATCAATTGCTTTAAATTGCTCTTTAGACTATGACTACAATTATTTACCCAGTTACACCTTTTCTATAAATTTAACTGCATTGAATTCCATAGCAAGTATTTGTTAAAAAATTCGCCGAAAGTAAATATAAAAGAGCAATCAACTGTAATACGTGCTCTTACTTTTTGAGTAATTAAATGTGATATCTTCTTTGATTAAATATACTTAGAAGTACATAAAAAACACAATACAAATATTGACTGTTATCTATACCTAGAATTTTAAATAATGTCCTAAAATAGAATATTTACTTTATAATAACAAAAATTGATTGTGAAATAACTAATTGATGAAAAATGTGATCTACGCAGGTGAAAAAGTCGAATTTGAACTTGACCATTTTTGATTTTCTTGAAACTTGACATGTAGGTAGTATGGACAAAATAAAAAATACGACTTATTATAAAATTTTTTTAAAGGGCTTAGTTTAAGCATAGGCGGCACCCCAACATGCATGAAAAATGAAAATTCTGTCAATCCGATGTAGCTTTGAAATTAAATTGCTCAAGAACGGCTATACCGATTTCATCAAACTTTTTTTTGTTTGATAGATGATTAGTTAGTCCTTTGAAAAAAATTAATTAATTGTTTTTGTAGTAAATTTTTAAATAAAAATATTAAAAAAACTTTTTTAAAGATGGCGCTAGGGTCGAAGATCGATTGGAATTTAGTTCATTTTTTTTCTGATTCTTACTCAAATATATCAATTTAACTCAGAGGCGTTAATTTTTGTTCTTGAGATGTTTAATTTTAAAGATTTTTAGTCCGACTGAAATTCGAATTTTTCTGCATTTTTTCAAACAACTTCCATTAACAAAAAATTTTTTTAGTATTAGCTCCGAAAAATGATTACTTTTAGAACTGTTTAGAGTCCGCAAAATTGTATTTTAGCGACCTAGTACTTAAAGTCGTTATGACAACACTTTAGCGGATTCAAAATTTGTTTTCATTTTATATTATAATTATTTTCAAATTATAATCACAATTGCTTTGATAAGTTTTGTTCAAAAATCAAATTTTAGGTACGCAAGAATACAAATGAAGCAATAAATTAGAAAAAAAAATCCTAAGAGCTAATACAAAAAACGTGGTATGCAACACGTACGCAAATGGCTTTAGCAGATTCATCTTCATATTACAGAATCGGCTAGCGCCTCGTCCGGAAACATTACGATTCGTCCGCTAAAACCATATTTTGCGTACTTGTTACATAAACTACTATAAAATCAATTAAATTTTAACCTTTTTTATTTTTTAAATATAGCTCTAACCTTACTTTAAAATATATCAAATTTACAAAGAGGCGTGTTCTTAAGATATATAATTTTAAAGATTTTTAGTCCGATTAAAATTCTAATTGTTCATTATTTTCTCGAACTTCAGTGGGTAAAATTTTTTGATGATATACATTGTTCGAAAAAATGAAAATCAAAAATGGTCAAGTTTTCACAACTCTGTCTAGAACACGTTTTTCATCAATTGTGAAATCCGCTTGTCAGTCTAAAAAATCCACTTTTCTGTAAAAAACTATTTTCTTTTAATAAAAATGTGATGTGTAGTAAGAATTACAATATCTGTCAAAAAAACACATAAAAACCTTTTAAGACTTTGGTCCCACAACAACATGCGTTCCATGATGTTGATGAACGCAATTTTTTTGTTCTTTTGTATTTATTATGAATGAAAGGATAACTAAACAATAAACCCTATCACTTTAGAAATATGACATAAGCTAATATTACATGATAGGATCGAGAAAATAAAAATACAATAAGAATTAAAAACAAATCTGTTTCAAAAATTTGTAGGAACACAACTAAAATAGGATTGCAATAATCCAGTGAGTAGCATATTCCTTGATCATACAACGTCTTGCTCAATAACTCATTTTATGGTAGGTACAAGCAATAACGTATCATCATTAAGGAATATTCCACAGCCAAGATTGAAGGACCACTGCTATTGGCAGTAGTATGTGATATCTCACGTTAGCTCATGCTGTTAACAGGCTTGTCACACAATTGCATACAATTTTTCAAAAAATTCATTTACTTCAGTCAAATAAAACGTATCTTATAATATAAGACATCACCCTACTCATAATAAGTCAGTTTAGTTGTTTAATTGTGGGAAAAATATAAACCACAGAATGGCAGTAGATGAGTCCACGCAGTTCACAAAATATCCTTTCACGAAAAATTAAGTCCATCATAAACAACCTCAGCCATTGGAGTACATGATATGGAGTACATGCTTGTTGAACCACTTCACCAAGTGTTTTACATTGATTTGATTGATATAAAAATATAAATATATTGATGCGGTAATTGGAACAAATTGTACATTATCCGGCGGAAAGGGGATTTAACAATTAGTAATTTCACAAGTTTATATCGATAACTTTTATTTTTATTAAGTAAATATTCTATTTTGAGACATTTAAAATTCTAGATATAGATAAGATTCAACAATTTTATTGTTTTGTTTTGTTGTGTACTTACAGGTATATTTATTCAAAGAAAATATCACGTTTAATAACTCAAAAAGAAAGCACATATTACAGTTGAACGCCGCTAATATTGTAGTCTTACATATTTCGAATTGCTTTTTAGATGTTACTTTTTATTGTTTGATTTTCAACAGAGGTTAATAATTGTTCTTACCCGAGCAGAAATTAGTTAGGGAAAACCTGAATACAGTCAGGGCGTGATCAGAGCCTGGTCAGTCCTACAAGGGCAATCCCTATTAGGGAAATTTGATGAAGGCCTGTTCCGGGCCTGATTTAGAATACCCTTTTAGGGTTAACCTTATTTGAATATATCCGGCCCTAATCAGGTTTTTCGTATTTGACCCCTAGCTGAAATTTCAACTGGTTAAAATTAACTAGAGTATTATCCTTTTTAGAAATATATATCTAAAATCGTTTCATGTGTATTTTAGTTATCGCTTCTCGGCTGAAAGACTATAATAATAGTGATTAAGGTAGTATGTATGTTTTAATTTTTTCAATTGTAATTTTTTTATTTTAATTTGGTTAATTTATGTATGTAATATGTACATATATACAGGGTCTGGTCCGGGTATCCCAATCAGGGCCTGATCCGATTATCCCAATCAGGGCCTGATCTGATTATCACAATCAGGGTCTGATCCGGTAATCCCAAGCAGGACCTGATAGGGCAAAAGCGTTACACTCATGATCAGGGCCCAATCAGGCTGCCCTACCAACGCCTCATCCGGATTAGGGCAAACCTGATCAGGGCCTTACTTGAGCCCTGACAAATTTCTGCTCGGGTATGTAAATCCTTTTACTTTAACACAAATGCCTTAAAATATTAATATTTTAATTAGTCCTTTAGATAATCAGCTGCGGTTTCTCTACACACTTACATTTTATTGTACATGGGCATCTTTATTTCATAAATTCAATTATAAAATATGGAGGGGCTGAAATCTCAAGCTCTGAGATATCAAGACTTCGGTCTGAATTAAGGATTTTGACATAGTTTTCGGCAAAAAACTTTTATGAGGACATGGTTTTTAATTTTTTGGGCAGCGATGTATATCAAACATAACTCTTTGTTAAAGTACAAGTATTTTCTTTAATCTCTGTTTAGAAATTTATTACAAAACTAACACGAAACATCAATACGTTGCCGGAAAATTATAATCAAAATTCCAAACATATTGTTAAATTAAATAAAATCAAACTTTTTCAAAATTCCACAAATATTCCAAAAATCAGAATGAAATTAAATATTTAAACTTTTTCTAAATTCCGATAATATTCCAAAAATTCTTAAAAATTCAACTTTTCCAAAATTCTAAAAATATTGCAAAAAAATAATTTTAAATATTTTAAAAAAATAATTACAAAATCAAAAATTGAAAATTTTTTCAAAATTCCAAAAATTATAATAAAATCAAAAATTTTTCAGAATTTTAAAAATATTCCGAAAATTCTTACAAAATTATATATTAAAACTTTTTCCGAAATTCTAAAAATACTGCAAAAATTATTACAAAATCAAAAATACACACTTTTTCAAAATTCCAAAAATATTTCAAAAACTATAACAAATTCAAAAATTTCCATGTCCAATTTCATTTTAAATTACATTTACGTCATAAAAACAGCTACATTTTTTTTCCAAAAAATTGGCTAAAAAATAAATGAAATCATTTTTTGACACACTTGACATTATTTTTTTGACAAACTTATAATGCCATAATTCTCTATAATAATAATAAAATTCATGTCATACAAACTATTAATTTTATTTTTTTCTAAAAAAATTGGGTAGAAAATAAATAAAACCCTTTCTTTTGACACACTTGACAACATTTTTTTGACAAACTTATAATGCCATAATTCTCAATAATAATAATAAAATTTCATTTCAAGCAAACAATTTTATTTTTTTCCAAAAAATTGGGTAGACAAATAAATAAAAATCTTTATTTTGACACACTTGACAACATTTTTTTGACAAACTTATAATGCAATAATCTAGTTTTTGATCTCACATACCAATCCCTACCATCAAGATTTCTCCAAATTTATTGTTCCTACTCGTAATCACTTAAAATGAAAGTTTTTTAAGCCAAAAATATGAAAATTTGCTATTTTTGACACACATAATGATTTTTGACACACTTCCGGTACAGTTATCGAACACAGCGTCCTTTCGGACCTGTCCCTTGAGTATACCTACTGTTAGAAAAAATTTTGAAATCCCTCCAGCGGTTTTCCCTGCAGCGTGCGTAGGTAATGACGGCCGTTACCGGCCCATTTAACTAAAGTAATTCAACTAAAAACAATTCGTCTAAAAATCAATTCTACTAAGACAATACAACAAACTACAATTTGACTCAACTCAATTCGACTAGAGCAATTTAACTAAAGCAATTTAACGTTTGAAACAAATTATTTTGGAACTCTTCGACCTGATGGGGTACGTAGAGATGCACGATTTGAAAGAGAATTGTGGAATTTTTACGAAGAGGCTCGAACCAAAGGACATAAAACAAACAATATTTCAGAGGGCTTCAATAATGCACTAAACAAAATTATAAAAATTAGTAATCTAGATATATGGCAACTAATCGAAGGGCTTAAGAAAAAACAGGGTGAAATGGAGTTCCAAAAGGAACATCTTTTAAGCCAAAAAGAAAACGAGGTGCCTCAAAGAAAAAAATATAAAAACGCATCTGAATATTTATCTCGTTTAGTAGCTAATTTTGATAAAATGGTTCCTTTCGAATATATGAAACAAAATGCAATTGTTTATGTCTTTTCTGTTATTTTCATATTGACGTGTTACTTTTTATGTTCTTTATATTAAATAAACCTATAATATTTTATTTGATTATATTTTTTTAAATGATTATAGGTTAAATAAATTCAACGTTTGTGGAAAAATCTACTTGGGTAGCGGCAATTCAACGTTTGCGGCAAACGTTGAATTGCCGCTACCCAAGTAGATTCTTCTACAAACGTTGAATTGCTTTAGTTAAATTGCTCTAGTCGAATTGAGTTTTAGTCAAATTGTAGTTAGTTGAATTGTCTTAGTAGAATTGAGTATTAGTCGAATTGTTTTTAGTTGAATTGCCTTAGTTGAATGGGCCTAGAATCAATGACGTCCGGCCGGCCTACAGATAGACATACATTTTTTTTTGCTTTTTTAGAATCAGGAGGTCCTAAAACGTCGAGAAATGTCAAAAAAAGTGGGGGTAAGAATTTCATTTTGAGATCATGAATGTAATACTTAGGTCTTTGAGACCAAAGTAATTATATAAATACAATTTAATAAAGATTAAATTAATTGTTTTATTTTTTTCGGTTTGTTTTTCAAATTATATTTAAAAGAAACTGTCAATTTTAAATCCATCGTAAAAAACATCTATCACTTAAAAAATTCAATGTGATAAATTATCGTATTTACGACAGTCGTTTTTTGCTACAGCATACCGATTACCGATTAACGTAAAATATGATAGTTTCGTCAAAAATAACGTTACATGTTACAACAAAGACATTTTTTTAATTAGAAGATTACACAAAATAACAACCACGTTTATTAACGAGAATATTATGTTCGTAACAGAGAATATTATGTTCGTTGAGATAACAAACCAAGCTGTTTAATAAAAACCTACAGAGCTATTATAAACCTTATTAAATGATTTACAACGCCAAGCTAAATAAGTTTCATAACTTCCAGTGTAAGTCAGTTAAAAGCTAGGAGTTTCAACAATTTGTGATTGATTTAATATTTACAATCAAGCAATCAATCAATAACATTATAATACGAAAAACCCAATATTTTCTTAAGTTTATAATCTTAACTAATACGATCTACTTCAACTACAGTGAAAAACAAAATAATAATTAACTTTGGTTTTTAGATAACAGGTTCAACCTTCAAATAATATCGTAATAATAATGTTCTAGAGCTATACAAGTTAGAAGGCAAATTTGGAAGATTGTTGACTTTATTTGAACAGAGAAAACCTGAGGCAAACCAATTTAGTAAAAGGATAATAATTGTATTACCGTTAAATCTTTTAGTATAAATATTGTTCAAAGATGTTGACGCCTTTGAACAATATTTATATTAAAAGGTCTAACGGTAAAACAATTATTATCCTCTTTCAAGGAGACAACTTCGCTTTATTATTATAAAATTTAAATTTGGTTTGATTTATAACGAGTAGAAATCCAAATATTTGCATATCCAAAGGCTTTTCATCAATACAAAAGATGCAGCAAAACTCCGCCTATTTGTTGTAGATTTTGTCGTTTTGAACGTAGATATCAAATTTCTATCCATAGAACACATCGCACAACAAAAAATGGCAGATATCAAATATAATGTCAAAATTATCCCAAAAAAGTAAAATTAATATAATAAGAAAATGTTCACAATAAAATGCAAAATCTTTAACAAATGGAGTTTTGTTGTAAATTTTATCGTGATAAATGGGTTAAAATAGTAGATTATGCACCATAGGAGAGAGAAGTGCTTGTTTTTTTTCCGGAATGTTATTCGCTCAAAAGAGATTTCACAATAGATCAGTATTGTTAGATCGATAGGTAGATTAGGTAGATTAAAACAGCTTGTTGTGTCAGCATCTACAAAAATTTCTGATCGCAAAATTTCTGATCAACAAAAATTTGATCGGGATTTTCAAAAATCTGCTGACAAAAATTCTTTAATTTTTTTTTAGTTTAGTTTAAAGCAGAGACTTTTAACGAAGATCATGAAACTACAAACCACAGTTAGTGGTTAAGGACTCGATTTGAATTTGTTGGTTATTTTTAAATACAAACTGGGTATCAATGAAATTGTCATAGGTTATATATAGAGTTATGGACCAGTGCAGACCAGTGCAGACCAGTGCAGATATCTTAAAAACAGGCAAAAAATGGAAAAAATTAGTAACAGCATGAAAACTTTTGGATAAGGAAGAAAATATTGCGCAAGTGATAGGAAACATATATTAAAGTTGATCTGAGTTACGAAGGTGAAATGGGGTAAGTTTTTAGGGGTAGAAAGTGGTGTTTTACGATTTTCAGCGAAACTAGATCTTCTATCGAAAAAAGTTTAATGTAAAAGTCGTAGGTAATAAAAACGTCTATAAACCATTATATATACCATTTTTTCACATAACCTAAAATTTGCCGTGAAAATAGAAAAAACCGAGAAAAAAGGTCTTTTCGTTTTTAATTTTTATCTCCCACAAAAAAAATTTTTTTTCAAATAATTTGGTGAAATCGTACCTTACTATGTTGCTAAAACGCTGTAATTTTTTGGAATCAAAATATTTATTTTTAGGTTTGATTTTGATTTGATTAAAAAAAGTGACCTCATTTTCACACGAAAATTCTCCTCTGCTGGAAACAGTTATTTCAAAAAAATTAGTAATCTTTATTTTTTGATGAAACGTCTACTTTTAGATGGTGTAAAAAAAATGAACATTAACGTGGAAAAAAATTATATTTTTTAAGGATTTCAATGGTAAATTTTAACAAATAATGAATATTTTTAAACAATCATTGAAAAATAACTCTTTAAAATCAAGTTTATTCAGATTTTTGTATTTCCTGGAAAATCTTTCCGTGTTTATGTTATGTTAATGTTTATTTTTTTTAGACCATCTAAAAGTAGACGTTTCAACAAAAATAAAGATTAGTTGTTCAATATGATTATGATTCTGTTGCCTGCTATAGTAGGAAGAGAGACTGTTCAAATATCAAATAAGACTGGGAATGGTTACATCTAAAAATTGTTTTATAATGAGGTCAGTAATAAAAGAGATGACCATGAGGTTTTTAAATTGTAAAGGTCGAAAAAAATATTTTGAAGGATTCTAGATAAGAATTTAAATGTTTGGATTTTTGGAAGACTAAAGCGTTTAAAACCTTTGTAGTTGTAGAAAAGAACAATTTATAGACTCTCTTATATTTTTTTTTTTTTTTTTTTTAAATGTGATGTGTAGTAGGCATTACAATATGTGTCACAACAACACATAAAAGCCTTTTAAGACCAAGGTCTCACAACAACATGCGTTCTAAGGATGTCAATGGACGCAAATCTGTTTTTTTTGTTTTTTTTTAATATTTTTTTGTTAAGTAATGGATAACTAAACCATAAATCCTATCACATATAAAATATGACATAGGCCAATATTTCGTGATAGGATAGGGAAAATAAAAATAAAATAAGAGATAAAAAGCAAATTTGTTTTAGAAATTTGCAGGAACAAAACTAAAATTGGTTTGCCAATAGTCCAGCCAATGGCATAATCCCTGATTATGGGACGCAGTATATTTTTCAATGATTAAAGCTCAGATATGTAGTTATATGAAGGCTCGTTTCATCGAGCAAGCTACAGCGTTCCAGCATCAAGGAATATTCATTAGCTAAGATTGAGAGTGCTACCGTTGACTGAATACAGTTCATCCGCCAGCACCCCTAAGATATCACCTTGGCTAGTGATATCTCACTGCTATTGCCAGTGGTATGTGATATCTCACGTTAACTCATATGCCAATAGCAGGGACTGGAGTACGCGGGGTTGTTACACCCGTGGATCAAAAAAATAGAAAAAAATTAACAAATTAATAAAAACTGATCCCTCCATGACAATAGGCATACTTATTATATTTTATGTATAACAGCGTCGCATCAAGTTCCTAATTTGTGGCCGATTTAAAAACTTTTTATTATGTTAATATAGAATGTTAAATTAGTATGTGTCTTTTAGAGTAGATGGTTGGCAAAGTGTTACACATGTTTTTGTTTGGTATGGCCCTAATATCTTGCAACGCATGCTCTACCTGTTTGTCTAATATAATATTTATCACATAAACATACAGTTACAAATTTGTAGATGTAACCATCACCTAAATTCACAACTCATTAAACATGTTGATATTCTAATATTATCTCTTCCTATCCTGTAAAATGCTTAACTGCTCAACTGTTTAAGATACAAAAATACATAAACAATGAAAACGACATTCAGAATAGAATAGATTTGAGAACAAAGTAAAAAATATTCAATTAATTTTAAAATACGTTTAAAACAACCAAATCAGGATTCTATTAAACAAAACAATAAACTAAAAAATGATTATTGGCAGTTAATTTTACATAAAAATATCAATATAAGAAATAATAATCACATAGTAAGGCTAAAAAGAATCATAATAAAGCATTGCCTGGAACTTAGGCTAGAAAAGACAACATTGAAGTGATATAAAACAAATTAAATAAAAATTAAAATTAATTTAATTAAATTAAAAAAAATTTTATTATATCCATGAATTAAGTTAGATATAACAATAAAAAATTATAAAAAAATATAAAAATAAAACAATAATAACACCAAACAACTATATGTAATAATATTTATTTTGATAACATAAAATATAAACAAAAATTTAATGGTTTATCGTATCAAGAACTAACTCAAAATAATAGAAAAACAAATTAGACCACAATGAAAAAAAAAACATATATTGAGACGAAACCAAAAACATCGGTGGGGTCATCATCGAATTGATAGAAACAATCGGAAGATAGCATAAAAAGTGGCATGGTTACTCAATGAACCAATCCAAGTAATCATATAAATCAAACAATAACAAATCAATACAATATTCAACTAAAATCCATGACAAACTAACAATAAGTGATGTCCTGTAAAATACAAATACCTGCAAAATCACAATATTTACAAAATGTAATTTTACAATATAGAAATATTTAATTTACTACTAATTCTTCATACGATTTAATTAAAAGGATGAAATTAAAATTATCAAAAACTAGCACTAAAAAATGAATACAACCTGTCTACTTGAACTACATATCGTATGGTATAAAAACTGTTTCAAGCAAAACTTAAGAAAAACAGACAGACAATACAAAATCAGTTGACATTTAAAAAATAAAAATAGAAAGTCTAAATATTATATTGGACAAACCGGTAGACCGTTTCAACAAATGATGTTGAAACGATAACTTGATACTTCAAGTGATAACTTGACAAATGATACTTCAAAAAATATGTATGATTATACCAAAATTTTAGTGTGCAAAGAGTCAACGAAACAAGAATATCTGTAAAAAGATATAGCTATATTATTGCACTATTCGTAAATTAACAACATCATTGTCGGATAAAAATATTTTGCTGACTACTTATAACTAGTTGAGCTTTTTAAATGTTTCTTACAGATGATGTTCAATTCGATTAATTTAAACAATAAAAGATCTGACAATGAAAATTAACATTCAAGATAAAATTAAAATATTTAACTTTAAATTTAGATTGATGTAAAGTAATATATTTTATAAGCATAAAAATTAGCACCTTGATTGAACGTGATACTTCTTACATAATATGTTTAACATGTTTAATAGAGAATGATTTCATTAAGAGTTTTAACAAATAAATAAATCTACATATAAGTCTGTGTTTGTAAGAACCACTTAACCACATATAAGAGTGAACTGTTTTATTTTCGTCAACTAATTATTTCATTTATTTGAGTTTATTGCAGTGCATAAACGTTATTGCAGTAAAAACATTACTTTGGATCGTAAAATATTTACCGATAAAAAAATTATAAAAAGTTTTTCATTACGTAGTTTTTCATTACCTCATATATTTCTGATAATTGGATCAATTATTCCAATGCCTTATCGAGTTAGTTTTTCTTTGACGCTTTAAAATTCAGTTAGTGCAATCATAACAGTGAAAGAAATGGTATTTTAGGTTTAGCGAACGATAAGGTAGTATGCCTGGATAGATTGAATTTCATAGACTTTTAATAGGACTCAGAGCTTAACATATTTACCTTTCGTGTTTCGATTTGTTAGAGTCGGGCTGACGCTAATCACCAATCACCAGCATTTTTGGTTCCAGATTCTGACTGTTTTTTTTTAAAGAAAAACTAATTGTGAGCAAATATGCCGCATACTCACGCTTACAACCGTTTAATGCTAATATGCCGCATACTCACGCTCACAACCGTTTAATGCTACCTAGTCTCTCTATTATTTAGCTATATAAACGCTTGCATCGCAACTTGCGATCGACCATCATTCAGTTTCATATGAAGCAGAAAAAAAACTTAAACTGAAATCAGCTATATTTAGTGATTTTCATTAAATCTAGAGTAGTCCATAGACTTTCTCGTTTGCAGAGAGTCGCTGGCCTGCAAATAGAATATTACTTCGGTCTGTAAGACCTAAGTATTACATTCATGAGTTCAAAGTGAAATTCTTACCCCCACTTTTTTGGCATTTCTCGACGTTTTAGGACCTACTGATTCTAAAAAAGCAAAAAAAAAATGTATGTCTGTCTGCCGGCCGGCCGTCCGTCCGTCATTACCTACGCTGCAGGGAAAACCGCTGGAGGGATTTCAAAAATTTTTTTTTTCTAAAAATAGGTATTCACAAGGGACAGGTCCGAAAGGAAGCTGTGTTCGATAACTGTACCGGAAGTGTATCAAAAAATCATTATGTGTGTCAAAAATAGCAAATTATCATATTTTTGGCTTAAAAAACGTTCATTTTAAGTGATTACGAGTAGGAACATTAAATTTGGAGAAATCTTGATGGTAGGGATTGGTATGTGAGATCAAAAACTAGATTATTGCATTATAAGTTTGTCAAAAAAATGTTGTCAAGTGTGTCAAAAGAAAGATTTTTATTTATTTCTTTACCTAATTTTTTGGAAAAAAAATAAAATTAATTGTTTGTTTGAAATGAAGTTTTATTATTATTATTGAGAATTATGGCATTATAAGTTTGCCAAAAAAATGTTGTCAAGTGTGTCAAAAGAAAGATTTTTATTTATTTTTTTACCTAATTTTTTGGAAAAAAAATAAAATTAATTGTTTGTTAGAAATGAAGTTTTATTATTATTATCGACAATTATGGCATTATAAGTTTGTCAAAAAAATGTTGCCAAGTGTGTCAAAAGAAAGATTTTTATTTATTTTTGTACCCAATTTTTTGGGAAAAAAATAAAATTGTTTGTTTGTTTGAAATGAAATTTTATTATTATTATTGAGAATTATGGTATTATAAGTTTGTCAAAAAAATGTTGTCAAGTGTGTCAAAAGATTTTTATTTAGTTTTTTGCCCAATTTTTTGGAAAAAAAATAAAATTGTTTCTTTGAAATGAAATTTTATTATTATTATTGAGAATTATGGCATTATAAGTTTGTCAAAAAATGTTGTCAAGTGTGTCAAAAGAAAGGTTTTTATTTATTTTTTACCCAATTTTTTTAGAAAAAAATAAAATTGATAGTTTGTATGACATGATATTTTATTATTATTTAGAGAATTATGGCATTATAAGTTTGTCAAAAAATAATGTCAAAAAATGATTTCATTTATTTTTTTAGCCAATTTTTTTATTATTATTATTTATTATTATTATTTTTTGAATTTGTTATAGTTTTTGAAATATTTTTGGAATTTTGAAAAAATTTGTATTATTGATTTTGCAATAATTTTTGCAATATTTTTAGAATTTCGGCAAAAGTTTTAATTTTTGATTTTGTAAGAATTTTTGGAATATTTTTAGAATTTTGAAAAAATTTTTATTTTTGATATTATTATAATTTTTGGAATTTGGAAAAAATTTTCAATATTTGATTTTGTAATAATTTTTGCAATATTTTTAGAATTTTGGAAAAAGTTTGAATTTTTAAGAATTTTTGAAATATTATTGGAATTTAGAAAAAATTTAAATATTTGATTTTATTCTAATTTTTGGAATTTTGAAAAAGTTTGATTTTATTTAATTTAATAATATTTTTGGAATTTTGATTATAATTTTCCGGCAACGTATTGATGATTCGTGTTAGTTTTGTAATAAATTTTTAAACAGAGATAAAAAATACTTGTACTTTAACAAAGAGTTATGTTTGATATACATCGCTGCCCAAAACTAAAAACCATGTCCTCATAAAAGTTTTTTGCCGAAAACTATATCAAAATCCTTTACCCAGACCGAAGTCTTGATATCTCAGAGCTGTGAGATTTCAGCCCCTCCATATTTGATATATCGGAATCAAAAATCAGTTTTAGTTTTGAGGTCTAGATTATTTATTCAAACCATCTTAATTAGTTTAAACAACAAACAAAGAAAACAAAATTACCTACTCATATACAATCATTTGATATATCGTCACCTGATATATCGTCAATACTATAGACACTTTTTTGCACATAATATTTAGACATTTTTTCATTGAAATTCATACATAAATTTTTGATACAGGACAGAGCTACACCTATTACACGGTTTTCTACTAGTTGGTTAATGGTATTAAAATGAGATGCCACAACATCTTACTAAAACTTATACTAACTTATTTACTAACTTACAAACCCAGCTCTCATGATTAATTTTTAAACGAAATGTTATTATTATTATGAAGCTAATAATTTCAATACTAAACTGAAAAAAATAAATAGTGTTGAGCCTTAATTGTAAGCAGTTTTACGTTGCAAGAAATAGTCACCCACATTAACTTTCACCCTGACTCATATAAATTATTTACAAAAACTGTAATTTATCAGAACCAATTTTATTAAATTTTTCCCACAATTTTCGCCGAATGAAATGAATTATTTTTATACAATGTTATTTTAGTCTAGAAGATGAAGAATTAGTCATGAGAAAATTTTCTAAATTGTATCATAAGAAATTAAATTAAACATCTGTCTGTCTGTCGGCCCAGCCGTCATATACCGATGTCATTGGGGAGGAGTTGTCTCGAATAAATGTTTATTTAAAAACTTAATAACTTTAAACATTTCTTCCGATTTTGATGAAACTCGGGATTTAAACTTTTTATGCGGTTTTCCGTAGTTCTGAAAGCTTTTTGACGAAATTGAATTGGGAGTCTTACACACAGTGCTTCTTTAAAACTTCAATAACTCGAAGTTTTTTATTTGATTGTGTAGATATTCAATACATGCTGTTTCGCAATTTCCACTTGTCTTAAAAGCTTTTAAGCAAAGTGGAAAAATTTGAGTAGGCTCACGAACAAAAGTTTATTTAAAACTTCAATAAGTTTAAGTCTTGCTATTTGATTATTTGATTTAAATGCAACTCGATACTTAAGTTTGTTGTGCAGATTTACATAGTTCTGAAAACTGCTGTACCAAAATGAACAAAGTGGGAAATATCACATCCTGAAAGATTTTAGTTGAAACTGAACAAAATGAAGGGTAGTCGGTGTTTAAACAACTATTTATGGGAAATTTCAAAAACTTTAAGTATACTGCAATTCGATTTAGATAATACTAGATACATACGCTTTTAGTGCGGTTTTCCGTAATTATTATAACATTTCAAAAGTATATGAAGTGGGATGGCGCTTATTTCTTTTATTTGTTTTTTATTTCTTTTATTTTTTTTAGTAATTTTTTAAAGCAAGGTTGATTGATGAAATTGGTATATAGGCAAAAAAATGTAACCAAAATAAAACATTTATATAATCATCAATCAAAACACTTCTTCCAGAACTTTATTTTTGCTAAAGATCTCGCCCCAAACTAAAAACAATTATACACCACATCACTCTTTTTCCAAAAACTAAATAAAACACAGAACGTAGGTAGTCTTGCAACCCCGGATCTTAAGGTTTTAGTTCCCTTATATTATTTTCATTTTATATTCATTTATATCATCTGTCAAGTTTAGGGTGCTGCTTCTGTTTCCATCTTGGCGCTCTTAGACTCTGTTCAAAAGCGGGCTATACGAATTGTGGGTGACATCAAAGCTTGATTCCCTACAACATCGTTGCACTGTTACTGACCTAGTTGTTTTTTACAAATATCGTCATGAACAGTGCTCAGATGAAATCAACAGCATCATGCCTCAAACTTATTCTTACCCCCGTTCCACTCGGCAATCGGTTACCGCAACCAGTCAAACGGTCGAGATCCCGCGCTGTCATACTGGCGATTCTTTGTCCGAACTGCACACAAATAGAATAGTTTGCCGGAATTCATACTCTCAGGTGACTTCAATCCGCAGAGGTTTAAAAAAAGCGTTCATCAACACCTTAGAACTCAAGTTGTTGTGGGACCTAGGTCTTAAAAGGTATTTTTGCGACACATAGTGGAAACCCTATAACAACACATATTATTTAAAAAAAAATTATTCGCCGGTAATATACTTACAACACAAAAATTTGTCACTAACTGCCATCGGGATTCACAAACTGAGTAATTAAATACGGTTCACACCCAAAAGAGCGATTGTTATCGTGATAATGGTTTTATAAGCAATTTTAGTGGGTATTAATTAGACAAAACAATTTACATGGCCAGACAAAAGATACCTAATCAGATACTCAACTTTTAGATTATTATTTGCATTATTTACTAATTAAGCCGACATGTAATTACTAAATCAAACCAGCACATCAAAACCAAAGCTTTACACAAATGTTATATAAAGATCGTATCAATCAATAAACTAAAAATAGTTGAATGATAAGAAAATCACTTGAGCTGGTTAGTTTTGTGTAATTTTGTTTATGTTCTTTCAGTTTTTGCAAAATCTAATACACACGTTAACATGATAACTTATGCACAACTGACAACATAACAACCATCACTAATATGTTGAGCATCTGTTATCTCTAACCCTTATATAAATCCTTTCCAACAAATTCCCGACCGAACCCAATTTCAAATACATTATTTCAAATATATTTCTAATATTTATACGTTATTCAGCATCTGTGTTTTCAAACCTTGTCGTTAATTAATCATTCTGAATGTGCAGCAAAGCAAAAAATGGCCAACATGGTATCTGGGAATATTCAAAGCAATTGAGTCAGGTGGTGAGATCCAATGCTAAACTTTCTGATTCGATTAATATAAACCGTCCGAGCCGAATATAAATGCAATAATTTGGCATGATTAATGGTGTCGGCCGCGGATATTGTTGCAGAGACTAAGGTTTAAAAATGTATTTATTCATGTATTATTTTGAATCATATTGTAATACCTACTAAAAAAATTACTGTTCAAACATTTACGTATATATATATACACTCAAAGAATTTTGTTAGTAAATTTAATAACCGCCCGTTTTAAAAATGTGTAATAAGTTATTTTATCAATCTAATAACGATTTTTATTAAAGTAATTGCCACATTCGTTCGATTAATACTTTTTGTTATTATTTTCATAAAAATGTTTATTAAAATAAAAATACGGTCAATATTATTAAAAAAAATCACAACGGTTGATTAAACTAATAACCAATTATTATAAAAATAATGAATTCAGGCAATCAAATAAAAAGTCATGTGATTAACGTAGAGCTATTAAGGTAAAAACATAAATTATTATTTTTGTAGTTAATTTTAATAACCATTTTATTAGATTAATCATCGAGGTTTTTACTTTCAAAACGTAGGTTCTTAGATTAATAATAGTATACATTAATCTAACCATAGGTTATTATTTTTAATAACGATTAATAAAATCTTGGTAAGAATCACAGTTTATATCCAGACGTTGAATAAACAACAACTTTACAAAGTATTTAGCAGTTTTGTGAAAAGCTAAAAGTGTTGTTAAGAAAATTGAAAAATTAAAATTCTTTTATTAACCGATAAGAAATTTTATGATTTAAAACAAAAACAAATAGTTGGCAAGTAAACGAATTCATACGTTTGGTATGTGAAACTTTGTAAATTTTTGTACTGTCTATACCGTGTTAAAAAAAATGATTTTTCAGTTCCTGAAGCAGATTCATCAGAACATGTAGAAATTTTGTTCGATGAACAGAGTAGTTGGGTTGAAATTGAGTCTGCATGTGACAGGACTAAACAACTGAGACTCAGCGACATTTCAAAATTAAAATCAACTTCGGAAATTTTAACCTAATGGAAGCAATTTAAATTACCACTTGGTTATAAACTGGTAATTAATAATTCAATATTAGTATATTTCAATAACATTTTAATTATATTAATATTCCTTTTGAAATTTTCAGATAGACATTTATTTTAAAGCAATGTTTAAAAAAGCCAACGATTTTGGTTGTAAATTACCAACATTTATTCAGAAAACTCAGCCCATTTTTGAAGAACAAATTAAAGATGAAAAATTAAAAGAGATTGTTGAAAAGCTTCTCAATTTACAGAAAGTAAGTTTTTTTAATTTGTTTTTTTTTTGGCTCCAAAAACTTGAAAATCACATACAACAGAAACAGAATTCCATTCAAAAAAACAGAATTTTTTGCTATCAAATTTGTATGAAATTCTGTTTCTGATGTAGGGAATACAATACCGGAGTAAAATCTAATACCGGTATTTCGGTACTTAAAAATACAATACCGGTATATCGGTTTTAATACCGGTATTTAAAAAAATTTAATTTTCATACAAAAAATGTTGTTTCAATTTTTATTTGAAATAAAAAACATAAATTCATTAATCATTAACATATTACGTAATATTCAAAATAAGAAAAAATAATAAATAACACAACATATCACATAAATTGATTAAAATGAAGCAAGTCTTGATCTCAGCTTATTTAGCAAAATACCAGCTCATGAAAACGATCTATAAGATGAAAACAAATTTTGGTTGAACCGTAAGAAACAATTCACAGAATTGTTGCAAATATACTCCCCTTGTTCCCTCATCTTCAGAATGAATCATTTCATTTCGTAGGTCCTTAACTAGATCGTATGTTAACCGAGTTTCTTTCTCAGCAACTGTGTAATTCAGTTTTTTACAAATCGCTTGATCTATTTTCTTTTTCAATAAGTTTTTACTTCCAAACTCAGACTCAGTTTCATCTTCCATTTTTGCTATAAGCTCGACATTATCTTCCAAGAGTTCCTCTATGGTCTCATCATTGGGCCATCATAAAAGACACTTCACTATATCGTTTTTCGGAATATGCTGAAACTTGAGATTACTATCCAAATTCCGATTTGTGGTAAAATCTTCTTCTTACGCTGGATGGAGATATTTTATGAGGTCCGAAAGTTCAGTCATTTTGAAGTGAAAACTTCTATAAGCGCGTTGTGCAATTTTGTATGGGGAAACATTTATATATTCGAGTTCTCGAGTTAATCATGAATTCATAAAAATCATAAAAATTTCTTTTTACGAATTTTAAAAAATTGATCGATAATGCAGTTTTTTAAAGTTATTACTATAATTATCTTAAGGGATTTTGCCTAAATGTTGATAATTATTTGATTTGGCTTTTATTTAAATATCGTTTTATACGGAATTAGTTTGTTAGATCAATGTTTTTTTTGGCTGAGCATAATTTTTATGAAATTGGTAAAATGAAAGTATAATCTGAAACAATTTCATTTGTGTATATCAAAATTATATGTATTGGAATTTAACACATCATGATGTTACAAATTTTACCATCTTCACCATATATGTTGTTGGTTTGCAATAGTATGTAATACATTTTTCTAAAATTAAGTGAAGATAGTTGATAACATCGATTATATCGATATAAAACTCATAATTACGAGACCGAATTCGCACAAATACTATACAAAGAAGCTAGCTTATGTATGATTAAACATGGATGGCAATCATGATCAATTAACTAATTAAAAATGGTGGCACTTCGCCGATAGTGATTTTCAAACGGTAACAATGCATTAATACCAATGAGTTTAATACTTAGCTTTCCGCAGGAAGATTTGTAAAATTTAAAATTGTTGATCTATGTGTGTGACAACCCCGCGTACTTTAGTCCCTGCTATTGGCATACAAGTTAATTTGAGATATCGTTTACCACTGGCAATAACAGTGAGATGTCACTAGCCAAAGTGATATCTTAGGGGTGCTGGCGGATGAAGTTTTTTCAATCAACGATAGCATTCCTTAGTCTTAGTTATGGAATATTCTTTGATGATGACACGCTATTTTTTTTTAAATAAAATGTGTTTGGTAGTAGAAATTACAATGTTTGCTTCAACTTTTGCTTGAAAATAAACTATCTCATTAAACACTAATTACTTAAACTACTCTTAATTATTATATATACGAAAGAAAAGCAAATATTTAGTTCATCCAACAATACATATAAAATTGCTTACCTTCATAAGTAAAATAAATTCACAAGCAAAAACGATTGAAAAATTAAAAACGTTACAGTGAAATTCCAAGAATTTTTGGTTGTATTAATTTATTGCATAAATACCGAAAACCGGGATTCAAATCACTGAATACCGGTCAAAATTTAGCGATATCCCGGTTTTCGGTATACCGGTATATCGGTATTGTATTCCCTATTCTGATGTATTTGAATACCCGGCTGTAAGTTAAAAAGTTGTTTTTGGCATGTCATTTGTAATTTTTTTGAGTGAAAACAATTAAACCTATTCAATGTTTGATTCTGTAATAATATAATTTTTTTCTGTTTTATATTATTTAGATGGTATTCTGCTATTAACTATGTATTTACTGGACAGGATACTCCGTCCAATCAACAAAACTTTGGATCATAAAATTTATAAGAAATACAGTGTTCGAGATTCTCAAAACAGTTTTGCCATTATAGTTGAAACTGTTCAAAATGTTGAAGAGACGTTACTAAATTATTTAGATCAAAAATTACCAATTCAGCCATTTTTGTTAATTACTGAATCTATAACAGAGCCAATACTAGTATGTTTTGATAGTGTATGGTATGAAGTTTATACAACAAGAAAAGCTGTGTGCTTCAAAATATTTATTTATTCAACTTAAAAAATCCCTAATCAGCAACCAATTTTTGAATTTTATCCAAAAGTATTTTTATACATTGAAAGGCAAAAAAGAAATGTATAAATATATTATTGATTTGCTAAACTCAAATCAATTATATATATTATTAGTTTAACTATGTAAATTAATAATTATTAAAAATATAGTAAAATATAATATATTTTATTATATTTTTTATTTTATATACGAACATATACGAACTCCTTTTGTTCTTTTAATTTTTGTCACATGTAAATTTAAAAATGCTTTAAAACAAAATTATGTATTATTTTAAAATTAAAACTGTGAAATGTAAATACCTTAAAACTAAATGAAAATAATTGAAATAAATAAACTTGTTAATAAAAAACTTATATTCTCTTTTATTTAAAAAAAGTAAAATATTAGTTCCATTTTTAATTTAATAAGTTCCATTATTACTTTAATAACATTTTATTATCAATTTAATAAGAACCTATTATTAATCTAATTAGATTGTATTATTAATCTGATAACCTAATATTATTTTAAAAACAACTTTATTATTCTAATAATATATGTCATTTATCCAATGGATACCTAATATGCAACTAATTCATTATGTTATTAATTCAATAAGAATTTTTATAAATATAAAAGCTATCGTTTTTAGATTTAAAATTTAATTTTTTTTTGTTAGTAAATATTACGAACAAATAATATTAGTTTAATAATGCCTGTTATTACGAAATTAGTGAAAATAATCACAAATTGTGATTAGCTGTATAATAATCACCAAATTATTAATCTAATGGCTATTTTGGTAGTATTTAACAACAGAATTCTCTGAGTGTAGATTATGGTGTACGTAGATAATAATTCAATAGGCTTAATGTATTTTGACTCTGAGATATGAAAATGATTTCTTTTTATTTGTTTTAATGTTTAGGAATTTTCCAACACTTGAAGTACTATCATTAATATCATGTGATAATAAAACTTTTAATTTACAATCAATCCAAAATTGTTTCTATTGATCCCTTACATAATAATTAATTTTTAGTAGCTAATCCAGTTGCTTATCAGAGCTGGATACCATATGCTCTAAAATGAAATTAATGTATATTATAATGTCTAAGATCTTCCAATTCACATTACAGTTTTTATCTAAATAAAACATTATAATACGTAATAAGAATCATTATAATATAATATGTCCTGTCATCTGTTATAAAATCAGTAATCTTCATCAAATACGAAATATTGTGATAAGAAAAATGTATACAGTGTAACAATAAATACACCATAAGTCATATATATATTTATTCTTATCAGTATCCAAAAAATTATCCAATTTTAGTTTTTGTTATATTATGTAAATATTATTTCAATTGATTTATTTACAAGTTTACTTAGATTTAGTTTTGTGGCAATAATAGGCGCTTTCCAACCGAGTATATTACTGAATGATTCACTTAAACTGAATTGAATTGTATTCCGGAATTTGTATGTTCCAATGGTAATATTCAGTTTACACTGAACGTAAAATGAGCTACTACAGAACTGAATTGAATTGAATAAAGTGAAGGAAAGAATAGGTTCATCAGTTCAACATATTCATAGTTTTTTATTTATAGTTTATGGTCAAACGTTAAAAATAATAAAAAATAAATCAGAACATATTTGTTTGTGACTGAATTTTCGATTTTGGTTATGTATTTTTTAAATGTCAAAAAATGCTGTTTTTTGTTGTTTTTGCTCTATTTTTGATGATTTACTGAATATTAGACCAATTGGTTACAATCAATTCCTTCAGCAACTAACTCGATTGGAAAGCGGCTATTGATTGTGCTATATTAAGAACAAGTGTAGTCAAGAATAGCTTCAAAAAAAAAGTCCGACAAGTGCGAATAAAATTCGCTCGCCAAGGGTTCCGTCAATGTAAAAGAACACGCAATATCAAAAAATAAATGACATAAAGTTGTGTTGTAAAGTCTTTATATCGTCAGACTATGGACACATAACAGAATAAATGTTAAATCGGAGACGTCAATAGTAAATGTCAATCACATCAACATTGGTCCAAAATGACACAAAAAACGTTACTTGAGGTTAAATCTTATCCATAGCTATTTATTTTAACTAAAGAAAGATTTAACCAGCTTGTAAATGGTTTAAATTGGGAATAATTTTTCTATAAATCAGCGTCGAAATTTATAGGATGGTGGTGGTATACATATACTTAAAATAGCTTTTAACAATAACTAAAAAACAGTGTACCGAACAATTTTAAAAAAATTGCAATGTTTGCACCTAATCTAATGGTGATCTCGCACCTAATCTAATGACACCCCACTCGCTTGGGGCAAAAAAAGTTTTTCTTTACCCTCCCTACACCCATCCCCTAAACACACAGAAATATAATTATTTGAAAGTTCGCTATGATTTTCGTTCAAAATATAGCAAATTTCCTGTCTCAGTGAATTTTTTGAAATTTTTCTGTCAATCAGGGTCGAAACGCAGGGGGGGTGGTCTGAAAGCTGCACATTTTTTTAAATTATTCAAAAACTGTTAACCGCAAAATTCTAAAAAAAATTTTAACGTTTATTAGATTAAGTGCTCTTTCAAATGATACCCCACTCGCTTGAGTCAAAAAAGTTTTTTTCAGCCTTCCCCATTCCCGTAAAATCACTATAATAAAATTATATGAGACATCGCTATAATTTTCGTTCAGAGTTTATCAATGAATTTTTTCAAATGTGAATTGTGATTTGTCAAATGATATTTGTGAATTTTTTCAAATTTTTCTGTGAATTAAGCTCGACATCCAAAAACTATGCATTGCAAAATTCTAAAAAAATGGCTATGTTTCTAAAATCAAGTGCTCTTTCAAATGACACCCCAACTGACCTGGTTTTAAATGATATTTTTACCCTTCTCAATCCCACCCCTTTAATAAATAAGTTATGAGTATTTGCCACTTTTCTATATTTTTCATTTAAAACCGACTCTTTTTTCTATCATTCCAAATATATTTCAAGATTTTCGATGAAGTAGGGTCGGATTTAATCGGGGTAGTAAAACATTCAGAAAACGTTATTTTTCATACAAAAAATGGTGGGGTGTAAAATTTCAAAATATATTTTTAAGGAATACTGAATTAAAGCCCGCCGACTCGTCTCGATAAAAAAATGTATGTTCTCAAGGCTTCACATCGCACCTGTGTAAAACAGACAAAAACAACTTTAATTATTTTTTAACCCGTCATCTTGTGTGGATAGGTTAGTTTTATAAGCACCTCAAATTTTAGGTCCATAGGATTATTGGCTTACGACTACGAGATAATCGAAATAATGCAAAAACACGTTTTACTCTCCGTATAAAAAATGAAACCCTAACTAAGAACGTCACTTCATATGAGATTTGAAAATTCAAATCGTTATAAAGCTGTATATCAGTGGCACATTACATATAGTAATGAGAAGTAGAAATCACCATTTATCTATTGCAATAATATTAATAATTCAACTAAGTTAATATATAGTAAAAACGATTTAAACACAACCCAAACCAATCTGATTGCAAGAAATAACCATTATTTTGAGTTTTCAATACACAAACCAGTTGTCAAAATATTTTCAAAACAAATTTTTACGTCGATAACTTTGTTTTTTAAAATTTCGCATTTGTGTATTTATCTAAGAATACAAATATTACAACGAAGATGGCGCACTTTAGTTCATATTTAAATTATATATACAAACAATTAAATAAATATTTAATAAATCTTGTGCATTTGTTACAAAAACTAGTGTGTATTACAAGCGCATTTGTAAATGCGAGTGATTGCAGCTACCCTCTTGTTTAGAAAACACGTTCGCACTAGTAATACAATCTACTATTTATTAATTTACATCTACCATCGGTCATCATCCACACACTGAAAGAAAAAATGTGGTCACTGTGCAACCCTATTTTGTTCCAATAAGTGGCGCGCGCAGTATTTAGGTAAAAATGGGTGGAAGGTGGTGGGGGGAGGGTTTAGATAAAAAAATAAGCCAATTCATTTTTTACGTTTTTGGAGTGATTCCTCCAAAATGCATAAAATTTCATCTACACACCAAAACGACAAGCAGTTCTAACAGATTGTTACTGTTTAAAACCATTTTAAATATAAAAAAAAAAGTTGGACCAGTGCGAATAAAATTCGCTCGCCAAGGGTTCCGTCAATGTAAAAGAACACAATATTAAAAATAAATGACATAAAGTTATGTTGTAAAGTCTTTATATCGCCAGACTATGGACCCATAACAGAATAAATGTTAAATCGGAGACGTCAATACTAAATGTCAATCATATCAATATTGATCAAAAATGACACAAAAATTGTTACTTGAGGTTAAATCTTATCCATAGCTGTTTATGTTAACTAAAGAAAGATTAAGCCAGCTTTTTAATGGTTTAAATTGGGAATATTTTTTCTATAAATCAGAGTCAAAAATTAGGGTGTTGGTGGTACACATATACTTAAAATAAAACTTTTTTAACAATCACTAAAAAACTGTACATCGCAAAATTCTAAAAAATATTGCAATGTTTCTTAAATTAAGTGCTCTTTCAAAAAACACCCCACTCGCTGGGGTCAGAAAATGTTACCCCCCTTACACCCATCCCCTAAACACACAGAAGTATAATTATTTGAGACTTTGCTATAATTGTCATTTAAAGTTACAAAACTTCCTGTCTATATGCATTTTTCCAAATTTTTCTGTCTATCAGTGTCGAAACGTTGGGGGAGCACGGCTTGAAAGTTTTACTTTTTTTACAATAACTCGAAAATTTTGCACCGAACAATTCTAAAATAAAGTGCATTATTTCTTAAATTAGGTGTTCTTTCAAATGACACCCCACTCGCTTGGGTCAAAAAAGGTTTTTTTACCCCCCTTACACCCATCCCTTAAACACACAGATATATAGTTATTTGGGAGTTCGCTATAATTTTCGTTCAAAATATAGCAAACTTCCTGTCTCTGTGAATTCTTTCAATTTTTTCTGTCTATCAGTGTCGAAACGTAGGAGGGGAACGGTCTGAAATTTGCACATTTTTTAGAATAACTCAAAAACTGTGCACCGCAAAATTCTAAAAAAAGTACATTATTTCTTAAATTTGGTGTTCTTTCAAATGACACTTGCTTGGGTCAAAAAAGTTTATTTTCACCCTTCCCCACCCCAATCCCTTAAGAGCACAATAATATAATTATTTGAGACTGCGCTATAATTTTTGTTCTGAGTTTATCAAACTTCCTGTCTCTGTGAATTTTTTCAAAGTTTTCTGTTAATTGAGCTCAAAATGCAAGGGGGGGCCAACTTTTTGTGTCACTTTTTTGACAATAATTCAAAAACTATGCATCGCAAAATTCTAAAAAAATGGCAATGTTTCTAAAATCAACTGCTCTTTCAAATGACAACCCACTTGACCTGGTTCTAAATCATATTTTTACCCCTTATCATACCTAACCCCTTAATAAATAAAGCTATGGGTGTCTGCCACTTTTCAATATTTTTCATTAAAAACCTACTCATTTTTCTTTCGTTCCAAATATATTTCAAGATTTTCGATTAAATAGGGTCGGAGTTAATCGGGGAAATAAAACATAGAGAAAACGTAATTTTCAAAACTTCAAAAAAGGTGAGGTGTAAAATTCCAAAATACATTTTTAATGAATGCTGAAATAAAGCCCTTTCATATGATACCCTACTCGTCTCGATAAAAAAATGTATGTTCTCAAAGGCTTTACATTGTACCTCTGTAACACAAACGAACACAACTTTATTTATTTTTTAGCCCGCCATCTTGTGTGGGTGGATAGGTTAATTTTATAAATACCTCAAGTTTTAGGTTCATCGGATTAATGGTCACGAGATAATCGAAATAATGTGAAAAAACACGTTGTACTCTCAGCAATTAGAGCATTCAAATCCGAATATTCGAGTATTCGAATATCCGATTAATTTGGGTATATTTTAAGTATTCGTTATTCGAATATTTATACGCGAATATTCGAATATTTTTTATCTCCCAAAATATAATGGTTTTCCATCCCTTCATTCCTTTTTCAAACTTCGAAACTAAGAAATTTCAATATTTTAAGGGAAATAATTTTATTACAAAAAGTGCTTGACGTATAAACTCCGCTTAATATTGCAGTCAAAGAACTTAGCGAAACAAAATTGAACACTTATGACAGCCGAAGGCATATGCAAATTTACTTCTCTAACGGAACTGAACAGTGATTTAAGTAAAGTCTTACTCCACGAAATCAGAAAACGAATGGATCAGAAAAGAAACAAAACAACCTTAACAACCTTATTTCTATATCTTGACACTGGAGTTATACCACAATCGAACGAATATTTTGATTACGCAAAGAAAACTGCTGTGAAAACTTTCCTTTCTCGCCTCCTCAGCCTTCAAAGATGTACCAGATCCTAGCGATGAAAACAGTAATAACCATGGTTGCAGGTATCTGGTAATATAAATGACGCACTTGCAGTCAACAATCAAAGTAAAAATAATAAATTTATTTTTAATAGAAGAAACACTTGTTTGTGTTTCGCAAATAATTAATTTGCGAAATATAAACAAGTGTTTCTTCTATTAAAAATAAATTTATTATTAATAATGTTTCGCCAAGTGCCAACAGTAACCTCAATAAATACTAAAGTAAAAATATATTGCAACAAAAGCTGCAACCAGCAATTAGCTCAATTACTGATTCCACGACATGAGATACAGTAACAGTGGTAATGAAACTCGCTGTTTATAGTTTAAAAAACATTTTTGTTATTTAAACTCGTTCAAAACAAGAACAGATAAATTAGACAATTTAAATAATGCTCTAGTGAGTATCAGCCCCACTTCAACAAAAACTGAAAGAGATTTCTCTACTGCGGGATATCTGAAATAAGAAGTAGCCTAAAATTTAAACATCTAAACGCACTTCTCTTTTTTTAAATGCATATTTCAAGAAAATAAATAAAATAAAATGCATAATATTTTAAACCTGTTTGATTTTATTCATAGTTCTTAGTACTTCTTTTACTATTCGAATACTAACCGAATATTCGGATATTTAAAGAAAAAATTATTCGATATTCGGATAACTCAAAATGTCGAATAACTGAATGCTCTATCAGCAATAGTGTTCCGTAGAAAAATCGGAACCCTAAAAACGTAAAAAATGAATTTTAATTTTTAATCTAAACCAATTCCGAATAAATGAAAGATCGTGGGTATCAGAAATTGCAAGATTGAGACTATACGACGTACAATGAGCATACACAACCTTTATACGTGTCCTCTGAAAACGACCTCTCATTTCCCAAGTTCCATCATAGGCTTGATCAATCATGAATTGCGAAGCCATTCCCAAATTACGAATATAGATTCCATTAAAATAATTGTAAGACTCTAGCCAGTAACAGGTATAAACAGCAGAAAGTCTTCTCTTCTGGTAGATGTTTCCGCATCAATATATCGGCAACAATGGAAATTGTTTTATGTCAGCTATATCTATAGTCACATCATTCAGAACAGAAAACGATTTTGCAGAATTTAAATTAGCATTCAATTGAGCGAACAACTATATTGTTGCAGACACTAATTATTTCGTTCTGAATTCTCGAATTTTTCATTAGTTGTCTGTTTTCATGTGATTATATTAAAAGCATTACCCTTATATTTTAGTATTGAGTAAGTTTTAATGATCTTGAAAATTATTGTTGAAATTTGCCAAGATCATGCAACGTTGATGAAGAGATTGAATTAGATATCTCTGATATCTGAGATGTTTCAGTAGGGTCATCACTACTTAGGTATCTCTTGGCGCAGTCCAGTGACGCAGTAGTTGGTATTATAAACTTAGCCAGCTGATATATATTTAATAAAATAAACACGAAGGAAGAATCTATAGATATTAAGGCCGCAATGATCTATGTTATAGCTGTAGAAATGCCTTTGTGTTTTAGACAAATGCGCAACAAAATGGACAGTCTTAACTTGCTAGCGTTCAACAAACCAACCATCTCAGCAGGAGGTCAAACCCGATTCAAGTACAATTCTATTTAGTAGATTCAATATGTGAGCTATCAATACTCCACCATTCCCATGAAAACCTTATTTAATTACAGCTTCAACGTGATTGAAATATGTAGCTCTATCTACAAATTCAGCTCATCTATTGCTAATCTACAGAGCAAGGTTTTTCTAGAGCGACCTTGTTAGAAACCATAATGCTTATCAGAAAAACAAACATTCAGATTGATGCATTTTATTAAGCTTTTTTTAGTTTTTTCTCCAAGATTTAGCCAGATGCCGGGCAAAACGAGATGAATTTTGATTAAGAAGATCATTATCTCCAGCTTTTAGGATTATAATCACAAAAAATTTACTACATATCCCATAAGTCCAATGTTTAATCTTTTTTATTGATTTTCTGTAATGTAATTGTAATTTGTTATTAGTATGCCATGCAATAGCATTTTTGCTCATATGGCTATTTAAATTGTTAGGTTTCTTTTACTTAACAATAAATAAATAAATAAATAAAAAATAAAATAAATAATGAATCTTGAATTAAAAACAAATATGATAATTTAATTTGATATTTTTCGCGTTTGTCAAAAAATTAGGTTCAATTTGTTTTGGTAGCTAAGAGTCCATTTAACCGCTGAGAACAGAAACAACTATATGTGAGGGTCTAAATGTGTGTGTTAATATTCATTATATCTGAAAAATTAAGAATTTGAAAAATTAAGTTTCATTCTAATTAAAAATATGTACCACAGCCACACAAAAACTATTCACCCCTAGGGTTTCACTATGTATACTATATGAGGTCACTGAATCCGAATTCGAGTTTCACCCCAGCACGTCAGGGTTCAGAGATAACCTCAAAAAACCACAACACACTTCAAAATATTATCGATTTCTTAACTAAATTTATAACCCTGTAACCATTTATACCCTTAACCTAGAACCTCATAATTCCATAGCCCTATTACCCTGTAAAACAGTCACAAAAACAAATTTCAGCCTAGAGCTCTGACTATGTATACTATATGTGTTTGACCTCAGAACGTCAGGTTTTCTACATAACCTCAAAAAAAACATTTGTTTTTATATTTTATCAAAAACCTGGCGTGGTGGAGTCAACCCAAGATCGAGTTAAGATTCAGCGAGTCAACTCAAATCTCCAAAATAGCTGATTCTTTAAATTAAATCATACTTGCTATTTACTGTTTATATCCACTTTATATATGATTTTTCTCATTTGTCCAAATAATATATCCCCCACAGCCCACACCCTAATGAACCGATTTCATCGAAACTATAAAAATTTGCTATAAATAAATAAGAAATAAAAAGATGACAATATAGACGTAATGTCGACAAATTTGTAGTTTATTGCTATAAATATAAACATATACGCTAGTAACTACTAGCGAACATATACGCTAGTAACTACTAGTAGAACTCTACTTATTACTACTTATACATAAACTAGAAATTAAAAGGAAAACAATTTGCAAAATGCAGAATTAATTTTTGTAATTATTTTGCCTGTATTTAATTTTGATCACAAAATCAAATTGAAAAATATTTTTTCTACTTCAAGCTACGAAAATGTCATTTTAATATATAGTAAAACCTATGTGAAAGGGAAACTTTTTCTAAGTAGTGACTGAAAATGTTTTCAGTCACTAGGACTGAAAGTAAATAAATTTCGGTGGTCGCCTACAGGTGGTGGTTATTTAAAGAATTGAATATTTGAGATTGAATTTGATTTACAATTTCTGTTGTTGTTTCGGTTGCTGTGTTTATTTCTATCAATATCGCAGTATTTTGAAGGGATTTAATATTTTGAATATTTTGATCGAATCGAAACGAAACTTATCATTATATTAACTGTGTGTAATTAATTAATTAAACTAATAATGAGTGTGTTTTTTCTTTATCGGAGAAATCGGAGCGATAAAATAAAATTTGTATCAGATATATCCTATAATTTTTTCCTCCAATAATTAACTGTCAGATATAAAATATATTCTGAGTTCTTTCCACCAAAAAAAAAAAATAAAAAAAATTTACTAAATGAATACATAAATTTTATTAAAAAATTTATTTTTATTTGTTTTTAATTGAAACTTTACCTACAATTTTTTAAATTTATACTTTAAACGATGACTTCCAGTCGGTAAAAAAAATATATGTAATATCTGTAAAAGTTTTTAGAGAAAATATAAGAACTATTTTCATTATTCATATTGTCAAATTCATCTACTAAAAACTTACAAAACGACATATCTAAATTTGATTGTGTAAAAAATAAACATATACAGTAAAAGCCCGTTTATCCGACATTCAATTAACCGAATATTCAGTTAACCGGAATTTTAAATTGTTGAATTTTTTCCTCTTTCACAAGAAATATGTTGTTTTTGTTTGGAAATTCACAAGAATTATATTTTGGTTTAACTTTTAAATTATTTAAAACTTTAAAATATTCTTATTATTTATTTAATTTTCTTATTTTTGTATTTGTATCAAATATTGTTTGCAATCAATGTTAAAAACAACATGAAATACACATACAAAAATTAGTTTCTAGTATCTTATTTAATAATATTCTGAAGAAAATCCTAACAAAATATTTATATGAAGTATAATATAAAATCGTCCTAAAATTTCATTTACGTTCAATTATCCGGCCTTTTCGATTATCCGGCATGCTCTAATCCCCGAGCATTCCGGATAACTGGGCTTTTACTGTAATAGCATTTTTACCAGTGTAAAATAATGTTATTATTGTGTTCGCCTGTTATTATTCCATCTGTAGGCGAACACAATAATAACATTATTTTACACTGGTAAAAATGCTATTATATGTTTATTTTTTACACAGTCAAATTTAGATATGTCGTTTTGTAAGTTTTTAGTAGATGAATTTGTAAATATTATCATTTATATTTACAAGCGTAGAAAAAATAGCGTTTTCTACGCGTGGTAAAAACGTTTTCACCACTTGTACAAAAATCTACTATTTTCTACACCCGTACTATAAAAATATTATATTTATATTTGTGTTGAACACAATAACAATAATTACTCGTATTTCTATACGAAATTCTACAAAATTGCAATTGTTGATATAGTTTTTCGTGTTTCCTTAGATTTTTGGGGTAAAATATTTTGTACTGCGTTTTCTGTTTTCTCCAATATGTGTGGAGGAGTCGATGATTAATTATTTTATAGTTCTTCGTTATTTATCGGGTGTAGAAAAAATAGCGTATGCCACTTTCATGTAATGGTTATTAATACACTCGTATATACCATACGAAACTCGCGTACGACTCGTTTCGTATCTCGGTTAATGCTCGTGTATTAATAACCATCATTACATGATCGTTGCATAATATACTATTATTAATTAATAAAAATCTTTATAATTTTAAGTAGCGAAATTAAAGTTTTGTCAAACTTTTAAGGCGATCATGATTACATATATTTAAGTGATATGACGTTTGGTCATATAGACTATGAACTTAACCATTAAATAATACTGGATGTAGTAGATAAGCGTTGTAAATGAATTGAAATAGTATAATCACAAAATTAAATGACTTGCCACTTGCCAGAACAATTATAGATAAAAAATTTAAAAATTGTAGTTTTTATAACCAATAATAGAAAATAGCTGGTGACCATGTACTAGAATCTGGTATTTGTACTGGTAACGGTGTTCTCGAATCCAAGGTTAACGATCTGTTTCTTAAAAGCAAATAGTCTTAAATGATATGCTCATCAGAATGCTTTTCTCCGAGGATAGTGTGGTGATTTTGACTTCAGAACCCTGAGAGAACCAAATATTTTTACACAAGGCGAGGGACTGTTTTATCCAACTCAATGCAATGTATAATATAGATAATTGTCTGCACCAAATCTTACAATTAATTGTGGTTTTGTAGTAGTCACACCACACGTGTTCGCAACCAAAAAAATCAGTTTAGGAGCTTACAGTTCAGTGTAAGTAAAACTGGAACACTAAATAAGAAAAAAGCGCGTTTTCGCTAGTTAAATTTTGGAAGTTGATACTTCATAATCACTTATTTATTTGCCATTATAGATGCCATATTATAAAAATGTTTTTACATTATATGGGCATTTTTACATTAAATTTCTAGACATTACTTTGTGTGAATTGAAAGAATGGGAAATATTTCTATTCTGATTAACATTCTAAGTCACAATTGTATAGTCATTATTTTTTATTTCCAATCAAATTGAAATCAATGGCTGACACTTGGCCAGTTATTGTCATATATGTATGCATATAGACAAATAAAAGTATGATTGTACATCAGCATGCATCAGCTCACCGATTTCAACAAAGCAAATATTACTATTTTCCTAGAAAGTGTTTCGTCTGAAAGTCTTTGGTCTGAAATTATGCAATCATAGAGTTGAAAGTTTCTCTGTGAAGTTTTAACTATGCACATGATATTGCGATTCATGGACCTTGAACAAGCCATATCTAGCACTACAAAGTAAAACGTGTGGACAACTTAAGTACCACGAGTCTGTTGTAACATCGTCCATCGCTGGAAACTAGTTACACTGACACAAAAGC